>LR738709.1:417355839-417430137 GCA_902687465.1 Secale cereale
CGAGGGCTGGACCCTAGGGTTCGCGCAAGAGAGAGGGGAGAGGGGCATGTTGCGGTGGTGGGATGGATGGACGGAAGGATGGACACATGGATGGATGTATGGATGGACGGATGTGCGCCATGTCAGCGATCCATGCCACAACTGACTCCACCAATCAGGATTAAGCCTATGTAATTTGGTTTTTTTCCTTTTGTTTCTCTTATATTTTTTACCCTCTTATTTCGGGTAACATTCAACATATTACCTTCTTACAGTTTGTTCAAATTAACCAGTAGTGTGCACATGTGTGTATCTTGGACCTCTTATTTCATAAATATGACCTCTTATTTCGGGTAATATTCATTTTCCGAGTGCCCAAAATGAGTTTTTTTTGTGAAGGACCTACTATATATTTGTTGCAATGGCATAGTTTTCCTACTCATATTGTGCACAAGGGTGCATCTTGGAATGGCAAACAATATTGCTTAAGGAAGTTTTCATTTTCTTTGGACGAAAAATTCATTTTCCATTTTTCGAGTGCCCAAAAGGAGGTTTTTTTGTGAAGGACCTCCCAAATAATTGTTGCAAAATTGGACCAAATCAATTTTATAAAATACTAGGCCATATTTAATGCACAATTGACCAAATGGTTGGGTGTAAAAAGTTTTGATCCACCTCTCGTGAAAAAGACAAATTTCCGCCGATTCAGCTGGAAGCGGGTCAAATTTAAACTGCGCTGCCTCATAGTTTGCTATTTATTTTTTCCAAAAATCATTTCTAGGTACATAAGTACCTATTTAACCAGAGAAACACCAAAAAATTCCAAGATTCAACCACTAGCTAGGAACGGTCATTCCCACCGTTTTGACCGCATTTTGAAACGGGCATAAAAAATTCAAAAAAAAATCAAAAAATTGGAACACCTTCGCATTGTGTCATTATATATGACCAAGTTACCAGGAAAAATAATAAACTTGTAATACGGCAATTCTATTAAAAACGTGTTCTCAGAAATGAGCTATCATGCGTGAAGATTCATGGCTTTCAAGCCAAATGATCAATCCTATGGCCACATTCATGGCATAGTTTGTTCAAATGATCTCATATTGTGCAAAAGGGTGCATCTTGGAATGGTAAACAATTTTGCCTAAGGAAGTTTTCATTTTCTTTGGACGAAAAATTCATTTTCCATTTTTCGAGTGCCCAAAAGGAGGTTTTTTTGTGAAGGACCTCCCAAATAATTGTTGCAGAATTGGACCAAATCAATTTTATAAAATACTAGGCCATATTTAATGCACAATTGACCAAATTGTTGGGTGTAAAAAGTTTTGATCCACCTCTCGTGAAAAAGACAAATTTCCGCCGATTCAGCTGGAAGCGGGTCAAATTTGAACTGCGGCTGCCTCATAGTTTGCTATTTATTTTTTCCAAAAATCATTTCTAGGTACATAAGTACCTATTTAATCAGAGAAACACCAAAAAAAATTCCAAGATTCAACCACTAGCTAGGAACGGTCATTCCCGCCGTTTTGACCGCATTTTGAAACGGGCATAAAAATTCAAAAAAAATCAAAAAATTGGAACACCTTCGCATTGTGTCATTATATATGACCAAGTTACCAGGAAAAATAATAAACTTGTAATACGGCAATTCTATTAAAAAAGTGTTCTCAGAAATGAGCTATCATGCGTGAAGATTCATGGCTTTCAAGCCAAATGATCAATCCTATGGCCACATTCATGGCATAGTTTGTTCAAATGATCTCATATTGTGCAAAAGGGTGCATCTTGGAATGGCAAACAATGTTGCCTAAGGAAGTTTTCATTTTCTTTGGACGAAAAATTCATTTTCCATTTTTCGAGTGCCCAAAAGGAGGTTTTTTTGTGAAGGACCTCCCAAATAATTGTTGCAAAATTGGACCAAATCAATTTTATAAAATACTAGGCCATATTTAATGCACAATTGACCAAATGGTTGGGTGTAAAAAGTTTTGATCCACCTCTCGTGAAAAAGACAAATTTCCGCCGATTCAGGTGGAAGCGGGTCAAATTCGAACTGCGGCTGCCTCATAGTTTGCTATTTATTTTTTCCAAAAATCATTTCTAGGTACATAAGTATCTATTTAATCAGAGAAACACCAAAAAAATTCCAAGATTCAACCACTAGCTAGGAACGGTCATTCCCGCCGTTTTGACCGCATTTTGAAACGGGCATAAAAAATTCAAAAAAAAATCAAAAAATTGGAACACCTTCGCATTGTGTCATTATATATGACCAAGTTACCAGGAAAAATAAGAAACTTGTAATACGGCAATTCTATTAAAAAAGTGTTCTCAGAAATGAGCTATCATGCGTGAAGATTCATGGCTTTCAAGCCAAATGATCAATCCTATGGCCACATTCATGGCATAGTTTGTTCAAATGATCTCATATTGTGCACAAGGGTGCATCTTGGAATGGCAAACAATGTTGCCTAAGGAAGTTTTCATTTTCTTTGGACGAAAATTTCATTTTCCATTTTTCGAGTGCCCAAAAGGAGGTTTTTTTGTGAAGGACCTCCCAAATAATTGTTGCAAAATTTGACCAAATCAATTTTATAAAATACTAGGATATATTTAATGCACAATTGACAAAATGGTTGGGTGTAAAAAGTTTTGATCCACCTCTCGTGAAAAAGACAAATTTCCGCCGATTGAACTAGAAGCGGGTCGAATTTGAACTGCGGCTGCCTCATAGTTTGCTATTTATTTTTTCCAAAAATCATTTCTAGGTACATAAGTACCTATTTAATCATAAATACATGGTTTGGTAGCAATACGTCGAGGTTTGGGCGGTGGTCGAGGGCCCCAACTCTAGAGCGCGTAAACTCGCATGCCCGCTGCGTGGTCACCGCGTGACTGTGGCGTTGACATGTGTTCTGGGCGGCCTAGGCATGTCTAGTGGGTTGGCCACTCCCCAGGTAGGTGCTAGGAAGAAAATTACAACATAAGATTCTCACGAGGAGACCGATCGATGCTCAAACATGAATTAGCAGCCAAGTGTTTGATTAGAGGTACGGAAAATGCACATGGCTAATGGGCATGAGTTTTGGTTGAGGATGATCAGTTACTAAGAAGACCGTCTTCACAAATTTTCAGCTCAAAAGGAGGAGTCTAGGTGGTACTTGCTTTGCAAAGTACCACACTGGACATAAATACGAATGTTGAAGATGGGCTCAAAATAATGAATGGATTGAGCTGGCATTTGGTGGAGGATAGTTATTTGGGCATAGGAAAGCACTGTAGAAAATGGATACCATTTGGACATGCCAAAGTGGTACTTCCTTCACAAAGTGTTTTTTTGAACAGAATAGGAAAATGAATATTTTTGAATTATTTTTGAACTAGGCAAGGAAGGTTTTTTTACATATTTGACGAAGATATGACCCAAAGAATTTATGAGATTTTTTGGGGAATTTTGGGAATGACAGAAATATAGGTTGCTTCACAACCTAGGGCAAAAACTGCCACATGGACATGACACATAGGCAAAACTGATGAGATGGCGCCTAGTAGTAGCAACCCACCACAATTTTCAAGGTTACGACCATCTATATTGGTCATGAATAGCTAGAAATAAGGCAACGAACCAGTGCTATCTGCTTTGTGACCATTTCGTGTAAGGAAATTATGACCTTTCTGACCAAAATGGTCGTTATAGTTTAGGGTTTTGGAGCCCCCCGAACAGCTTTTGACCAATTGGTCTGAAATTGTCATAGATCTATGACCAATTCTTCCAGGGTCACTAACAAAAGGTCATAAGTTGACATATTTCTTGTAGTGACTAGTGTTAGGAGCTAGGGTTCTGCTGGGTCTAGGGCGGAGATCGTAGGGAAAGGAGGGAGTTGGGCGCGGCTGGGCACGCGGTCGTCGGCGGCTGGGCGCCGTCGTGCGCGTGGGAGGAGGCGATGGCGGCTGAGAAGAGGCGGCTAGGGTTAGGTCTCCCGGCTCCCTAAGGAAGCCGAACAATTATGATTGCTTCTTGCTTGATTAGATTGATACATCTCCTCTCCTTATATAGAGAGGTTTACTTGACTCCTAAGCAAACGATCCTAATAACGATAAGATAATTGGGCTAAGCCCCTAATAATGATAAGATAACTTGGGCCACAACCCACTGGGCTAAACCCCTAATATGCCGGTCATAACACTTCTCCCCACCTGCACAAACAGCTCGTCCTCGAGCTGTAAGGTGGGGAAGCACTTGCGGAACTCCTCGAGGTGATCAACCAACGTCAAACACCTGCGCGACAGCTGGGGCGGCCAAGTCGGTGGCGACGGCGTCATCCGGAATGCAGTTTGCAGCCTCCAGGTAGAAGAGTCGCGGGCAGACGTGGCCGGGCGTGTAGGGCTCGTCGCAGTTGAAGCACAACCCGTGGCGGCGACGCTCGAGTAGCTCGGCCGAGGTGAGCCGGCGGAACGGGCGCGCCGCGGTTGCAGCGAGGGGTGCCGCGGAAACCTGAGCAGGCCGACCCTGCGCGGGAACGTCCGGCCCGGGTGGCGGCCCAGCGGCCCGGGACGGTGATGCCTACTGGATGGCCACCGCGCGACACTCGAACGCGCGGGCGTAGTGCATGGCCGTCTGGAGGTCCTGGGGTCCCTGCAGCTCCACGTCCACGCGGATATAATCTGGCAGACTGCCGACGAAGAGCTCGGCCCGTTGGCGAGCCGTTATGCCGGGCGCGTGGCACGCCAGGGCCTGAAAGCGGTCGGCGGTTGCCCCGGAAGAATTGCTCACACTGGTTGAGCCAGTTGAGGGGGTCCTCGGCGCCGTCGTAGGTGGCGAAGTCGAGCTTGGCGAAGCGCGGCGGTGTCTGAGCATGACCGCCGTGAGCGTACGGCTTGGCGGTACGGAGCAGCGAAGAGGATGGCGTCGGTCCAGTGTGCACAAGTGGTCCGCTGGAAAGCGGTGGCCCGTCGAAGCCAGCGTGGAAACTTGCGGAACCGGAGGGCCCGTCGTACGGCAGGGAGGGCGCCGGCTGGTCCGCGGCCATGGTGTAGACTGGCGGCGGTGACGTCCCGGCCAACCAGGTTGGAAGCTGTGACGGCGAGGGTGGGAACCGCACTTGCTGAATCGACACGCCCGCCGGCGCGGTCGTAGGCGGCCCAGTGCTGGGCAGCGGAGGCGCCTGCAGTGGCGGCTGCTGCTGCTGCTGATACGTCCAAAACGTATCTATAATTTCTGCTTGCTCCATGCCACTTTTGGGTGATATTTCTATGATATTCATACACTTCCATACACTTTTGATCATATTTGGACTAACTTACTAATCCAGTGCACCCCAGTGCCAGTTTCTGTTTTCGGCTGTTTTTGTATTTCAGGTTTTCACGTTTCGAGAACTGCCCAGAAAAATCCAGAAAAATTATATAAAAAATCAGCGATACGAAAACAACACTGCGTCCGAAGGGCAACCTGGGGGGCCACAGGGGCTCCAGGCGCCCTGTGGGCGCGCCCCCCCCCTGGGCCATGGTGCCCTACTTTGGCATATATTTAAAGGACTCTCCGAAACCCTCAGAGACGGAACCCTTTTTCGCGATCTCATCTCTGTTCCGCCGCCGCCGCGCTTCCAAAGATTGGGAGCACCAGGACAACTCTTCCCGGCACCCTGCCGGAGGGGAGGATCACCACCGGGAGCTTCTCCACCACCATGGACGCCTCCCGGATGAGTTGTGAGTAGTCCCCCTTGGACCATGGGTCCATGACCAGTAGCTATGTGATGTTCTCCTCCCGTTCTTGTGCTTCACTAATTAGTCCTCGTGAGCTGCCCTACATGATCGAGGCACCTATGTAATCCTTATGTTGTTGCTATGTTGAGTTTGCTGGGATCCGATGGATTATGAGATTATGTTCAGATTGATCTTGAGTAATATATTTGATTCACCTCTTTTATATTTTAGTTCATAAGTAATTCTTGCATGTTCTCCGTTGTTATTTATTGCTTTGGCCGAGTAATAGGTAGTGACTCCAAGAGGGAACGTTATGCTCGATTGTGGGTTCATGCCCCTCGATGACTAGCTTGAGTGACAGGAACATGAGTCTAGGGGATGTGATGTTGCCACAAGGGGGAAAACAACGGTGCTTGTGCCCGCGGGTGCAAGGATTGTTTACTTTACGCAAAGTTCTTTTAATGCAGTTGTCTGTTGCATTGAGTTTACACTATGGGTGGGACTCGCAACTTAATACCAGCGAGATGTTCTAGATAGATATCTCAAGGTGGATGATTAGTAGTAGATATTGATGGATTTCGGTCTACTTACTTTGGCGTACCGCCCTTGCTTTGAACCTCAACCTTTCTTGCAATGTAGTCAGCATTGGTTTGCGTTCGTGGTCCTGTCAATTGCCCAGCTGTAATTTGTTTACCTCACATAGCTGTTTTATCGTCTTTTGGGAGAGAGACATCACTAGTGAACATCATGAGACTCCGGTCCATATTACCATCATTGATCACATACACTATTTACTTTCCCGTTATTATTTACTATTGCAAAAACTATCTATCACTACTATCATTGCTTTTAACCCTTTGTGAACTACAAGGCCGGAGAGATTGACAACCTCTCGGTACTCGTTGGGAGCAAAGTTATTTGTATCTGTGTGCAGGTCCACGTTGGTTGCTACTAATCTGGCACCGTAGCAATTGACACCTACCTGTTGAACCTAGGAGTCTCTGGGGAATCGATCCTTGGCATCTTTGCTAGGGGAAAACACTTCTACTTACTGCATCTTACACCTTCCACTTGGGGTAACCAACGAGGGGTTCGAGGCCCATCAAGGAGTATTTTCTGGCGCCGTTGCCGGGGACTCCACTCTTCAGGATAGGGGAGTTGCATGCTATCTTTTACCTTTGCTTTTTAGTCTTGTTAGTTTACCTTTCATTTTTGCTTTAGTTCCTTTTATCGAAAATCACAAAAATAGTTATCTTGCTTGCTTGCTACTATGGGTTCCACCGAGAACACCAAGTTGTGTGACTTCACTAGTCACAACAACGATGACTTTATCAGCACACCTATCACTACACCTGCCACTTCAGCACCTTCATATGAAATTAAACCTGCTTTACTGAACTTAGTCATGAGAGAACAATTCTCCGGTGTTGGAGATGATCCTGCTTTACACTTGAACAATTTTGTTGAACTTTGTGATATGCAAAAGTACCAAGAAATAGATGGTAATATTGTTAAGCTTAAGCTTTTTCCTTTCTCCTTGAGAGGAGGAGCTAAAATTTGGTTTCAGTCTTTGCCTAGAAATAGCATAGATTCATGGGACAAGTGCAAAGATGCTTTTGTCGGAAAATACTATCCACCTGCTAAAATTATCCAACTTAGAAGTAACATCATGAATTTTAAACAATTGGATAATGAACAAGTTGCCCAAGCTTGGGAGCGTACGAAGTCTCTTATCAAGAACTGCCCTACTCACGGTTTGACTACTTGGATGGTTATCCAAACTTTTTATGCAGGCTTGAACTTTACCTCGCGGAACTTGTTAGATTCGGCCGCGGGAGGAACTTTTATGTCAACTACACTTGGTGCTGCCACGAAGCTTCTCGATGAGATGATGACCAACTATTCCCAATGGCACACCGAACGCGCTCCAACAGGTAGGAAGGTAAACTCTGTCGAGGAGATTTCCTCCCTTAATGGAAAAGTTGACTTGATTATGTCTCTACTTTCGAAGCAATCTACTGTTGATCCTCGTGATGTTCCTTTAAATTCTTTGATTGCTCAAGAACAAGTAGATGTTAACTTTATCTCTAGAAATAATTTCAACAACAATGCTTATAGGAGTAACTTTGGTAACAATTCTAGACCGTTCCCCTCTAACTCTTATGGGAACAACAATGCTTATCCTAGTACCAAGAACTCCAATACTGAACTAGAGACCATGCTTAGAGATTTCATCACTACCCAAAAAGCCTTTAATAAGAATGTAGAAGAGAAACTACATAAACTAGATGATCTTTCTTTTAAGGTAGACCACTTAGCCAATGAGTTAAAATTGCTAAAAATTGAAACTTCTCCACTTAAGGAGAAGGAAGTCATCCCTATTAATGCTACTCAAGTACAAATTAATATAAACATTAGGATGATGGCTAAGCTTAAAGAAAGATGGGCTAGAGAAAGGGAGGAAGAGGAAAGAATCAAGAGCCTTCCTACCCACCACACTGTTGCTACTATCCAAGTTATTGAGGATGTTCACACTCTTAGCACCCAATGTACTCCTGGTCCCAATAGAAACTACCAAACAGGTGAACCTTAAGGACACCACTACTACTTTACTTGATGCTCGTGACCTTGATTTTGATAATTGCACTCTTACCGAAGTTATTGATTTCCTTCACAAGATGTCTAGAGATCCTCGCACTAGCACGCTTAACCTTGCCTTCACAAAGCATATCACTAATGCTCTCATCAAAGCTAGGGAGGAGAAACTTAGAGTAGAAGCCTCCATACCTAGAAAGCTAGAAGATGGTTGGGATCCTATGATAAAAATTATTTGAATGACTTCTCTTGTTATGCATTATGTGATGTTGGTGCTAGTACCTCTGTTATGCCCAAAAGGATATATGATATGCTTAAATTGAAACCTTATGATTCTTGTTCTTTTGGTGTTCGTCTCGTTGATTCTTCCATAAAGAAACCTTTGGGAAGGATCGATGATGTTCTTATTGTTGTCAATGATAATTATGTGTCCGTTGATTTCACTATTATGGATATTGAATGTGATCCTTCTTGTCCAATTATTTTGGGACGTCCCTTTTTGCGCACCGTTGGTGCTGTCATTGACATGAAAGAGGGTAATATAAAATTTCAGTTTCCTCTCAAGAAAGGGATGGAACACTTCCCTCGAAAGAAGATCAAGTTACCTTTTGAGTCCGTTGTACGGGCTAGCTATTCTTTTACTCTTGATAAAACTTGATCTATGCATTATGCCTAGCTTAAAGGCATAAAAGAAAGTGCTTTTTGGGAGGCAGCCCACATGAATAAATTTTTTGCTTTTGTTGTGTCTTGATGTTGTTTACTGCTGTAGCATCATCATTGTATCTTTGCTTATCATATTTGTGCCAAGTATAGCCTCTGATAGCTAGAAAGTTCAAAAAGTTGTGAGGTGCTGTCCAGAAACAGATTCTGTCCTTGGATAGAAAATTTCGTATAAAATCAAGAGATCATCTTTTTGGTCTGAATTTTCTCGACAGCGTTCTCTATATAATTGCCTTTCGTGCGTCAGTTCTGAGTTTTTTGATTTGAGTTGCAGACGTATCCCGAACAGGTCAATTACTGCCTGCTGTTCTGTTTATCACAGATTCTGTCCTGTTTTGCCTTACCTTCACTTTGCAAATTGAGAACTTGCTTTTTCTTTGCAAAAACCTTTTGGCAATCTTGAGAAACAGTAGAACTTCAAGAATATCCTTATTTCCAGCAAGGTATAATTATTTTATTAAGGGTACTAACCTCGCTAATCAGATTATGATGAGTTGTGTATGAAGGGAGTTTTCAAGTGTGCGAGGGAAGATGATAAAAAGATTCAGGAGTGTCAAGCGCTCAAGCTTGGGGATGCCCCCGTGCACCCCCAAGAAATATTCAAGGAGACTCAAGCGTCTAAGCTTGGGGATGCCCCCATGCATCCCCTTCTCCATCAACATTATCAGTTCGTCTTTCGTTCCGCTATATTTTTATCACTTCATGTGTTATGTGCTATGCTTGGAGCGTCTTGCTTTTAGTTTTCTTTTTAGTTTTTCATAACGAGTCGGAACCCAGCATTCCTTTATGTGGGAGAGAAACACGCTCCATTTCTACCTAGAACATTACATAGAATTTTCATGTCTATCTATGCTGTGTGTGTTCTTTGTCTTTTAAATAGCTACTATCATACTCTGCTCTTAGTATTCATGCTTATCTTTTCAAGAGCTTTTATTTAGTTGGTTGCTTGAACTCTCTTTAATTACCATGCTCACCTTACTAAGAGAGTTTTCTTCCGTTGCATGGGTTAATGTGTCTATGATAAAGATGCTACTTTCATGATGGTGCTTAGTAGTTCAGGTTTTCTTTTGGTTAATCTCAGATAGCTGGGGGGTTCCCAATGTGTTATTGGAGTACCAACTTGGTTTGTTTGCCTATGATATGGTATGGTCTAGTAATATCTTCCTTCGAGAATTTATTTTGATTGACTTGGCGTATGCTCACGCATATTCAAGACTGTAAAGAAAGTCTGTCAAGCCTTGATGATCTTTTGTTTCTAAGTAGCGATATAACTACCATGCCTGATTCAATATTGCTTTGTCGCTCTGCATGATTATGACCGTCATTTCTCTCTTAGTTGGTCGCTCCCAGTCTTTTGCTAACCTCCACCTGCACTAAGCAAACTAACCATGCAATACATAGCTCATGGGAAAGTAGCCTAAAAACTATTGTGGTAAAGAATATGTTGCCTATGTATCTTATTTCTTATGAGTTGCTTGCTGAGCGGTAACCATGTTTCTGGGGACGCCATCAACTGTCACACTCTTGTTGAATATCATGTGAGTTGCTATGCATGTTCGTCTTGTCTGAAGTAAGGGTGATTTACCGTGGGTTGAATTAATATGCATATTGTTAGAGAAGAACATTGGCCCGCCAACCAAAGCCATGCATCATGGTGGAAGTTTTAGCTTGGACCTTAATCCTCAATCTCTCATGAGAATATGCTTGCATTAAAGAGGAGTCCATCATCTATTTTCTATGTTGTCCCGGTATGGATGTCCACAAGCTGAGATCTATCAAAAACGAGAAATCAAATGCGATTTATCTCCTTGGACCTTTGTACAAGTGGCATAGAGGTACCCCTTTGTGACACTTGGTTAAAACATATGCAATGCAATGATAACCCATGGGGATCCGAGCTAATTAGGACAAGGAGCGAGCACTATTGGTATTCGATGCATGAGGCTTGCAACTTATAAGATGTTTTATGCATGACACATATGAAGTACTACTACCGTTGACACAATTGCTTCCATGTTTTCAAAATAAAAAGCTTTAGCACATAACCTTTCTTTTACCTTTATGATTGAAGCACCAACTACTGAGAGCATGATTGTCATTCTGAGTGTAATGTGCATTGTCCCAAAGTAGCATTGTCTTTTGCATGATTGTGATATCGTTTATTCTGAAATGATTGTATCTAGTCATCACTTAAACCTTGAAGGTGCCCTTGCATTTATGTTTTGCATCACTAAAGGGGGCAAGCTAGATATCACTTGATCATATTTGCACATCATGTTCATTGCAAATCTTTTTGATGTTTCAGTTTCATGTTGTAAAACTTTCAGTCATTTGTGATTTTCTCTTGAGACAACTTAATCACTTTAGAATCATTGTCTCAGTAAGCTTTTGTCATATGACTATGAGAAAGTCCTATATGGTTAATAGCATGTTGCCACAGAAATTATTCTTGTTATCATTTACCTACTCGAGGACGAGCAGGAATTAAGCTTGGGGATGTTGACACGTCCAAAACGTATCTATAATTTCTGCTTGCTCCATGCCACTTTTGGGTGATATTGCTATGATATTAATACACTTCCATACACTTTTGATCATATTTGGACTAACTTACTAATCCAGTGCACCCCAGTGCCAGTTTCTGTTTTTGGCTGTTTTTGTATTTCAGGTTTTCACGTTTCGAGAACTGCCCAGAAAAATCCAGAAAAAATATATAAAAAATCAGCGATACGGAAACAACACTGCGTCCGAAGGGCAACCTGGGGGGGGGGGCACAGGGGCTCCAGGCGCCCTGTGGGCGCGCCCCCCCCTGGGCCCCCCGAGGCTCCCCCAGTGCCCTACTTTGGCATATATTTAAAGGACTCTCCGAAACCCTCAGAGGAGGACTTCTTTTCGCGATCCCATCTTTGTTCCGCCGCCGCCGCCGCTTCCAAGATCGGGAGCACCAGGAGAACTCTTCCCGGCACCCTGCCGGAGGGGAGGATCACCACCGGGAGCTTCTCCACCACCATGGACGCCTCCCGGATGACTCGTGAGTAATCTCCCTTGGACCATGAGTCCATGACCAGTAGCTATGTGATGTTCTCCTCCCGTTCCTGTGCTTCACTAATTAGTCCTCGTCAGCTGCCCTACATGATCGAGGCACCCATGTAATCCTTATGCTGTTGCTATGTTGAGTTTGCTGGGATCCGATGGATTATGAGATTATGTTCAGATTGATCTTGAGTAATATATTTGATTCACCTCTTTTATATTTTAGTTCATAAGTAATTCTTGCATGTTCTCCGTTGTTATTTATTGCTTTGGCCGAGTAATAGGTAGTGACTCCAAGAGGGAACGTTATGCTCGATTGTGGGTTCATGCCCCTCGATGACTAGCTTGAGTGACAGAAACATGAGTCTAGGGGATGTGCTGTTGCCACAAGGGGGAAAACAACGGTGCTTGTGCCCGCGGGTGCAAGGATTGTTTACTTTACGCAAAGTTCTTTTAATGCAGTTGTCTGTTGCATTGAGTTTACACTATGGGTGGGACTCGCAACTTAATACCAGCGAGATGTTCTGGATAGATATCTCAAGGTGGATGACTAGTAGCTATGTGATGTTCTCCTCCCGTTCTTGTGCTTCACTAATTAGTCCTCGTGAGCTGCCCTACATGATCGAGGCACCTATGTAATCCTTATGCTGTTGCTATGTTGAGTTTGCTGGGATCCGATGGATTATGAGATTATGTTCAGATTGATCTTGAGTAATATATTTGATTCACCTCTTTTATATTTTAGTTCATAAGTAATTCTTGCATGTTCTCCGTTGTTATTTATTGCTTTGGCCGAGTAATAGGTAGTGACTCCAAGAGGGAACGTTATGCTCGATTGTGGGTTCATGCCCCTCGATGACTAGATTGAGTGACAGAAACATGAGTCTAGGGGATGTGTTGTTGCCACAAGGGGGAAAACAACGGTGCTTGTGCCCGCGGGTGCAAGGATTGTTTACTTTACGCAAAGTTCTTTTAATGCAGTTGTCTGTTGCATTGAGTTTACACTATGGGTGGGACTCGCAACTTAATACCAGCGAGATGTTCTGGATAGATATCTCAAGGTGGATGATTAGTAGTAGATATTGATGGATTTCGGTCTACTTACTTTGGCGTACCGCCCATGCTTTGAACCTCAACCTTTCTTGCAATGTAGTCAGCATTGGTTTGCGTTCGTGGTCCTGTCAATTGCCCAGCTGTAATTTGTTTACCTCACATAGCTGTTTTATCGTCTTTTGGGAGAGAGACATCACTAGTGAACATCATGAGACTCCGGTCCATATTACCATCATTGATCACATACACTATTTACTTTCCCGTTATTATTTACTATTGCAAAAACTATCTATCACTACTATAATTGCTTTTAACCCTTTGTGAACTACAAGGCCGGAGAGATTGACAACCTCTCTGTACTTGTTGGGAGCAAAGTTATTTGTATCTGTGTGCAGGTCCACGTTGGTTGCTACTAATCTGGCGCCGTAGCAATTGACACCTACCTGTTGAACCTAGGAGTCTCTGGGGAATCGATCCTTGGCATCTTTGCTAGGGGAAAACACTTCTACTTAGTGCATCTTACACCTTCCACTTGGGGTAACCAAAGAGGGGTTCGAGCCCCATCAGCTGCGTGGAAACATCAATGGCTGCGGCTGGCCATTGTGGCCAGAGCGGGGCGGTGGCGGGGGCTTGCTGCAGCTGCAGCGAGGGCTGTAGCGGCCCGACCAGCGCCGCGGCGGCCCATGGGGGCGGCGGCTGCCAGGGCGGTGGCGGCGGTAGCTGCAGCTGTGGCTGCAGCGGCCCGGCGAGTGCAGCGGAGGCCACCGGTTGCGGCGGCTGCCATGGCAGCAGCATCGGCCCGGTGGCGATGGTTGGGGACGCGGCCAGCGGCAGCCCGTAGGGCCCGGCCAAGTAGAGGCAGATCCCCTGGACGGCTGTGACGAGATCGTTGAGGACCCCGGTGATCTGCTCCGGAGTGAAGACGGTGGCTGGGGGCGCGGTGGAGGGATGCATCTGGGCGGTGGTGGAGTCCAGCGGAGCGGATGGGACCGGCAGCGGTGCGGATGGGGAGATCAGCGGCGCGGTGGTGATGGGTAGTGGCGCGGTGGAGAAGGCCAGCGGCGCGGTGGTGGCAGTTGGCAGCGGAAGCGACGAGATGGGCGGCGGCGAAGACATGATCGGAACTGAGCTACCTGATACCAAGGTGTTAGGAGCTAGGGTTCTGCCGGGTCTAGGGCGGAGATCGTAGGGAAAGGAGGGAGTTGGGCGCGGCTGGGCACGCGGTCGCTGGCGGCTGGGCGCCGTCGTGCGCGTGGGAGGAGGCGGTGGCGGCTGAGAAGAGGCGGCTAGGGTTAGGTCTCCCGGCTCCCTAAGGAAGCCGAGCAATTATGATTGCTTCTTGCTTGATTAGATTGATACATCTCCTCTCCTTATATAGAGAGGTTTACTTGACTCCTAAGCAAACGATCCTAATAACGATAAGATAATTGGGCTAAGCCCCTAATAATGATAAGATAACTTGGGCCACAACCCACTGGGCTAAACCCCTAATATGCCGGTCATAACAACTAGCTGTGATGGAGAATGCCATGCAGACTACCAGTTTGACTATAGGAGACATACATGTGGTAGCTATGTGGAAAGACAGTTTGATCATAGAGGACGAGGGGACATGCATGGCTATGTCCCATCCAGGTCGGCTGGTAGAACAAAAGGGAGGTATGTGAGGAAACCAAGGCCTAGTGAGGTTGAAACAAGGACACCAAGACAGGTTTATCAAGAAAAGGATGTGGGACGGAAGAGAAGGCTGAAACAATTGTGGGTGGCTAAGGGTGACCCGGACAGGCAGATTCACCATGATACTTTCATTCGCGACACGAGGCAGCGGACGTCTATAGTGTTGGAACGTATCTCTGAACAAAATGATGCATCGGCATACCCTGTGGACCAGGGCCGCCGGGACCAACGAATTGCCTAGCCTGGAACTGTCGAGGACTGGGGTTGGACTCGATAGTGGGCGAGCTTCAAGAACTGATTAGGTCGTACAACCCAGCAGTGAGACCAAAAAAACGGAGATAGCGATGGAGAAACTGAAGTGGAGTCTTGGATTCAGAAATGGTGTGGCGGTGGACTGTGTGGGTAGAAGTGGTGGTTTAGCCCTGTGGTGGAGAGATCATCTGCATGTTACAGTGAGGCCCTAGTGCCAATACTTCATTGATGCAGAGATTGTGCTTGATGGCATGTAACATCCCAAAATTCTAAATTTTGGAATGTTATAATAAATAGATAGATTTGATTGCTTGTTTGACGGGCTGAGTGAAATTGAGTGAAATTCGAAACTTTTGAAAGTTAAATGAGAGGGAATAAAATGACTTTCCCAAAACTTTCACTTTGCATTTTTTATCTCCGGGAATTCAAATTCTTTTCAACACAAAACCCTAGAGTGAAGATAATATGACTTCTTCCATTTACTTTAAATGATCAAGGGCTTTGAAAAGATTTTGAATTTCATTCTCGAAATATTTAAAATTCAGAAACTTTATGCAACTCAATGATTTTTTCGAGAGAAGATAAAATGACTTCTTCAAATTATAGGAAATGTGAGTTGGAAGTTTTTCTGAAATTTCCTTAACTCATTTTAAAAAATTGAGTTATTTGGGTTTTATTCAAATTATGTTTTCTCCAAAAATAAAATATATGGAAAATAGGGTAACATGATTCCCTACAGCTGAAAATTAGAGATAAATAAATTTGAAGTCATTTTGGTATTTTTTAAAATGATTTCTAGTGGATTTTATTGCAACAGTAGCACTGTTTGATTTATTAGAATTTGTGAGCATCTTATTTGACTGTAGAAAAATGCTCACCGTGTAGAGAATCTTTTTCTGCAAATTTTGTTATATAATATGCCTATATAAATGTTTTCTAGATTTTCGTTATATAGTTTTCTATTAAAAAAACCGCGCGTGCGCCTTTATTTATCTTAAGCCTCTATTCCGCCTATAAATATAGACCCATAGAGTCTTCAAAAATCATCCGATTCGGGTTAAATCAATATTTTAGTTTGACTAGATTCACTCTAAAAAAAAAATCTTCTCTCCGGTGGGAATTTTGGAAGTCGTCTCCTCTCTCCAAAGTTGTCTTTTCTCTCCCTATAAAGGTAGCTTTCTTCGTATTTTTTTATATACTCCCGTAGCTTATTATTTCTAGACTAGTACGTAGAATAATTAGATTATCAATTAGCTTATGTATTTATACATTAGACCTAGAATTTCTTTTAGCCGTAGCTATTTTTCATCCGTAAAACAGCTTGGCCCTGTTTTGTTTTCAAATAGCCATAATTTTTTACTCGTTCGTTCAAATTAGATGAAACCAGCACCTAGATTTTCGTTTTGACTCCACCTATCTAGTGAATCTACCAAATAAACTTTTTACAACTTTTCAAATTTCGAAATTTGCTCAAATTCATATTCAAACTTCTTTTAATCATATCTTTTTAACCGTAACTCTGATTTAGTTTATTCTTTTTGCAAATCGAAGCTCTTGACCTAACCGTTCTGATAAGGCCAAATTCACATAATTTTGGTACTATTAGAAATTGGTTTATGTTTCAAGAGTCATTCGCTTGTTTTCGAAGTTTTCCGAAGTGTTTCCTCCGTTCTTTCCGATCTTGTGAGTGATTGCTTATGTGTGGTTACTATTGCTTGCTTACGATAGATTGATCGGAGTGTGACGAGTAGATCTATCATGAGTTCTGAGTGTGAATCTTCTACCTCGCTAGTACAAGGCAAGTTCACACTTTGATCATACTTTCCAATACCTAGTTTTCATTGCATTAGTTATATCCTCAAACACTTGCATGAGTAGGACTGGTTACATAATATGATGTTTTGTAGTTCATGAGGTATAGGAACCTAATGACTTGAGATCAACCAAGGGGGTATATGCTTTGTTACTTATTGCTTAGCCATGCTAGTAGATGTGGATTGGTATGAGAGTTTCATGAAAGATGTGAGTGATATTTAAGGGAAACTTTAAGGTGGTAATTTAATACACATCCTTTTTTCGAGAAAACGCAATTAGGATCTTGCGTTTCATTGCATTGGAAAGAAAGGGTATTTACATCCTCCTAGGAGGCAGGTTTACACAGCCGTCAGGGCTCAGTGGACGTCCCAGGATGCTGGCAAGACAAGCCTGAGCCCTTGAGCTCCGGCCTTTGCCCAACATACATCTGGGTGGATTGGTTGGGGCACCCTGGGAGTAAACCAGTGGATTGCCCAGACACCTGGGGTTGCTAGTGTTGTCCTAGGAAATCCCGAGGTTTTCGTGTGATTGTCCTATTGGAATGCCACCCAGTCTCAAAGGGATCATATAATATTTTCATGCCTAGAAATTTCCATGTGCAGCCACAAGCCATTATGGGCTCTGGCATAGTATGAGTAAGTTGTGTGACCTCTTTCGTGGTGGACTAGCAGATGTAGCGAATGTAGGTGTACCAGTCCACCTGGGGTAAAGAGTTAATGCTTCTGAAAGACTGTGTCTCGGTCATCCGTTTCTCAAACATCATGCAGTGCGAGAAATTAAACGGAGGCGATCGAGTCTTGTGGGGAAAGTGCACAAACCTCTGCAGAGTGTACAAACTATTCATGAGTAGCCATGTCCCCGGTTATGGACATCTTTGAGTATCTAGAAGTGGATTATTTGTTGATCTCAACACTCCATTTAATTAATTTGTTGGGTTAATAATGACTTTGGTTTGGGATTGAGATGGAGGAACCATTCTCAATTGTTCATGATTTAAATTTAAGGAAGTAGTTAAATAAAATGCATTCCTTTGTGGTAGGGAAAAATCAGCTTTATGCAAAAACAGCCTTACAGCCTCCACCAACCAAATATGCATGTAGTTGTAGGACTTGTTCATTATCATTATAGTGTGAATTTGCTAGTACATTCAATGTACTGACCTACATGGCTGCAACGTCTCATGTTGCAAGATTTATTCGACGAGTAAGTGTTACGTTAGGGTTGCGCTGTCTACACTCAGTTCTGCCGTTGGTGTTGATGGGAATCCACAACCTTTGTTGCTTCTGCTATGATCGATTGAGGTAATAGTATCTGGAATGATCTCAAGTTCGGTATCTTTGCACATCTCATGTAAAAATGGGGATGAAAACAAAAGAGATAGTTGGCTTACACTCGCCACGTCACACAATTCATTACATAGCAAATCATCATTCAAATAACAGCACAACCCGTCTACGGGTGAAGATCCAAATGAAAGATACCAAACATACATAAAGCCACATGTCCGAATCACCCCTAGTAGAAACCACTACTGATCATCGGGATAGTGCACATAGTAACGGCTACGTTCCTCATTGTACTCCCAGTATAGCTCGGTGCCGTCACCTGAATAGATCACCTGAGTACCTGCATCTGGTGTGGTGTAGAATCTGTGAGCCACGGAGGACTCAGCAATCCCGTTCCCGGGTAACACAACTATCCAAGCCTTGGGTGTGGAACAAGGCTGAAGAAAGAATAAAAGGTTGCAGCTGCACTAGCACTAACTTACGTAATAAGGGCGAGAAGAGAAGTGCCTCGGACGATAAAGTGATCACGAAGTGATCCTATCTAAAACACGTCAAACATAACCCCACCGTGTTCACTTCCCGAACCCCTTTCGGAAAATGACCGTCACGGTACTCACGCTGGTAGTGTGTTCTGAACATGGTGTAAAGTTTTCTACAACCGGATATTAACATATTCCCATCTGCCACATAACAGCGGGCACGGCTTTCGAAAGTTCAAAACCCTGCAGGGGTGTTCCAACTTGGCCCATGACAAGCCCACGATCCGCGGAGTCGCAACTCCAAGGTGGGAAGGCCCGAGTATCCTCGGAATCTCGTGCTCAAGATACTCCGACTATGGAAAGGCTAATCCAGCAAATCCTCCCGGCGTGCCGACACCCTGATAGTAGCCGCGCGTATCTCGTCTCAGGCCACGACCGGATGGGTGATCCCACAGGTTTTTACCAGCCCTCGGGTTCCCCCAAGGTGGCCCCGCATAACCCCCAGTTTGGACCAACACTCATGTGGAGCACTGGCCCGGGTTGTTGATTAAGAAGAGGGTTAATTACTCCCTATGCAAGTTTTTAGTTGTTTAGGCAAATAGTACCAATGTTGGGACTTGCTGGAAAAGACTTAGCGCTAAGCGGTTTATCGTGGGGGTCCCATAACCCCAACCGTGTGAGGAACGCAAAATCAAGGAACATAACACCGGTTTATACGGTTCCTAGGGCGCCATGAGTGGAACAAAACACCGAGCAAGAGGCTCAGCCTTCCACCCATTACCAATATATAGATGATTTCATTAAAGAGTTTATATAGTGTGATATCCCAACAATGTTCAACATGAAGCAAGAATCTTCAAAATCTTCTCCTGCAACTAGCAATGCTATAAGAGGGGCTGAGCGAAGCCTACGTAGCCAAACAAAGGTTTGCATAGGTTGGGTGGTTAGACAGATTCATGGTTATAATAGGAGGCTGACAGACAAACATGGGCATCGAGGCAATAAACTAAAGAGCGAGACTTCTAGCAGTAGGCAAAGATAGTAATGATATCTGGGTCAGGTCATCTTGCCTGTCGAGTCGTCGATGGGATCGTAAGAGGGCTCCTCGTTCTCAACCTCGGTAGTAACCTCGTTCTCGTACTCGGTCTCGGCTTCCGGCTCTACTCAACACAAGAACACACGAGGCACGAAATCAAACAAGATGCAATGCGCAAACTACAGGATGCATGGCTGATGTACTAAGGAAGCACTGCAGATGCACTTAGGATGCACAACAAGCCAACATTGGAAGCATAGAGAAACAACACAAGAAACATGACAACATACTCAAGCAAGTAGGATGCAAGACAAGTCCATTTAGGATGCAAAACATGGCAAGGTAGGAAGCACAGAGAAACAACACAAGAAACAGCAGGTTTAAATGAGGCCGGAAACTACTTAAGTCAAATCCGGTAAGTCCTCATATGCATAGTTTGAAATTAGTCCAGATCTGAACAAACCTTAGTTAAAGTTGTTAAACAGCAAGTTAACATGCACCATGACAATCTATACGAAATTCTAGTCAAGTTTCATATAAAGTTTGTTTAAAACGGAGGTACGGTCTAGAAGATATGATCAATACAAGATAAGCATGGCAACGGTGCAAGATGCACCCAAACATCAAGCAACATACTCCAAAACATGTTAACAATATGATATTATGAATCTACATGCAAAACCACACAAGTTTCATGTACGACTCACCCAAAACGGAGCAACGGGCTAAAAGATACACCCGAAACAATAAACAATGCAAAGCTGAAATTAACAGTCACATAGCAACTTCGGAACAAGAAATATATACTCTACAGCACTCAAACATGGTGACAATAAGCATGGAAATGAAGTAGACATATCCTACAGCAAACAATTCCATTGGAGCATCTCCATAGGAGGCATGGATCAATAGCAACAAGCTACAACATTTTGAACATGACAATAAAAACCTGACAACAATATTTTATAGCAACTTGGGAGCAAGAATTAAATATGCTACAGCAATCCAAATGAGCATGTGAGGGCATGGATGGATAGACAACAACATATACAACAATGAATGATCAATGGCCACCCCAAAACTATCATGGATTTGCCTAGGACAACAAGCAAACATGGCATCAGGATATTACAGATTCCAGACTTAGTGAAATTTCACTAAGTGTTAAAACAACAATATTATCATGGCATGTTTGTGAGCATGTTTAAGTCACCTCAAAGCATAACATGGCAAGTGGTTTGCACCACAGCAAAGAACACATGATGGGGAGTCCAAAACATATGAGCATGTGACATGGGGACAATCACATCAATAGCAACGAGCTCCTCAACTAGGCATCCCGTAACAAGTTTAAAAACCTAACAACCACATGCACTTTTGCAATGGAGATAAACATGGCAATATAAATTCTATCATGCATCCTATAGCAACCAACATGTAGAGCATCTCATGATGAACATTTGGACATATCATTTGCTTCATTTGGATAAACATGCATCAAGTTATCACATCTCAAACATGGCATCAAAACAACTAATAGCAGCAGTTTATATCCTATAGCACTCTTGTCATGAATATTAAGACATCTAGATGGACTCAAACATGCATGGCACAATGGAACAAAACATAGTACATGTCACCACGATCATTTTGACATATTATATGCACAAATCGGACAAGCACAATAAAAGTTATCAACATCACAAAAATGCATCAGACAATGAAAAAGTAAAAGACATAGTAAAAAAATCACAAGGGTCAACCTGACTGGATCGGGTCAACGGGCGCCGGTGGAGCGGGTCAAACGGGTTCGCGGGTCAAACGGGTGCGCCCGTTAGGGTTCCAGGCTCAGATCCGATCGGGATCGAGCACTGGCCCTCGATCGGGTGCGAGCGCCGGCGGGAAAAGAAGGGGACCGGCGAGGCTCGTCGGCCGGCGACCTTCCCGGCGGCGGCCGAAGCTTAACGGCGGCGCGGTCCTCCCGGCGGGCTGGAGAAGGCCGGCGGCGAGGCTTGGCTCGAGGCCGGAGGAAGAGCTTCGAGGAGCTCGGGCGGCGCGGGCGAGGCCGGCGTCGGGCGGCGGCATGGCCGGCGCCGGCGACGGAGGACGGCGACGGCCGGGAGCGGGGCGGTAGCGGAGATCCGCGGCGGCGGCGCGGCGATGAAGGCGCGGGAGTGCGAGGCGGCGCGGCGGCGGTGCGGGCCGCGGGGGCCTGGGACGGGCCCGGCGGGCCCGCGCGGTGGGAGGCGGCGGCTGTGTCCGGCGCGGACGGACACGTCCACCCGGCACGGAAAACGAGGCGCGGCTGGAGCTAGGAGGAGGCTAGGGGTTTGGACGAAAATGGCAAGCGGGACGTTTTTATAGGCACAAGGAACTAGGAGAGTCCAAATGAGGAGCGGTTTTCGGCCACACGATCACAATTCAACGGCCGAGATGATGGGAAGGTTTGCGCTGGGTTGTTGGGCTATTGTGGAGGGGTTCTTGGGCCTCAAAGAGGAGGTACTTTTAGCCCATGAGGTTACCCGTTGGAGTACCAAACGAACTCCAAACGCGACGAAACTTGACAGGCGGGTTACACGTATCAAAACAACATCGCGCGACAAGTCTCACGCCATTCCGGAAACGTTACACGGCCAAACACGAAAGAAGGACTCGGGAAAGCCACGGGCCCCTTTGAGAGCGTCGGAACACGAAACGGACAACGGGAAGGGACGAGTGAGACCGGATGCAAAAGACAACACAAATGCAATGCAATGCATATGACAACATGACATGGATGAATGCACACACACACACGACAAAACGACGAAAACCCGGAAAGACGAAGAACCCGGAATGGAACTGATGAAGCCAAAGTTTATATATTGCCATATAGGGAAAGTGTTACATCCGGGGCATTACATTTACCTCTGTTATAAATCCTCGAGTACTATGTGTGTGTCAGCATATCGATCTAGGGATGACACTTAAGCACAGAGACTTGATCCATTCGGGTCGGGTCGCTACAAGATGGTATCAGAGCACATGTTGACTGTAGGACGTGACCCTAGAAATTAGCAAGCCCATTGGAGAGGATTTCTCTAAAACTTTCTTTTCAAAAAGTTCTTACCTCTCTTCTTTTTCTGAGTTTTGTCAAATCTTCTCTCTTCCTTTAAATAGTTAGACAATACCCTTCTCCATTGGATCACTACGGAGTAAAGAAGATTTCACTAGGCATTAGAAGTGTTGAAGCTACAACAATGGATACTCCAAAGATTTGAAGAGTTGATGACTATGAGGAGATGATGATCTTTAGAAGACCAAACCCCTGTTATGTGCTTACGTTAGATGCGACGATTGTGAGCTGTCAACTGTTTGATGTTTTTCCGACGGCCACAAAACAAAACCCGTCTTTTCAAAACCATTGTTTGTATTGAGTGTCTCTCTCCCCACCTTCTGTATCTCATCCCAAAACCCTTGGACCCAATAGAGGATGAATGAAGATAGACTTGTATTCTCTGGACCGATGACCCAGCCAGAGGCAGAGCTATGGATACAAAACATGGAGGATCACTTCAGGGAAAATTTAGTTGCAAGGAAGTATGCAGTTCAATACGCTCTTCAGTACTTTACAAAAAGTGCCGCAACATGGTGGAAGATGCATCAAGCCATACAAGGATGTACTGGAGAAGGAAGTTGGGAGGAATTCAAGAAGACTCTGTTGAGATCCCGTCTCATCCGAGAGCGCGGTGACAAACCGAAGAAGAAACCTTGTGCCTGCAGGATTTGTGGAGAAATAGGACACACCCAGAAGGAGCATAAGGATGAATGCCCAAATTGTGAAGGAAGTCACCTAGCTAAAGAATGCCCAACTAGGCAGATTACTTGTTTCTTGTGTGAAGGGACTACCCACTACCCTGCTCAGTGTCACAGTTACCCCATGGTGCAACGAACAATCCAACAGAAGAAAGAAGCAATGAAAGAAGTCCTCGAGGAAACCTTAAGGGGATCCACGATGGAGGAAGATATTGACGACCCCGATGGAGAAGGCCTAGACAGATATTACTCACGTGCTTGCTACTCATGTGGAGAAGAAGGACACCTTTCATAGTATTGCACGGAGGAAAGCCACGAGTATCTGGCAGACTTCCCGACGGAAGAGGTGGAGTTTGATCCACAAAAGATATAAGAATTGATAGGAACAAAGAAGTCGAGGAAGAGAAAGAGCATGTGTCCCCAGAAGAACACAATCTCTGCGGAAAAGGACCTAAGTCACATCACATGTTACCGGTGTAAGAATTTAGGTCATTGTGCTAGCAACTGACCAACAAGGAAGCCAAGAACACAGTGAACCAGGATGGTCACCATGAAGTCCTTAGATTTGTCTGATGACATTAGTTTACACTCCAAGGAAGTAGGGCATTTTGCTAAGAGAAGTTTCAGACCGGAGGAAAGATTGATCAGAGTAGTTGAGATCTGGATATTGGAATGAAGCATGTAGCTAGATATGGAATACACCATTATTACAATGTTGAGTTGAGTTATGGAAATAACATTGTAATAGTTTGTGAAGCAATAGAAGTTGATATTTTGGGAACCTAAGAAGGAAAGGTTATGATTTGTTGGATGATTGTGAGTGCCCCTTACCCAGACCAAAACCTAGAACCCATGGAGAAGCTGACCCCAAACCTTTCTCGGACAACCACCCATCTCACCCAAGGATATCCGTATGTTGTCCTGAGAACCCCCTTAGGTCTTATACCCATATAAGACAACCTTTACGAGTCTTTTCTCAAAGGCCCAGAAACGACCATGACCCTTACTAGCGACCAGGATTACCCAAAGATCCTGAAGGACATGATGAAGCATATTCACCCAGAAGGAGATGCAGTTTACAAGGGTTATCGTCCCTTCATGGAGAATGGAGTTGAACTTTGGTACGTGGAGGTACACCTCCATCGTGTGAAAGGAGTTTGCCCAAAGACTATGGGTCAATACTTTTTATCTCCCGAGTACCACGAACAACATTCTTCGACTCTGTTCGTGAAGCTGCTATGGAGGCCATACGTCAGATTGGAGTAATACTCGAAGCAAGACTTCGTTATACCCATGAATGCCTAATTAAGGTGCAGGCAGAGATGGTGGAGATGAAGCACACAGCCAATAGTATGGAGCAAAAGATCAATGATTTCAAGAATCACATTGCACAATTCCCGTGGGACTGAAGCATCCTTAGCTAGGACAAATGCATAAGGATGGGAGGAATGCTTGACCATATCAAACTATGTGGATGGAAGCATTTGTATTGAAGCACCTTTGAAAATTGAGTATTGAATAGTGGTTCAAAAAGTAATAAAAGGTTTGATATGAGGAGAATATGGATTATGGATGAACCAGTGCGTTTTAGGGCGACACTTTTCTGTGAGAACCTTGGACCAATAGGAAGGAAACTGTTGCCCCAATTAGTGGAGTTTACACAAATAAATTGAAGTTTATTTATGATGCTTACCCCAAGGTTATGAAGGAAAGAAGTACAATTGGATTTAAAGAGGATGTAATGCTGGAGTATGGAGAAATAGTAACTCCAAGGATGAGTTAAGGATATACAAGTTGTGAAGTGGACCCACAAGCCGAGGACCTAAAGGAGGCTACGTAATTATAAGGGAACCACGAGACTTGTCAGAAGTAATATGTTTCTGCTATAGTGAAGAAGGGCACTATGTTAGAGTTTGTCTCAAGGAGAAGGAGATTTGTGCTAAGTATTGGAGTTGAAGCAAGAAAGTGGAAGTGTAGTAGATCGTAGCAAGATGAGAATCAATACAGTTGGCATCATGGCATTGAGTTTGGATTTTATGAGTTGTTACTACATAAGTGATGAGTGAAGACATGATGCATGGAACAAGATTTTGAGAGAAGTAGTGTTTTCATTTTTAAGTGTGGTAGAATCCAACACCTTTACCCGAATACACTAGCTAGTGGTTAGTTACGTCAGACTTAGAATGGACTGCCCAAGGATGAGTGTGAGTAATCACACTCAGTTTTAAACCTAAAGAAGGAAGGGATACAATACAATTGTGTGGATTTAAGAGAGCCAATGAAGTTGTATGTTGGAAGAATGATCAGTTGCAACCCCATGATGAGACCAAGTGTTACTAGTGGTGAGATGAGCCATAACCCACAGGCCCCAGGACCTGTCAAGAAAACAAGCTCACTCTTGCTGAAGGAAAACCCTGGAAGAAGTTACGACTTTGCCAACATACGATCTTATAGGTGGTTACGTTAAACCCGAGGGTTGTGAAACACGATAGATGGTTGTTTGGCTTGCAGAATCAATGGATTTATCCGAACTTAGTTCGTTGACAAGAGAAATTCTAGAATGCTTGTGAGGATGACCGAGTGTTAGAATTCGAGATTCACTAAACCATATACAAGGTAATGATTTGGGTGCGGGATGGATTGATCACCATACCGACTTACTCTTATTGTTCGCCTCTGTTATACGGGATGGTAAATCTGAGTGACTTACCTATAGTAGAGAGACGACGATGTCAAAACCTTGTTTAAACCTTAGAATGGTATATAAATTTTTCCCTTGTACACGGCATGCTGTTGCCAACCGGAGGATATACGGTGAGGATGAAGCCCACACCCGTTTTCTGCAGGGACCCAATAAATTGTTTGATTACCACCATGAGATATCTATATTTCGTTTAGTATTGGCGCCAGACCTGTCAGCTAAGAAGAGCTAGTCACAGAAAGAGCATTACCAAGGAGAAAGAACACAAGAATTGAGGACAAATATTTTTGCCACTACCGAAGAGCCCAGAGAAGGGAAAACCCTGAAGATCTGAGAAGACCAACACCGTCAACCCAAAGAATGGAGTACCTGATTTTGGTGGAACCGTAACCATGTTACTAAGTGTGGTAGCACACTAAACCCAACCAATCAATGGATTTGCTAGAAGACCCCCAAACCCTAACCTATTACTTGCTAGCCTCTCCGAATCAGGAGGACGAGATTCATTTTAAGTGTGGTAGGTTTGTAACATCCCAAAATTATAAATTTTGGAATGTTATAATAAATAGATAGATTTGATTGCTTGTTTGATGTGCTGAGTAAAATTGAGTGAAATTTGAAACTTTTGAAAGTTAAATGAGAGGGAATAAAATGACTTTCCCAAAACTTTCACTTTGCATTTTTTATCTCCGGGAATTCAAATTCTTTTCAACACAAAACCCTAGAGTGAAGATAATATGACTTCTTCCATTTACTTTAAATGATCAAGGGCTTTGAAAGGATTTTGAATTTCATTCTCGAAATATTTAAAATTCAGAAACTTTATGCAACTCAATGATTTTTCCGAGAGAAGATAAAATGACTTCTTCAAATTATAGGAAATATGAGTTGGAAATTTTTCTGAAATTTCCTATAACTCATTTTCAAAAATTGAGTTATTTGGGTTTTATTCAAATTATTTTTCTCCAAAAATAAAATATATGGAAAATAGGGTAACATGATTCCCTACAGCAGAAAATTAGAGATAAATAAATTTGAAGTCATTTTGGTATTTTTTAAAATGATTTCTACTGGATTTTATTGCAACGGTAGCACTGTTTGATTTATTAGAATTTGTCAGCATCTTATTTGACTGTAGAAAAATGTTCACCGTGTAGAGAATCTTTTTCTGCAAATTTTGTTATATAATATGCCTATATAAATGTTTTCTATATTTTTGCTATTTAGTTTTTCTTCTCTTTTTCTATTAAAAAAAAACAAAACCGTGTGTGCGCCTTTATTTATCTTAAGCCTCTATTCCGCCTATAAATATAGACCCATAGAATCTTCAAAAATCATTCGATTCGGGTTAAATCAATATTTTGGTTTGAGTAGATTCACTTTAAAAAAAAATTCTTCTCTCCGGTGGGAATTCTGGAAGTCGTCTCATCTCTCCAAAGTTGTCTTTTCTCTCCCTATAAAGGTAGCTTTCTTCGTATTTTTTTTATATACTCCCGTAGCTTATTATTTCTAGACTAGTACGGTAGAATAGTTAGATTATCAATTAGATTATTTATTTATACATTAGACCTAGAATTTATTTTAGTCGTAACTATTTTTCTTCCGTAAAACAGCTTGGCCCTGTTTTTTTTCAAATAGCCTTAACTTTTTACTCGTTCGTCCAAATTAGATGAAACCAGCGCCTAGATTTTCGTTTTGACTCCACCTATCCAGTGAATCTATCAAATAATTTTTTTACAACTTTTCAAATTTCGAAATTTGCTCAAATTCATATTCAAACTTCTTTTAATCATATCTTTTTAACCGTAACTCCGATTTAGTTGATTCTTTTTGCAAATCGAAGCTCTTGACCTAACCGTTCTGATAAGGCCAAATTCACATAATTTTGGTACTGTTAGAAATTGGTTTATGTTTCAAGAGTCATTCGCTTGTTTTCGAAGTTTTCCGAAGTGTTTCCTCCGTTCTTTCCGATCTTGTGAGTGATTGCTTATGTGTGGTTTCTATTGCTTGCTTACGATAGATTGATCAAAGTGTGACGAGTAGATCTATCACGAGTTCTGAGTTTGAATCTTCTACCTCATCAGTACAAGGCAAGTTCACACTTTGATCATACTTTCCAATACCCAGTTTTCATTGCATTAGTTATATCCTCAAACACTTGCATGAGTAGGACTGGTTACATAATATGATGCTTTGTAGTTCATGAGGTATTGGAACCCAATGACTTGAGATCAACCAAGGGGGTATACGCTTTGTTACTTATTGCTTAACCATGCTTGTAGACGTGGATTGGTATGAGAGTTTCATGAAAGATGTGAGTGATATTTAAGGGAAACTTTAAGGTGGTAATTTAATACACATCTGGGTGGATTGGTTGGGGAACCCTGGGAGTGAACCAGTGGATTGCCCGGACACCTGGGGTTGCCAGTGTTGTCCTAGGAAATCCCGGGGTTTCCGTGTGATTGTCCTATTGGAATGCCACCCAGGCTCAAAGGGATCATATAATATTTTCATGCCTAGAAATTTCCATGTGCAGCCACAAGCCATTATGGGCTCTGGCATAGTATGAGTAAGTTGTGTGGCCTCTTTCATGGTGGACTAGCAGATGTAGCGAATGTAGGTGTACCGGTCCACCTGGGGTAAAGAGTTAATGCTTCTGAAAGACTGTGTCTCGGTCATCCGTTTCTCAAACATTATGCAGTGCGAGAAATTAAACGGAGGCGATCGAGTCTTGTGGGGAAAGTGCACAAACCTCTGCAGAGTGTACAAACTATTCATGAGTAGCCGTGTCCCCGGTTATGGACATCTTTGAGTATCTAGAAGTGGATTATTTGTTGATCTCAACACTCTATTTAATTAATTTGTTGGGTTAATAATGACTTTGGTTTGGGATTGAGATGGAGGAACCATTCTCAATTGTTCATGTTTTAAATTTAACAAAGTAGTTAAATAAAATGCATTCCTTTGTGGTAGGGAAAAATCAGCTTTATGCAAAAACAGCCTTACAGCCTCCACCAGCCAAATATGCATGTAGTTGTAGGACTTGTTCATTATCATTGCAGTGTGAATTTGCCAGTACATTCAATGTACTGACCTACATGGCTGCAACGTCTCATGTTGCAGGATTTATTCGACGAGTAAGTGTTACGTTAGGGTTGCGCTGTCTACACTCAATTTTGCCGTTGGTGTTGATGGGAATCCACAACCTTTGTTGCTTCCGCTATGATCGATTGAGGTAATAGTATTTACGTTACGTTATACATGTGATTTACCTTTGTTATAAATCCTCGAGTACTATGTGTGTCAGCATAGCGATCCAGGGATGACACTTAAGCACAGAGACTTGATCCATTCGGGTCGGGTCGCTACATGGCAAGACCTGTAGATTCACTGGTTTCTACAGGGAGCCACGCACTAAGCTCCGAAAGAAGTCGTGGGATGCTATCAGATACCTCAGAGGCCAGGACAATCTTCCATGGGTGTGTGCAGGTGATTTTAACGAGGTCATGTTTCAAACAGACCAACGGGGAGGGCAACCTGAGAACATTTTCACAAATGGAGGACTTTAGGGACTACCTGGCTGACTGCGGCCTGGTGGACCTAGGGTTCTCGGGGTACCCCTACACATGGGATAACAAACAAGATGGAGCTAGAAATGTTCAGGTCAGGCTAGACCCGAGGACATGCAATGATGGTTTCTTGGCCATGTTCCCGGAAACGATCGTGGAGCATGTTGTAATGGAAGAATCAAAGCATGTGGCTTTACTAATACGCGCTCTGGAGACAGCTCCGATGAGTGGTTAGGGAGGGGAGAGACAGTTCCGATACGAAGAAGCGTGGACAAGACATGAAGCTTATGAAGGAATGGTTGCAGAAGCATGGGAAGCAGCAGGTTCGAGTGAAATGGGTATTAATGTAACATGCAACAAACTAGGTAAGCTAACAATGAGCATGCAAGAGTGGGCCAGAGTTGTCTTCGGCTCTATTAGACGCCAGATTAAAAAACTCAAATCACAACTAGAGGATGCTAAATATAGGGCACTGGGTTCACAGGAGGTCCGTGAACTGGAGGAAAAGTTGCGGGAGATTTATGCTTGTGAGGAATTACTGTATAGACAGAGATCACGGATCTACTGGCTTGCTGCTGGTGATCAGAACACCAAATATTTCCAAGTGCGTGCAACTCATCGTAAGCGGAAAAATAATGTAAAATCACTAGTCAAGGAGGATGGATTGAGGTGTACGGTTGATGAAGAAATGAGAGAGTTGGCAGCAGATTTTTATGCAAAGCTGTTCGCATCAGAGGGCTCGGCGGGAACTAATGGCTTGTTGGAAAACATTGTTCCAATGGTGACGGAGGAGATGAACGGCAAGTTGTGTGCGCCTGTGTCTGACATGGAAATAGAAGCGGCATTGTTTCAAATGGGGCCTACTAAAGCTCCTAGCCCGGATGGACTGCCAGCGCTCTTCTACCAACGTCACTGGTCGTTGGTCAAAGATGATGTGTGTAGGGTTGTGCGAGATTTCTTGGGTGGTGTGGCCGCACCTGACGCGTTTAATGCGACAGTCATAGTCATGATTCCTAAAGTCAACTCACCAGAGTTGCTTTCCCAGTTTAGACCGATAAGTTTGTGTAATGTACTTTATAAAATTGCATCAAAAGTCCTTGCTAACTGGTTGAAGGTAATTTTGCCGGTGCTGATATCTGAAGAGCAAAGTGCCTTCGTCCCTGGAAGGCTCATCACGGATAATGTCTTGGTCGCGTATGAGTGTGTGCATGCTATACGAACCAGGAAACGCAAGAAGCCTTTGTGCACGGTCAAACTGGACATGATGAAGGCGTACGATAGGGTGGAATGGATTTTTCTGGAGTAGATCTTGACAAGGTTTGGTTTTGAGCCAGGGTGGATTTCCATGGTTATGCGATGTGTGACGTCTGCAAATTTCAGGGTAAAGTTAAATGGGGGAATGTCAATGCCTTTCACGCCATCCAAAGGGCTCCGACAGGGAGATCCGTTGTCTCCATATTTATTCCTTTTTTGCGTTGAGGGTTTCTCTGCGTTGTTAAAAAGAGCACAGGAGGAGGAGTTGATAAAAGGGGTCTCATTTGGGTGCACTGGCCCCCCAAGTGACACACATGTTGTTTGTGGATGACAGTATAGTGTTTCTTCAAGGAACAGATGGAAGCCTCCAAGTACTCAAAGATATTCTCACAAGGTATGAAGAGGCTTCGGGTTAGAAAGTCAATTTGCAGAAGTCATCAATTTTCTTTGGGAAGGGTTGTCTGGACGATGACAAAGTGGCGCTGAAGCAAGCTTTAGGCGTTCCAACAGAGGCCCTTTCAGAGAGATACTTGGGGTTGCCTACTATTGTTGGGAGATCGAAGGACGGGACGTTTAAATATGCGACAGAGGATGCGAAGGGTAAAATTGCAGGATTGAAGGGCTAGGGGCTATCTAAAGCAGCAAGAGAAATGCCAAGTTAAATTTGTCTTACAAGCCACACCTACGTTCACTATGAGTTGTTTTTACCTCACGAAGAAGATGTGCTAGAACCTGACTTCTATCTCTTCGAAATTCATGTGGGGGTTAAGGAATGGTGAGCGGAAAGTGCATTGGGTAGCGTGGGACAAAATGTGCATAGCAAAGCGAGATGGTGGGATGGGCTTTCGAGATCCAGAAGCATTTAATCAAGCTTTACTGGCCAAGCAGGCATGGAGGATTGTCCAACACCCGGAGTCATTATGTGCAAGGGTTCTTAAAGCTAGGTACTTTCCTGAAGGTTCAATAATGAATGCAACGTGCCCATCTGGTGGTTCGTACACATTTAGAAGCATTATTCATGGACGAGAACTTCTAAGACATGGGTCTATTTGGCACATTGGCAGTTGAGCAAGTGTAAATATTCACCATGACCCATGGATCCCAAGACAAGGAAGTCTGACACCACTTGGTGCAGATTATATGCATGGTGTCAACAAGGTCCGTGATTTGATGTTGCAGTCTGGGAGAGCGTGTAACACACACATTATTGACAACATGTTATCCACTGATGATGCCACGGATATTAAGAAAATAGCTATTGGTGGTCCGGAGATGCATGATTATATGCATGGAATCATACAAAGAACGGAAAATTTACGGTCCGGTCTGCTTATCACTTGAAGATGGCCATGAATAGGGCGAAATCTGGACAGCCAGAGTCGTCAGTTTTGGTGGCGCGACACAAAGGATGGCTCAGGCTATGGGATACAAGCGCTCCGAACAAGGCAAAAATTCATGTTTGGCGGCTGATTAGGAATGGGCTGGCTGTTGGATCGGAGTTGCATAGAAGGTGGATCAAACCTGGCATTTTCTTTCTGGCGTGCGGTAGGGAGGAGACGATCGTTCATAGATTTTGGAGCTGTCCGCATTCGGTGCTATTTTGGAGGCAACTACGCTCGGAAAAGGTAATTCCGGTGGCGATCCCACCGTTCCACATCGATTCCTAGAGCGCGGTGGCGAGATGGATGTTAGGTTGGTTCGCTGATGCACATGAGGAGAAGGAGCTAATGGTTCAAGCAACATACGGAGTTTGGCTTGCCCAAAATGAAACACGGCAAGGAAAGAAGATCTCTGAACCGCATGAAATAAAAAAACTCGATGCTGACATATGTCAATGAATGGAAGGCGTTTCATGGAGGGAATGAAAAGTTGCAGAAGCCAGAGAACAAGGAAAAATGGGTTCCACCAGATGAGGGTTGGGTTAAGGCAAATTTTGATGGCGTTGTTTACAAACAAGGAGCAAAGTGTGGTGTAGGTGCTGTCCTATGGGACTATTCAGGTGCTTTTAGAGCGGCTACTTGTCATCTATTTGATGGTGTCGCCGATCCGGAGGTTGCTGAAATTTATGCCTGCAAGAGAGCACTACAGGTGGCGGCCGTACTCAACACATCCAAGCTGCTGTTGGAGACGGACTGTGCTAATCTATCCAAGATGTTGTGGGCGCATGAGAAAGTCCTCTCAGTAGTTGGACCCCTTGTGGAGGAGATCAAGGAGAGGATGAAAATGTTCCAAGAAGTTAAAGTGTCTTGGGTAAGGCGTAGCGCAAACGCTGCCGCGGATAAGTTAGCTAAAGTAGGTTTAAGTGATGGACTATGTAAGGATTGGTTTGATGTTCCCCTAGACTGTATTTTGGGAATTGTTTCGGACGAGATTCCAAATTTCTTTTAATTAGTCAATAAAGCGGCAGTAGTTGATCCTAAAAAATGCATGTTCAACTGTTTTGGTAATATACCATGAACATTTTTTAAATTCAGTGAACCTTTTTTATTATATTATGATCATATTTTAAATACACGTTGAACATTTTTTTAATATAAGATAGACATTAATGCAAGATGAACATTTTTATAATGCATGATGAACTTTTTCATAATATACAGCGAACCCCATAATGTTCAGGCTTCGATGAGTTTATAGGCCGCAAGGGCCATATATATCTCGCTCATTGAGGATCAACGCGCAACATCTCTCTGAAGGGCCTGAGTAGGGATGTCAATGGGTAGGGTATGGGTGGGTACAACCATGTTCTACCCAAACCCATGCCTACGGAAACCTTATATACCCAACCACTTTAATACCCATGGGCACAAAATGGCAACCATACCCATCAGGTATCCTATGCTCAATAGGTATCCAGTTTTTACGATGTATAGCATTGATATTTGAAAAAAGCAAAGAAATGTGTCTAAAATTCAAATGATGAAGGGCAAGCAGTTTGCACCAACGTGCCCTCCTTCGATGGGTGGTCTCCTGGAGGCAACAAGGGAGTGTGAGTAGCGGTTGGTGGAAGTACAACGTAGTGGGAGGTGGCGGCGGGAACATGGGATTGGTGGATCGAGAGTTGGATAAGATTCTGCTGGCGACAAGTCAGGATTCCATCATTTTGAGGAGTCACATAGGACGTAGGAGGAGTGCTGAGCTGGCAATTGCGGGCATATGAGCTATGCCCAGTTTAGGGAATAAGGAGCATATAGTTGGGCAAGAGTTGGATGTTGTCCCCACATGCCATTGGAGTTATTTTCATTTATTAATTTTTTTGTGGGTATCCATTGTGTCGGATTTAGGGCTCCCTAGACCCAAGACGGTTCGAACACTGGGGCGTGTGCAAAGCTCCTCGACCACTCCGGCCCCAATCCGCTATCCCGTGACCTAACCTAGCCAAACTCACGCGAGAGGGGAAGAAGATGAACACGACAGTTTACCCAAGTTTGGGCCACCTTGCGGTGTAAAACTCTACTCCTGCTTTGTGGTGGATTGGCCTTGCGACGGGCAGAATATGAACTTGCTACAGTGGGGAGACGGCCTCAGGAGGGCTCGTGAGAGGAAGGTGGACTCGAAGGATCGATCCTCCTCTATGATGGATGCTAGTCCGTATTTATAGTGGCCTCGGTCCTCTTCCGGCATCATTTGGGCGGGAAGGGATTCCACAACGACCAATTTCAAAGGGGGGCAGAAGGTACACCTTATCCTGGCCAAAGGTCGTCTTCGCGTGCAAAGCCTTTGATTGTGACGCAGGGGTGGGCTCGGTGATGGCATGTGCCCTGCTGAACCAGCGGTCTTGGTTTAGTTGCACCGGAATGGAAACCTTTACGAGACTCCTTGGGTACCCGTGTCCGTCCATGTCTACTTTGCACCAAAGAGGAAACTGCTCCCTCTCCGCGCATTGGCGCCCACCTGGCATCGGTCGTCATGGCTCACGTCACTGCGCCCTCCTGAGAGGGGTTGCTTGCATAGGAATCTTTGCCCGTCGGGGGGCGACTTGTGGAGCCGCTCCCTAGGAGGTCTTGGCGAGCCTCTCCTAGCGAGGGCAGGGGCCCCTCACGAGGGTTCTCCTTGATCAGTCTTGGACTTGATCTTGTTGGGCCGTTGTGAGGCCGCATGTTGGGCCGCAGGCAGGCAAGTCTCGGTACCCTGGTTCCTAGAACGTCGACAGTAGCCCCCGGGCCCAAGGTGCGCTTGATATGGCACTTAGGCCGAGCTGAAGAGACAAGAGCGAAGCGCCGCGGGCCCCAAACACCTGTAGCCCTGGCCTAACTCATGGCGCATGACGGGTCGCTGGCGCCTCCACTTCCCCACGCCGCCTCGGGAACTGCCCTTCCACGTCGTGTTGTCCGAATGCAAAGGGGCGTCGGTTGGCCTTCGGTCGCCTATAAATGGGCGAGGGGGATGAAGTCATAGTTGACCTTCGTCTGCTTGCTTCTCCACCCCACTCCCTTGCATCAGCACTCATGGCATCGGCGAGGAGGTTTTCAGCCACCAAGAAGGGGAAAGCTCAGCTGGACAGGCCGGAGTCACCCCCACCGAAAAGTGGGCGGGGCCGTCCTCGCAAGAACTCTGCCATGCCGGCGGTCGCCATTTCGGGGAGCGAGCGTGCCTCTGCCGGCGTTCGCATTGCCCCCGCTAGCTGTGGGAAAGGTCGTCACCGCGCCGGGCGCACCGGAGGTTGCGGCGATCGTGGTCGGGGCAGAGGGCCATCGGTGGTCACCCGTCCGCCACACCCACGAATTCACTCGACCGACGCGGACTGGGAGTTCGTGGTGTGGGTGGAGAGGCCGAAGGACCCCTGGATCCGCCTCCCGAACTTCTTCGCGCAGGAGCTGCCAGCCAGAGGGCCGGACGGCCTGTGGCTGCAGGCCAACGGCTGCTGCAGCAGGGCCTCATGGGCGGAGGTCGAGGTCACTCCCGTGGGGTATGTGTTCTTGAACCATGGCTGGCTGGCGTTTGCCCGCGCCCGTGGCTTGGTGGGGAGGCACACCCTTCACTTCAAGTACGACGGAGCGGCGATGCTTTACGTCAAGATCTTCGGGGGGTGGTAAGCTCGTGGGGTGTTGCCCTGAGGACGGCGGCAGCGACGACGACCACCCCTCCGATGGCGCCCCTCACCGCGGCCGCGACATCCTCGGTAGTGAACTTGCCCTTGGCGACAATCGCATGTTCTTCACAAGTAGCAGCACCTCGTCCGGCCAAGGCTCCAGCGACGACGACTACAATGAGCTGCCTCATCGCCGTGCCCGGACCAAGGAGCAGGCCGAACTGCCGCGCCACGGTGTCCCCGTCAAGGAGGAGGAGGACACTGACTGAGCGCGGGTGGCGCCGAGGCCGATCTTTAGGAGCTTCGGTCTTCGGGAGGCTGCTCCTGTTTTTTTATTTCCTCTGCATCAAAAAACAAGAAGGGCCCCGCGGGGGCGTGTCATGAACTGGGGTGCTTGCGCCTTTTTTATTAGTATTTCCTGCTCATATTTTGCCCTTTGCACTAGTGTTACCTGAAGAGCTCCTGCCCAGCGTGATTGGGATACTTAGCTCATTGCGCTCGGTGGTTGATGGTGGCCTGCCGCCTCACAAAGGTACGCCCTTCCGGAGATTTCGATCCAGCAGGCACTCCCGGGCAGGTTGGCCCTGAAGCCCCCTAGGGACTTGCGGGCACCCATGTCTCCGGAGACCCCCTCCGTAGTCCGTCCGGCACCATAGACCATAACGCAAGATGTTCCTGAGGTAACGCCCGCAGCCGGCACCGCATTCGTCTGCTGACTTGTCTGAGAGTGCCGCACGAGGAGCCGAATGCTAAAGCTTTGGCGAGGTGTGCGCATGGGCGGGCCTATGGCAACTGTGTCCTTGGCCCTATGGGCGCATACCGTGCCCAGCCCCCGCTCGCGAGGTGCTTGGGAGGAGGCAGCAGGCAGCGAGCCTCCAAAGATATGAACACAAGGAGAGAGAGAAAATAAAGATCGCAACGAACCCCCCCCTTTCAAATAAAGACGTGAAACTTCATACTTTATTCCAGAAACGGCGAATCAGATTACACAAGAGAGCAAAAAAGACCGCCGCGTCCGGCGCCTACACTAGTCTTCTCACCAGCCGGAGCTCAGTTCTTCCACTAGGCGTGGGTATAGTCATTGGAGGATAATGTCGTCAGCCATCGCGGGAGCATGGAACTTCCACTTGGGCGTGGGCGGGAGCCCTCGCGGGGCGGCGCATCGGGGACTCTGGGCATGTATAGCCCCACTCATAATTACGTGAGAGTGTCACGGTAGGATATGCGGAGGCACTTCGTGCCCCCTGGGTGGGGGCGCCCACTCCACGCATACCCCGATCATCATTGGGGTGTTCGGAAACCAGGACAGGACCAACGGGCAAAGGGCTATGGGGGCGGTGGCAAGGACCCGCTTCCGGATGGTGCCACATGTCTCATGACGTGTAGGAGGCCCTGGCGCCGTGCTCCCTTGCCTCACATGGGGCGCGCCTCCCCACGAGCTCCAGGCGTGCCCTGCTCGCTCGGGGCAGGGCCGGCGCCCGGTGGTGCGCCGCCGTGGCACGATTTACCTGCGATCCATGGTTAGCGCGAGATGTTCCAAAGATACCGGACGTAACTGATTGCCGCCGTTCCCGAAGGTGTCGGCGAAGCATAGGGTTGGCTCATGAGGGGCCCCGGTCCCGCGTGGCCTTGATGATCCCGACGTCCATGCCGATGGAGGGAACGCAAGCAGGCCACTCACTTGCTCGTACGACGAGCTTCCCGATGGCAGCACATGATACGTCTCCGTCGTATCTATAATTTTTTATTGTTCCATGCCAATATTATTCAACTTTTACATAATTTCGGCAACAACTTATATGATCTATTTGGACTAACTTACTAATCCAGTGCTTAGTGCCAGTTCATGTTTGTTTCATGGTTTTTGTTTCGCAGAAAATCCATATCAAACGAATTCCAAACGTGATAAAAATTTATGAAGAACTATTTTGGAATATATGTGATTTTGGGGACTTGGAATCAACACAAACGGGGGCCCACAGCCCCCACGATACACCTGGGCACGCCAGGGGTGCCCAGTGCACCGTGGTAGGTTGTGCTCACCTCGTACGTCGGTTAGACCTCTACTTCGGGCGCAGTGAAGCTTATATCCGGAAAAAAATCGTGTTAAAATTTCAGTGCAACCGGAGTTACGGATCTCCGGGAATTTAAGAAACGATGAAGGGCCAGAAAACAGGAACGCAAAACAAAAGAGGACAGAGAGACATATCCAATCTCGGAGGGGCTCTTACCCCTTTGCCCTCATGGAGGCCATGGACCAGAGGGGGAACCCTCCTCCCATCTAGGGGGAGCCAAGGAAGAAGAAGAAGGAGGGGGGCTCTCTCCCCCTCTATCCCGGTGGCGCCGGAGTGCCGCCGGGGCTAGGATCGTGACGGTGATCTACATCAACAATCATGCTACCGTCAACACCAACTTTCTCCCCCTCTATGCAGTGGTGTAACCTCTCTATTCCCGCTGTAATTCTCTACTTAAACATGGTTCTCAACTCCATATATTATTTCCCAATGATATTTGGCTATCATATGTTTGAGTAGATCCAGTTTTTCCTATGGCATAATCGTGATCTTGGTTGCGATGATTGTATATTTTATTTTGGTGCTGTCCTACGGTGCCCTCTGTTCTCGCACAAATGTGAGGAGGCTCCGACGTAGGGTGTTGCAATATGTTCATGGTTCGCTTATGGTGGGTTGCTAGAGTAACAAAAGCTTAAACCTGAGTAAGGGGGGTATGACGTATGGGAGTAAAGAGGACTTGATACTTAATGCCATGGTTCGGTTTCATGACCTTAATGATCTTTAGTAGTTGCAGATGCTTGCTAGAGTTCCAATCATAAGTGCATATGATCCAAGTACGGAAAGTGTGTTAGCTCATGCCCCTCCCTCAATATAAAATTGCAAGAATGATTACCAGTACTTGTTATCGACTGCCTAGAGACAAATCATTCTCTTGTGTTAAAAAAAGCTTGCTACTACACTACTTTTTATTGTCTTGCAATTTATTTCAAGTTTTGTTCCCACTAAGTACTCCTAGTTTTATTCTTGTTTTAGATAAAGCAAACGTTAAGTATGCGTAGAGTTGTATCGGTGGTAGATAGAACATGAGGAAATATTTGTTCTACCTTTAGCTCCTCGTTGGGTTCGACACTCTTACTTATCCAAAAAGGCTACAAATGATCCCCTACACTTGTGGGTTATCAAGACCTTTTTATGGCGCCGTTGCCGGGGAGCCATAGCGTGGGGTGAATATTCTCGTGTGTGCTTGTTTGCTTTATCACTAAGTAGTTTTTATTTTATTTTCTAAGTTGTTCTCTATCTTTAGTTATGGATATGGAACACAAAACACTAAAAAAATTGTTGTACTTGCTACTCATGGAGATGGGGAACCTCCTAAAACCCTCGAGCTGGTTATGTGAAAAGTATTATGCACTACTTTGATAATCCTTAGAAAACCCCATTCAACATGATAATGGGAGTACCGTTGGACCAACGTGAATACTTTAGGGATTATCGCTTGCCACAAAAGGGGAAACCTTTTATGGGATCAAATTCATCTGTTGGATTGGTATGCTTGGAATATGATTTTACTTGTTGCTCTAGGATGAAGCACACCTTCCCTTTTCATGTGAATTTAATGATAATGAAACCTTAGCTTCTTATGCTAAAGGTGTATATGATTATTATGATGCAGAGCAAATAGAAGAATTTGTTGCTTTTAAGGGTGCTTATGAAATTCAAACTCTGTTTTTAAAGTATGATGATTCAAGTTATAGATCAGAAAATTTTGCTATCCTTAAATATTGCTATGATTAAATACAATTACGATATTGATGCATTTATTGAGAGAGTCTCCACTGTCCAAGAAGATACTAATATTTTCCAAGAGTCTATGGAAGAAGAAATTGATAAAACCGGGAACTCATTGGATGAAAAATATGAGGAGGAGAACGAAGAACAAAGGGAGGAAGAACGGATTAGCTGCCCGTGCCCACCTTCTGATGAGAGTAACCCCTCAACTCATACATTGTTTAATTTCCCTTCGTGCTTACTGAAGGATGAATGCTATGGTGATTGCTATAATCCCGTTGATTTGTTTGAAATATCCCTTTTTGATGATGCTTGCTATGCTTGTGGCCAAGATGCCAATATGGATTATGCTTATGGAGATGAACTTGCTATAGTTCCTTATGTTAAACATGAGATAGGTCCTATTGCACCCACACACGATAGTCCTATAGTCTTAATAAATTCTCCAAACTACACTATATCGGAGAAGTTTGCACTTATTAAGGATTGCATTGATGGGTTGCCTTTTACTGTTGTACATGATGTTTTTGGTGAATATAATATGCATGTTCTTGCTGCTCCTACTTGCAATTATTATGAGAGAGGAACTACATCTCCACCTCTCTATGTTTCCAACACGATAGAATTGCAAGAAATTGCTTATACTATGCATTGGCCTTTACTTGATGTGCATGAATTATTCTTTAATGACATTCTGATGCATAGGAAGAGAGTTAGACTTCATCATTGCATAATATATGTTGCTTTGTTCTCACTACTAAATTAAAAATAATTGCTAATTAAAATTGGCTTTGCTATACCTTGGGATCTGGGTGGATTCATTACTTGACCACTATATGCCTAGCTTAATAGCTTTAAAGAAAGCCCTACTAGGGAGACAACCTGGAAGTTTTAGAGAGTCATTTTTTTTTTCTCTTGAGTGCTTTTATAAAGTTTAAAAACAAAAAAATATAGAGGGGAACCTAAAATCTTTTTCAAAAAGAGAAGCGATTGAAAGGTGATGCATTGGAGAAGTGAGGGTCGACCTTGAACACTTGTGTTCATGCTTATGGAAACAATGTAGAATTTTTCATGAAAGTTCTCGCAAAAATAATTATCCCCTTGTACAAATCCATTGTATTATAAAATTATGTTCCAAGATTTGCCTTTAGGATGATTAGATTGCATATTGCTATGTGCGGTGCAAAAACAGAAATTTTGGCTGTAGTGCGCAATTTTACATTTTTTACTGGAACGTCAAAGTTTCTGAAACTTTTTGCACAGTCTTTCTATACAATTTTTTTTATTATTTTCTCCTAATTTTTCAGAATTGTTAGAGTTACATAAGTATGATGAATGTTCAAATCTTTACAAACTGTCTTGTTTTCACAGATTGATGTTATAGCTTCATTATTTGCATATGTTTGAATTCTCGTTGAAGCCTCCTTGACTTGGAGCCATAGAATTGTGATAGCATACGATGGGTAATGTTTGCTTATAATTATACAATAATGTTAGAGCAGTACATGATGTGATTTCATTGATCATATGCACTAACCCCGCTAAAAGTTCGGTTAAGTTTTGTGTGGATGAAGTGTTCGAAGATCGAGGAGGTCCCGATGTGAGGAGAAGGAGGAGAGGCAAGAGCTCAAGCTTGGGGATGCCCACGGCACTGCAAGTAAATATTCAAGGAAACTCAAGCGTCTAAGTTTGGGGATGCCCCGGAAGGCATCCCATCTTTCTTCAACAAGTATCGGTATATTTTCGGATTCGATTCGTTCACATGATATGCGTAAATTCTTGGAGCGTCCTTTGTGTTTATTTTTCACTTTTATTTTGTGCACCATGCTAGTATGAGATAGTCCATGGCCAATTTGTAGAATGCTCATTGCACTTCACTTAAATCTTTTGAGTATGGCTTTATAGAATGCTTCATGTGCTTCACTTATATCATTTGAAGTTTGGATTGCATGTTTCTCTTCACATAGAAAAATGATGTTCGTAGAATGCTCTTTTGCTTCACTTATATTTGTTAGAGCATGGTCTTTTCTAGAAAGAATTAAACTCTCATGCTTCACTTATATCTATTTAGAGAGTCAAACGGAATTGGTCAATTGCATGGTTAGTCATATAATCCTACATAGGACTTATGGATCATTAAATATGATATGCTTGATTCCATGCAATAGTTTTGCGATATAGAGATGATAATATGTGGGAGGTACTAGTAGATGATCATGTTTAGTAAGATATTGGTGTTGAGGTTTGTGATTCCTGAAGCATGCACGTATAGTCTCTCGTTATGCCGGGAAGTTCGAGCAAAATTTATCCTTGATTGTCTATCTTTGTGTGAAGGTCGGGGGCGCGCGATGGTTAACTCCTACCAACCTCCCCCTAGGAGCATGTGTAGTATTACTTTGCTTCGAGGGCTAATAAACTTTTGCAATAAGTATGTGAGTTCTTTATGACTAATGTGAGTTCATGGATTATACGCACTCTCATCCTTCCACCATTGCTAGCCTCTCTCGTTCCACGCAACTTTCGCCGATGCATAAACCTTATTATACCTTCCTCAAAACAGCCACCATGCCTACCTATTATGGCATTTCCATAGCCATTCCGAGATATATTGCCATGCACTTCCATCATATAGATGACTTGAGCATTCATTTTCATATTGCTTTGCATGATCGTAAGACAGCTAGCACGATATTTTCATGGCTTGTCCATTTTTTGATATCTTTGCTATGCTAGATCATTGCACATCCTGGTACACTGCCAGAGGCATTCATATAGAGTCATACTATGTTCTAGGTATCGAGTTGTAATTTTTATTTCTTTTGAGTTATAAGTAAATAGAAGTGTGATGATCATCATTATTCATTATTAGAGCATTGCCCCAATGAGGAAAGGATGATGGAAACTATGATTCCCCCACAAGTCGGGATGAGGCTCTAGACAAATATAAAAAGAAAAAAAAAAGAAAAAAAAAGTGAGGCCAAAACGAGCCCAAGGAAAAAGGAAAAAAAGAAAGAAAAAAGAAAAAGAAAAAATGAGAGAAAAAGAGAGAAGGGGCATGCAATTCCACACTTGTGCTTCAAAGTAGCACCATGTTTTTCATGTAGAGAGTCTCCTATGTTGTCACTTTCATATCCTAGTGGGTATTTTTCATAGTAGAGTTTGATGCATACCCACTTAGTTCCATATTGATATTTCATACACTTATAGCTCTTAGTGCATCCGTTGCATGGTAATCCCTACTCCTCGCATTGATATCTATTGATGGACATCTCCATAGTCCATTAGTTTGCCTAGTTGATGTGAGACTTTATCCCTTCTTTTGTCTGCTACCACTGCATTCTATTCCACCTATATTGTTGTATCCATGGTTTGCGCTCAAGCATTGCGTGAGAGTTGAAAATGTTGAAGTGCGTTAAAAAGTATGAACCAATTGCTTGACTGACACCGGCGTAGTTCATGATTTATACTTTGTGTTATGAAGATAGAGCATGACAAGGCTATATGATTTTGTAGGGATAACGTTCTTTAACATTTGATATTTTGAAAGACATGATTGTTTGTTGGGAAGCCCGAGTATTGACGTCTATATGTAAAATTATAGACTACTGATTTGAATCACTCATGTCTTAATATTCATGCCATGATTAGACACATGATCAAGTTTATGCTAGGTAGCATTCCACATCAAAAATTATCTTTTTTATCATTTACCTACTCGAGGATGAGCATGAATTAATCTTGGGGATGCTGATACGTCTCTGTTGTATCTATAATTTTTTATTGTTCAATGCCAATATTATTCAACGTTTACATAATTTTAGCAACAATTTATATGATTTATTTGGACTAACTTACTAATCCAGTGCCCGGCGCCAGTTCCTGCTTGTTGTATGGTTTTTGTTTCGCAGAAAATCCATATCAAACTAATTCCAAACGCAATAAAATTTTACGAAAAATTATTTTGGAATATATGTGATTTTTGGGACTTGAAATCAACGCAAACAGGGGCCCACAGCCCCCACGATACACCTGGGCGCGCCAGGGGGTGCCCGGCGCATTGTGGTGGGTTGTGCTCACCTCGTACGTTAGTTGGACCTCTACTTTGGGCGCAAGGAAGCTTATATCCGAAAAACAATCGTGTTAAAAATTCAGCGCAATCGGAGTTACGGATCTCCAGGAGTTTAAGAAGCGGTGAAGGGCTAGAAAACAGGAATGCAAAATAGAAAAGGATAGAGAACATATCCAATCTCGGAGGGGCTCTCGCACCTCCGCCGCCATGGAGTCCATGGACCAGAGGGGAACCCTCCTCCCATCTAGGGGGAGGCCAAGGAAGAATGAGAAGGAGGGGCTCTCTCTCCCCCTCTCTCTTGGTGGTGCCGGAGTGCCGCCCGGGCTAGGATCGTGACGACGATTTACATCAACAATCCTGCTACCGTCAACACCAACTTTGCCCCCCTCTATTTAGTGGTGTAACCTCTCTATTCCCGCTGTAGTTTTCTACTTAAACATGGTGCTCAACTCGATATATTATTTCCCAATGATATTTGGCAATCCTATGATGTTTGAGTAGATCTGTTTTCTCCAACGTATCTATAATTTTTTATTGTTCCATGCTATTATTTATGAAGTCTTGGATGTTTAATGGGCTTTATCATTCACTTTTATATCATTTTTGGGACTAACCTACTAACCCAAAGGCCCAGTCCAGATTGTTGTTTCTTTGAACATTTCAGGGTTTTGCAGAAAAAGAATATCAAACGGAGTCCAAACGGAATGAAACCTTCGCGAGAGATATTTTTGGAGATAACCACACCAGAGGAACTTGAGAACCACGTTAGAGGAGCCTCGAGTGGCCCTCGAGGGTGGGGGGCGCGCCCCCTTCCCAGGGCGCGCCCCCTGCCTCGAGGCCCACTCGAGCATCCCCCGGTGCCCTCCTTCTTCCTATATAAGTCCACGTACCCCAGAAACTCCGTAAACAGAGAGAAAACCCTAATTCCACTGCCGTAGCTTCTGTTCCCATGGAGATACCATCTTGGAGCCTGTTCCGGAGCTCCACCGGAGGGGGATCCATCACAGAGGCCTTCATCATCATCATCATCATCGCCCTCACCATGAGTTGTGAGTAGTTTACCACAGACCTTCGGGTCCATAGCTACTATCTAGATGGCTTCTTCTCTCTCTCCGGATCTCAATACAAAGTTCTCCTTGGTCTTCGAGGAGATCTATTCGATGTAATCTCTTTTTGCGGTGTGTTTGTCGAGATCCGATGAATTGTGAGTTTATGATCAAGGTTATCTATGAAAGATATTTGGTTCTTCTCTGAACTTTTTATGTGTGCTCATAATATCCTTGCAAGTCTCTTCGAATTATTGGTTTGGTTTGGCCTACTAGATCTATAGTTCTTGCAATGGGAGAAGTGCTTGGCTTTGGGTTCAATCTTGTGGTGTCCTTTCCCAGTGACAGTAGATGCAGCAAGGCACGTATTGTATTGTTGCCATCGATGATAAAAAGATGGGGTTTATATCATATTGCTTGAGTTTATCCCTCTACATCATGTCATCTTGTTTAAGGCGTTACTCTGTTCTTATGAACTCATACACTAGATGCATGCTGGATAGCGGTCGATGTGTGGAGTAATTGTAGTAGATGTAGGCAGGAGTCGGTCTACTTGTCTCGTACGTGATGCCTATATACAATGATCATGCCTAGATAGTCTCATAATTATTCGTTTTTCTATCAATTGCTCGACAGTAATTTGTTTACCCGCCGTAGAATATCGCTATCATGAGAGAAGCCACTAGAGAAAACTATGGCCCCCGGGTCTATTCTCAACATATCAATCTACATCTACTTTACTTTTACCGCTTTTATTTGCTGTTTTATTAAACTAAAAAACCAAAAATATAAACTATCATCTCTATCAGATCTCACTTTCGTAAGTGATCGTAAAGGGATTGATAACCCTTTATCGCGTTGGTTGCGAAGTTCTTATTTGTTTGTGCAGGTGCGAGAGACTCGCACGTGGTCTCCTATTGGATTGATACCTTGGTTCTCAAAAACTGAGGTAAATACTTACGCTACTGTGCTGCATCTCCCTTTCCTCTTCGAGGGAATACAACACAAGCTCAAGAGGTAGCAAGAAGAATTTCTGGCGCCGTTGCCGGGGAGGCTTACGCAAAAGTCATATACCAAGTACCTATCACAAACTCTTATCCTTCGCATTACTTTTTTTGCCTCTCGTTTTCCTCTCCCCCACTTCACCCTTGTCGTTTTATTTGCCCTTCTTTCACCATGTGTTTATCGTTCGCTTGCTTCTTGTTTGCTTGTGTGTGTTGGATTGCTTGCTTGTCACTATGGCTCAGAACAATACCAAATTGTGTGACTTTTCCAATACCAACAACAATGATTTTATTAGCACTCCGATTGCTCCTATTGTCGATGTTGAATCTTGTAAGATCAATTCTGCTTTGTTGAATCTTGTCATGAAAGATCAATTCTCTGGCCTTCCTAGTGAATATGCCGCTACCCATCTAAACAACTTTGTTGATTTGTGTGATATGCAAAAGAAAAGGGATACATATAACGATATTGTTAAATTGTAGTTATTTCCGTTTTCACTTAGAGATCGTGCTAAAACTTGGTTTTACTCTTTGCCTAGAAATAGTATTGATTCGTGGAATAAGTGCAAAGATGCTTTTATCTCTAAGTATTTCCCTCCTACTAAGATCATCTCTCTTAGAAACGATATTATGAATTTTAAGCAACTAGATCATGAGCATGTTGCACAAGCTTGGGAGAGAATGAAATTGATGATACGTAATTTCCCTACACATGGTTTGAATCTATGGATGATTATTCAGAACTTTTATGCTGGCTTGAATTTTGCTTCTAGAAATCTTTTAGATTCGGCCGCCGGAGGCACTTTCATGGAAACCACCTTATGAGAAGCTACCAAACTCCTAGATAATATTATGGTTAATTATTCTCAATGGCACACCGAAAGATCTACTAGTAAAAAAGTGCATGCTATTGAAGAAATCAGTGTTTTGAGTGGAAAGATGGATGAACTTATGAAATTATTTGCTGCTAAGAGTGCTTCTTCTGATCCTAATGATATGCCTTTGTCCACTTTGATTGAGAATAACAATGAATCTTTGGATGTGAATTTTGTTGGTAGGAATAATTTTTGTAACAATGCTTATAGAGGTAATTTTAATCCTAGGCCTTTCCCTAGTAATTCCTCTAATAATTATGGTAATTCCTACAACAACTCTTATGGAAAGATGCCTTCAGAATTTGAAACTAGTATTAAAGAGTTTATGATCTCGCAAAAGAATTTCAATGCTATGCTTGAAGAGAAATTGCTTAAGGTTGATGAATTGGCTAGAAGTGTGGATATAATTACTCTTGATGTTGATTCTTTGAAACTTATATCTATCCCACCTAAGCATGATATCAACGAGTCTCTCAAATCCATGAGAATTTCCATTGATGAATGCAAAGAAAGGACCGCTAGAATGCGTGCTAAAAGAGAAGATTATATTAAGTCGTGTTCTTCTAGTTATCATGAAAATAAAGATGAAGATCTGAAAGTTATTGATGTGTCTCCTATTAGATCCTTGTTTTCTAGTATTAATCTTGAAAATAGGATTGGAGATGATTCTGCTTTAAGGTGTCCCAATGATTCGGAGTTTTTAGATCTTGATGCTAAAATTGATAAAAGTGGGAACGAAGAGATTAAAACTTTGCATAGTGATGAACCCACTACTTTGGATTTCAAGGGATTCAATTATGATAATTTCTCTTTGATTGATTGTATTTCCTTGTTGCAATCCGTGCTAAATTCTCCGCATGCTTATAGTCAAAATAAAGCTTTCACTAAACATATAGTTGACGCTTTGATGCAATCTTATGAAGAAAAACTTGAGTTGGAAGTTTCTATACCTAGAAAGCTTTATGATGAATGGGAACCTACTATCAAAATAAAAATATAAGATCATGAATGCTATGCTTTGTGTGATTTGGGTGCTAGTGTCTCCACTATCCCAAAAACTTTGTGTGATTTGCTAGGGTTTCATGAGCTTGATGATTGTTCTTTAAATTTGCATCTTGCGGATTCCACTATTAAGAAATCTATGGGAAGAATTAATGATGTTCTTATTGTTGCCAATAGGAATTATGTGCCCGTAGATTTCATTGTTCTTGATATAGATTGCAATCCTTCATGTCCTATTATTCTTCGTAGACCTTTCCTTAGAACGTTGGTGCAATTGTTGATATGAAGGAAGGAAATATTAGATTCCAATTTCCATTAAGGAATGGCATGGAACACTTTCCTAGAAATAAAATCAAATTACCATATGAATCTATCATGAGAGCCACTTATGGATTGCCTTCCAAAGATGGCAATACCTAGATTTATCTTGTATCGTGCCTAGCTAGGGACGTAAAACGATATCGCTTGTTGGGAGGCAACCCAATTTTATGATTTTTGTTTTTTTATGTTAGGGAATAAATATTGCATCTAGCCTCTTATTAGATGTGGTTTCATGTTTTGTTTATTGTTTGTGCCAAGTAGAACCTTTGAAAGACTTGTGTGAAGTTTATATGATCTTGCTGTGAAAAACAGAATCGTTAGCGCTCGCTAAAGTAGTCGTGGGATTTTACTGGAGCGTGCTTTTTAGTTGATTCTTTTTGCAGATGATTGGTAGACAAATTTCGCAAATCTACCAATTTAGGTTAAAATTTTTGGAGTTCCAGAAGTAGGCGAATCCTGCATATTACTACAGACTGTTCTGTCTTTGACAGATTCTGTTTTTCGTGTGTTGTTGTTGTTTGCTTATTCCGATGCATCTATGAGTAGTATTGGAGGATATGAACCATAGAGAAGTTGGAGTACAGTAGGTTTAACACCAATACAAACAAAGAATGAAATCATTGCTGTACCTTTGAGTAGTGGTTTGCTTTCTTATACTAACGGAGCTCACGAGAATTTTTGTCTAAGTTTTATGTTGTGAAGTTTTCAAGTTTTGAGTATTGCTTTGATGGACTATGGAACAAGGAGTAGCAAAGTCCTAAGCTTGGGGAAGCCCATGGAACCCCAAGTAAATTCAATATAATCAAAAGCCTAAGCTTGGGGATGCCCCGGGAAGGCACCCCCTCTTTCTTCTTCATCCATCGGTATCTATACTTGGAGCTATATTTTTATCCGCAACATGTTATGTGTTTTGCGTGGAGCGTCTTGTATAATTTGAGTCTTTACTTGTTAGTTTGCCACAATCATCCTTGCTGGACACACCTATTTGAGAGAGTTAAATATGGCCTAGAAATTATTAGAACACTCTATGTGCTTCACTTATATCTTTTGAGTTGAATAGCTTTTGCTCCAATGCTTCACTTATATCTTTTAGAGCACGGTGGTGGTAATATTTTGTAGAAATTGTTGAACTCTCATGCTTCACTTATATCCTTTTGAGAGTCTATTAAAACAGCATGGTAATGTGTTTAGGCTAAAGAAACTAGTCTTCACATGATAGACATCCAATGTCAATGTAGTAAAAAAATCACACCAAGTGCATAGAATAGAATGAGATGTTGGATGCTTGATAATTGTTTTGAGACATGAGGATAGTGATATTAGAGTCATGCTAGTGGAGTTATTATGAAATTGAGAAATATTTGTGTTAAGGTTAGTGATTCCTGTATCATGCACGTATGGTGAACCGCTATGTGACGAAGTTAGAGCATGAGGTATTTGTAGAGTGCCAACCTTTGTGTGGAGGTCGGGGGCGCGCGATGGTTAACTCCTACCAACCTCCCCCCTAGGAGCATGCGTTGATTACATTGTTTTGATGACTCGTAGATTTTTGCAATAAGTATATAAGTTCTTATGACTAATGTTGAGTCCATGGATTATACACACTCTCACCCTTCCACCATTGCTAGCCTCTCTTGTACCGCACAACTTTCGCCGGTGCCATAAACCCACTATATATCCTTCCTCAAAAGAGCCACCATATTGTTCCTCAAAACAGCCACCATACCTACATATCATGGCATTTCCATAGCCATTCCGAGAGATATTGTCATGCAACTTTCCACCGTTCCGTTTATATGACACGCATCATATTGTCATATTGCCATGCATGATCATGTAGTTGACATCGTATTTGTGGCAAAGCCACCATGCATAACTTCATACATGTCACTCTTGTTTCATTGCACATACCGGTACACCGCCGGAGGCATTCATATAGAGTCATACTTTGTCGTTGTAGTATCGAGTTGTAATATCGTGTTGTAATGAAAGTGTGATGATCATCATTATTAGAGCATTGTCCCATGGGAGGAAAGGCTAAATCTATAAAGCCCCTCCGCAAAAAAAAGGCCAAAGAAAAAAAAAAGGCCCAAAAAAACAAAAAGAAAAAAATAGAAAAAAAAGAAAAGAAAAAGGGACAATTGCTACTATCTTTTTTTCCACACTTGTGCTTCAAAGTAGCACCATGTTCTTCATTGTAGAGAGTCTCATGTTTAGTCACTTTCATATACTAGTGGGAATTTTCATTATAGAACTTGGCTTGTATATTCCAACGATGGGCTTCCTCAAATGCCCAAGGTCTTCATGAGCAAGCAAGTTGGATGCACACCCACTAGTTTCTTTTGTTGAGCTTTCATTCATATTTAGCTCTAGTGTATCCGTTGCATGGAAATCCCTACTCACTCACATTGATATCTATTGATGGGCATCTCCATAGCCCGTAGATACGCCTAGTCGATGTGAGACTATCTCCCTCCTTTTTGTCTTCTCCACAACCACCTCTATTCCACCCATAGTGCTATATCCATGGCTCACGCTCATGTATTCTGTGAAAGTTGAAAGGTTTGAAAAGATAGAGTATGAAAACAAATGCTTGGCTGAAATCGGGGTTGTGCATGATATGAATATTTTATGTGATGAAGAGGGAGCATAGCCAGACTATATGATTTTGTAGGGATAACTTTCTTTAGCCATAGTATTTTGAGAAGACATGATTGCTTTGTTAGTATTGCTTGAACTATTATTATTTCTTATGACAATATAGACTTTTATCTTGAATCTTTCAGATCTGAACATTCATGCCACAATTAAGAGAATTACATTGAAAAACTATATTGGTTAGCATTCCACATCAAAAATTCTTTCTTTATCATTTACCTACTCGAGGACAACCAGGAATTAAGCTTGGGGATGCTTGATACGTCTCCAACGTATCTATAATTTTTTATTGTTCCATGCTATTATTTATGAAGTCTTGGATGTTTAATGGGCTTTATCATTCACTTTTATATCATTTTGGGACTAAACTACTAACCCAAAGGCCCAGTCCAGATTGCTGTTTTTTTGCCTATTTCAGGGTTTTGCAGAAAACGAATATCAAACGGAGTCCAAACAAAATGAAACCTTCGCGAGAGATATTTTTGGAGAAAATCACGCCAGAGGAACTTGGGAACCACGTCAGGGGAGCCCCGAGTGGCCCTCGAGGGTGGGGGGCGCGCCCCCTGCCTCGAGGCCCACTCGAGCGTCCCCCGGTGCCCTCCTTCTTCCTATATAAGTCCACGTACCCCAGAAACTCTGTAGACAGAGAGAAAACCCTAATTCCACCGCCGTAGCTTCTGTTCCCGTGGAGATCCCATCTTGGAGCCTGTTCCGGAGCTCCACCGGAGGGGGGGGTCCATCACGGAGGCCTTGATCATCATCATCATCGCCCTCACCATGAGTTGTGAGTAGTTTACCACAGACCTTCGAGTCCATAGCTAGTATCTAGATGGCTCCTTCTCTCTCCCCGGATCTCAATACAAAGTTCTCCTCGGTCTTCGAGGAGATCTATTCGATGTAATCTCTTTTTGCGGTGTGTTTGTCGAGATCCGATGAATTGTGAGTTTATGATCAAGGTTATCTATGAAAGATATTTGGTTCTTCTCTGAACTTTCTATGTGTGCTCATAATATCCTTGCAAGTCTCTTCGAATTATTGGTTTGGTTTGGCCTACTAGATCTATAGTTCTTGCAATGGGAGAAGTGATTGGCTTTGGGTTCAATCTTGCGGTGTCCTTTCCCAGTGACAGTAGGGACAACAAGGCACGTATTGTATTGTTGCCATCGACGATAAAAAGATGGGGTTTATATCATATTGCTTGAATTTATCCCTCTACGTCATGTCATCTTGCTTAAGGCGTTACTCTGTTCTTGTGAACTCAATACACTAGATGCATGCTGGATAGCGGTCGATGTGTGGAGTAATAGTAGTAGATGCAGGCAGGAGTCGGTCTACTTGTCTCGGACGTGATGCCTATATACAATGATCATGCCTAGATAGTCTCATAATTATTCGCTTTTCTATCAATTGGTCGACAATAATTTGTTTACCCACCGTAGAATATCGCTATCATGAGAGAAGCCACTAGAGAAAACAATGACCCCCGGGTCTATCTCTATCATATTACTTTCTCGTAAAATCTGAAGTCTACTTTAGCAAGCTCAAACTAAATTGGTATATGACTTTTGCGTAAGCCTCCCCGGCAACGACGCCAGAAATTCTTCTTGCTACCTCTTGAGTTTGCGTTGTATTCCCTCGAAGAGGAAAGGGTGATGCAGCACAGTAGCGTAAGTATTTCCCTCAGTTTTTGAGAACCAAGGTATCAATCAAGTAGGAGACCACGTGTCAGTCCCTCACACCTGCACAAACAAATAAGAACTTCACAGCCAACGCTATAAGGGGTTGTCAATCCTTTTACGGTCACTTACGATAGTGAGATCTGATAGAGCTGATAATTATATTTTTGGTATTTTTTTAGTTTTATAAAACTGCAAATAAACAACGGTAAAAGAAATTGGCTAGTTGACGAGAAAGCAATATGATAGAGATAGACCCGAGGGCCATAGTTTTCTCTAGTGGCTTCTCTCATGATAGCGATATTCTACGGCGGGTAAACAAATTACTGTCGACCAATTGATAGAAAAGCGAATAATTATGAGACTATCGAGGCATGATCATTGTATATAGGCATCATGTCCGAGACAAGTAGACCGACTCCTGCCTGCATCTACTACTATTACTCCACACATCGGCCGCTATCTAGCATGCATCTAGTGTATTGAGTTCATACGAACAGAGTAACGCCTTAAGCAAGATGACTTGATGTAGAGGGATAAACTCAAGCAATATGATGAAAACCCCATCTTTTTATCCTCGATGGCAACAATACAATATGTGCCTTGCTGCCCCTACTGTCACTGGGAAAGGACACCGCAAGATTGAACCCAAAGCCAAGCACTTCTCCCATTGCAAGAACTATAGATCTAGTAGGCCAAACCAAACCAATAATTCGAAGAGACTTGCACGGATATTATGAGCACACATAAAAAGTTCAGAGAAGAACCAAATATCTTTCATAGATAACCTTGATCATAAACTCACAATTCATCGGATCTCGACAAACACACCGCAAAACGAGATTACATCGAATAGATCTCCTCGAAGACCGAGGAGAACTTTGTATTGACATCCGAAGAGAGAGAAGAAGCCATCTAGATACTAGCTATGGACCCGAAGGTCTGTGGTAAACTACTCACAACTCATGGTGATGGCGATGATGATGATGAAGAAGGCCTCCGTGATGGATCCCCCTCTCGGAACAGGCTCCAAGATGGGATCTCCACGGGAACAGCAGCTACGGCGGTGGAATTAGGGTTTTCTCTCTGCGTATGGAGTTTCTGGGGTACGTAGGCATATATAGGAGGAAAAGGGGCACCAGGGGCCATCGGGCCTGCCCTCGAGGCAGGGGGTGCACCCTGGGAAGGGGGGCGCGCCCCCACCCTCGAGGGTGGGTCCCCTGTCCTCTGGCTTGGCCCCGAAGTTTATCTCGCGTGATTTTCTCCAAAAATATCTCATGCGAAGGTTTCATTCCGTTTGGACTCCGTTTGATATTCCTTTTCTGCAAAACCCTGAAATAGGCAAAAAACATCAATCTGGACTGGGCCTTTAGGTTAGTAGGTTAGTCCCAAAAATGATATAAAAGTGAATGATAAAGCCCATTAAACATCTAAGACTTCATAAATAATAGCATGGAACAATAAAAAATTATAGATACGTTGGAGACGTATCAGCGACGCATACGAGATCACCACTACGGGGCCCACTAGGCTCCCCCCGAAGGGACGAGAAGACGCAGCAGGGGCAGGCACGAGTCCCTGGTGGCATCCGTGATGCGAACATGATGCGGAAAGGCGCCACGCCCTCGCAGGCGGCGTCGAGCAGCTCGGCGACCCAGCAAAGCAAGGCGTCATGGCTGCCTTCTGCCAACCGACATCGCAACAAATTGCACGCCATGAGGAGCGCGTCTCGTGTGTTCGCCTACTCCCACGAGCATGCAAGGACGACACCACGGCGTAGCTGTAAGACCGCGCGATGACACAATTGCGAAGCCGCGCGAGGGAGGGCCGGAACGGGCCGTGCCGCTGATGGTTGGCGACACCGGCGGCGGCGCCGGTCGTGGGGAGCATGAGGTGGTGATGAGCTTCGTGACCGAAATGCGCCGCCTGGGCGGCGTGAGTGGTCCAACGCTCACCATGAGCCCGGGATGCCCCGCCAAGGACGCGACTTGGCGAGGATGGAGCACGGTCGGCGGAGGAGCGAGGATCTTGACACGTCCCTACTTGGCGCGCCAAATGAGATTTAGGGCTCCGCAGACCCAAGAAGGTTGTACACTGGGGCATGTGTGAAGATCCTCGACCACTCCAGCCCCAATCTTCTGTCCCGTGAGCTAACCTAGCCAAACTCACACGAGAGGGGAAGAAGATGAACATGGCAGTTTACCCAGGTTTGGGCCACCTTGCAGTGTTAACCCCTACTCCTGTTTTGTGGTGGATTGGCCTCGCGAAGGGCAGAATATGAACTTGCTACAATGGGGAAACGGCCTCAGGAGGGCTCATGAGAGGAAGGTGGTCTCGAAGGATCGATCCTCCTCTATGATGGATGATAGTCCCTATTTATAGTGGCCTCGGTCCTCTTCCCGCATCATTTGGGCGGGAAGGGATTCCACAACGGCCAATTTCAAAGTGGGACAGAAGGTACACCTTATCCTGGCCAAAGGTGGTCTTCTCCTGCAAAGCCTCTGATTATGATGCAGGGGTGGGCTTGGTCATGGCATCTGCCCTGCTGAACCAGCGGTCTTGGTCTAGTTGCATCGGAATGGAAACCTTTGCCAGACTCCTTGGGAACTCGCGTCCGTCCATGTCAGCTTTGCACCAAAGAGGAAACTACTCCCTCTGCGCACTGGAGCCAGCTTAGCATTGGTCGTCATGGCTCACGTCATTGCGACCTCCTGAGGGGTGGGTGGGTGCTTGCATAGGAATCTCCGCCCCTCGGGAGGCGACTTACGAAGCCGCTCCCTAGGAGATCTTGGCGAGCCTCTCCTCGCGAGGGTTCTCCTTGATCAGTCTTGCATTGGGTCTTTTTGAGCCGTTGCAAAGCCGCGCGTTGGGCTGCAGGCGGGCAAGTCTGGGTACCCTGGTTCCCAGAACACCGACACATTGGGTTACCCATGGAAGCAATTTCATATTCATGCCATACCCATATATTTTACGGGTGTAGATACCCATTACCCGTCGGTACAAAATCTCACCAATTCTTGCCAATGCTCGTTGTTTTCGGGTAGGGTACCCCACGGCCGTGGGTACACATACCCATGAGCAAAACTACTACCCCTAGGCCAGACTATTGGTTGTAGAAATGGAATGCCTCAGGGGAGCACACTACAAAGTCTGCTTATCGTGTTGTTTTCGTCAGCCGCATTTGCAGTGGATGGGAGGAATTGTTGTGGCAGCCATGGGCGCCCCTCAAGTTCAAATATTTTGCATGGCTTGTCTTGCGAAACAGGTGCTGGTCATCGTACCATCTTGCTAGAAAGAGGCATGCCACGTCAAGTATCTTGCCCCCATGTGCTGCCAAGCAGAGGAAAACATTGAGCATCTCCACCTCCAACGTGTTTCCGCGTGGGAAGTGTAGAGCCGCACCCTAAATTGGATTGATGTCCAATAGATGACTCCTAGTCCGGATGAGCACATCTTAAGATGGCGGGCTGGTTTCCAGCTTGTTGTGCCCTCGAAGCTACGAGAAGGGGTAAACTCAATCATCCTACACGCTCTAAGGTGCATATGGCTTGAGAGGAACCAGAGGGTGTTCAAAGATAAATCATGTCTGCCTTAGTTGTTTTTTGAAATGATATGTAATATGTGTAGAGAATGGGTGAAGGTGGGTGACAGTAGCCAAAAGTGAGTGATCCCCTAGTTCCCTTCTTGGTGGGCTTTAGGTCCAGTGGCTGCTCGCGAGCGCCAACTTGGCTGAATCTTGTAATTGCTTGTCTCTCTACTGGGAATGGCTAACACACGCGCGCGCGCAACGCTCGGTTTTGGACCAGGTGCACAACGAGTTGAATTTCCTTTTTAACTAATCAGACAGGCATAGATTGAGGACACGCTGCCCCCCACCTCCCGTTGAAATCAAGGGGGCGAGAGAAATTAGGGAAGGTGGTGGGCCCATGCTTGCATGTGTGACTAAATTTTACGGAGTAGAGAGAACGTGGCGGACCTGATGCTTGTATTGTATGCAACTGAAAAGGTGAATCTTGGTGGGTCCAGGCGCTTCACGGGATTGCTCCCATTCCTTGCATGCATCCTCACGCTGGGCACAAGGTAAGACCCACTAATAATGTCCCTCGTAGTTTAGAAAAGGAAAATGGAAGGAGATACACCGCTGTCTGTTCCGCGTCGCAACGCGCGATTGCGAAGGAGTAATTTCCCTCTCTATCTATCTTAATACATAGGCACTCAGACCTCATGCGTGTCCTAAAAAAATGTAACCCAACTGGTTTTAGAACATTCCTGCTGTTTTTCTTTTTTTATTTCTCTTTTTTAATGTTGTTTGTTTTTCAAATACATGTCTACTTTATTTTATACATGGTTTATATTTCTTTGTATACATGGGTGACATTTTTTGATACATGTTAAAAAAAATCAAAGACACATTTGACCATTTTTTTGGATGAATGATAAATACTTTCAAACACGGTGACCATTTTTCTAATGGTATGGAACATTTTTTTGTATTACGTGAACATTTTTCTACATTCTATTATCCTTTTTTAAATATCATGAATGCATTGTTTGAAACGTGACCTTTTAAAAATCACACATACATTTTTATTCGTAGCAAGCAACTTTTAAACTTACACAAACATTTTTTACACTTTATAAGCATTTAACAAAATCATTGACATTTCTTTAAAATTTCACAAACATTTTCTTGAATGATATGAAATATTTTGTTAGTTACATGAACATATTTTATAAATTGTACGAATATTTAAATAAATATCATGGCCATTTTCTTAAACACGTCGATAATTTTTAAATGTCACAAACATTTTTATAAAATTATACAAACAGTTTTATATATTGCTTTAATATTTGTTGAATGCATGGAGAACATTTTTCAGAATTTAAATATAAAATTTAAGATATATGTAATTGTATTATTTTTTAGATATGAAAAACTGAACAAAAACTAGTATACGTGCCAAGTGCCAACTGTGCGTGCATGATTATGAGTTTGTCCATTTAGGGATTGCATAAGGCGGGGTGGCACTCCATCTCGCTATAAGCGAGACAGAGTTTCACCCATTTGTGGGCTCTAAGGCCCTGTTCGGCAACCCTCCGATCCTTCAGCGCGGAGTGGTCCTTGAGCGACTCTGAAAATTTAAACTGGATGCTGCTCTGCTCCAAAGTAGAGTTGGAGCGGGGAGAGAGCCCGAACAGGCCCTAAATATCAATGAACCAGGCCCAACATAACGCGTGAAGATTCTCTCCACTCTTAGGGATGGCCTCGTACCTCGTTATGTAGGAAGGGGCCATACTTATATAAGGAGTACCCTCACACTTGCAGAGTATGCTCATTTTGTTTTGAGATCGGAGGCTAAGCAGTGGAGTATCTTATTTTCGAAGTGAGGAGCTGGGGCGCCAGGGTGCGACGCTCACTCTCCCGAAACGCCCGGGATCGGCACCCGGCTGGTGGCCAGGACCGCACACGTGACCGATCCAGTGGGCATCGGCGCGCTGGCTGCGGCCAGACCGCCCCCCCTGCGTGCCCTGGCTTGGTGCTGAGGGGCTCTGGTTCAGGCAGTGTTGAGCCTGTTCGCGCCCTCGAGCTATCGGTCGTCCACGACCCTGCCGGCGTTGACACTCGTGGGCGTAGCCCGATGCGCCAGGCCTCGCCACGCTCATCCAGGCGCCGCTCTCAAGAGGAGCGGACCCCTCCGGTGTCCCCTCCGCTGTCTCCGACAACCGTGCTGCCGCCAAGCCTGTTCTCCAAGCGCGATGTGGCCTCGACTTCACCCTTGGCGAGCCCCGAGCCCAGCCAAGCACTGCTGGAGCTGTGTGCTCCCGCGTCACTCGTGCTGCCCCTGCGGTCGCCCTCCAGGCCACCGGGCTTCCTGGGATCGCCTACACCGCCCCTGGTCTGCACCGGCCCCCTGCAGCGCACGCCCTCCCCTGTGCGTGGCCGTGCAGCTTGCCCTGAAGATGTTCTTGCGCCCATTTTCGAAGAGCGCCAGATGGGCATCCTTGCTTCGCCTGAGTCACCCCCTCCCAGGCCGCCTACGGCTCGCCGGAAGACCCTTGCCGGCGTCAAGATCTCCAACAAGGGGGGCCTCTCTCTGCAGAAAATCAAACGCTCGGGCCCTCATGTGGTGCTCCCAACGGCCAAGGCGGCGGAGAAGCTTGTTTGCCGGTCATTTGGGATAGTCAGAGATGGAGAAGACGTAACAGAGGCTACACTTGCTGATTTCTCTGCCAAGTTCAAAGAGCAACTTTCTCCTGAGCTCATTATGGCCATGAGGGATTTCTTTCACCTCGACGACAAGGCTGTAAATGACGTCGGGGATGCGCTGATTGATCATGGCGGTGAGGGAGCGCTGGAGGTGTCACAGGATGCTGATGCGGCTCAGCAGAGCCCGGGAGCACAGTAGGCGATGGTTGGCTTGTCCAGTTCGTCGTTCAGGGTTGTTTTAGTTAATTATGTTAGCTCTCTCCTTCACTGTAATGTGTGGCAGCCCGTTGGCTGCCTTAATGCAATCTATGTGTAAGTCTGGTGCCGCTTGGCTCGGCCATGTGTTAGGCTACGTCCAGTACTCATGTGTCCCAGTGAGGTTTGTAGCTCAGTTAAATACTCTTGGTATTCTGCTGTCCGTTGGTTGCTGTCCTTGCTCCTGGACTGATCAAAGTGAATGTTGGTGTGCTCCATGACTCCACAACCTATAAACACCCTGAGTTGGAACGTACGTGGACTAAACTGCCAGGCCCGGAGGGCAACTGTCAGCGCTACGATTGCAGCCTCCTCGTGCCAAATTGTGTGTTTACAAGAGACGAAGCTAGATACCGTGGACAAATATGTGGCAGCCTTCCTTGGTGGCAACCGGCTAAAAAGTTTTGCGCAGCGACCGGCGACGGGAACTAGGGGTGGGATCTTATTGCTATGGGATGACAATGTCGTCGAGATCTCTGACATTTCTTCGTCGGCCTTTTGCCTCTCTGGCAAGGTTCGTATTCGGGCGACAGATGTATGCTTCAAGATAACATCTGTGTATGGTCCCACTGACCACGCCAGCAAAGATTCCTTCTTTGCCGAGCTCGTCGCCCACAAGCCGTTGCCGGGTGTCGCTTGGTTGGCCCTCGGGGATTTTAATCAAATCTACCGAGCACGAGACAAGAACAAGAGAAATGTAAACCGGAGTAGGATCAACCGTTTCCGAACAACCCTACAGTCTTGTGAGCTCAAAGAAATTCATCTCCAAAATAGGCGCTTCACTTGGAGCAATGAGCGGGAAAACCCCACCCTTTGCAAGCTTGACTCTTTCTTTTGCAACGCCGAGTGGGACACAACTTTCAACACGCATGTGTTACATGCCCTTTCATCTTCCCTCTCCGACCATTGCCCCCTCCTGCTTGCCGATGACAAGGGACCTAGACGTCCACGGTCCTTCAAATTTGAAAATTTTTGGGTATCTTTGCCCGGATTCTACGACGTGGTCCTGAAGGCATGGAATGAGCATGTAAACCACACGGAGCCTTTCCAAATTCTGCATCATAGGCTAAGGAAAACCGCGACCCGACTCACTGAATGGAGCAAGAAGTTTTTCTCCAAGGCCAAGATCCAACTCCATGCGGCCCTCTTGGTGATCCTTCAGTTGGACTTGGCGCAAGAGGAACGAACCCTCTCCCCTGAGGAGCGGGACCTGCGTGCTAGACTAAAGAGAAGAGTGGTTAGTTTGGCGGTTCTTGAGCGGGCCAGGAAGAGTCAATGTGCTAGATTGACAAATCTGAGGGAGGGTGATGCCAACACCAAATTCTTCCACCGTCGCATCAATGCCCGTAGGCGAAAAAACCACATCCACCGGTTAAAGCATGCTCATGGTTGGGTGACCGACCACAAGGAAAAAGAAAAGATCATCCATGATCACTTCTCTGAGGTCATGGGACGGGGAAGTACGAGCAATAAGGATTTCAATTGGGAGGAGCTAGGCGTCGAGGCCCATGCCTTGCAAGACCTCGACGCTGCCATCACCGAGGAGGAAGTTTGGGAGGCTATAAAAGAGATGCCTAGCGATAAGGCGCCGGGACCAGATGGTTTCACCGGGATCTTCTTTAAGAAGTGTTGGGGAATCATCAAGCATACGATCATGGGGGTCATTCAACGCTTCGATTGCTTGCACACCTCCAACCTGCAGTGGCTAAACTCTGCCAATGTTGTTCTTCTGCCTAAGAAGGACGGCGCGGAAGGCATATGTGATTATAGGCCCATTAGCCTCATCCACGCCATTGCGAAAATCATTGCCAAGGTTCTATCGCTACGGCTTGCGCCCCACATGGATGACCTCGTTTCCAACGCCCAGAGTGCTTTTATCAAGAGGAGAAGTATCCATGACAACTTCATGTATGTTCGGAATTTCGCCCGACGTCTACACAAATGCAAGACCCCCGCACTCCTTTTCAAGCTTGATATAAAAAAGGCGTTCGACTCAGTAAAGTGGGGATACATTCTTGAGCTGCTACAACGGTTGGGCTTCCCTCCAAAATTTCGGGCTTGGATTGCTGCGCTTCTATCCTCTTCTTCATCTCGGATAATGCTAAACGGGCTGCCCGGCCCTCCGGTCAAGCATGGTCGTGGATTCAGACAGGGGGACCCTCTCTCTCCACTCCTCTTCGTCCTGGCAATTGACCCCTTGCATAAGATTCTAGACTTGGCGACGAGAAAAGGGCTCCTCCATAAGATCCGTGGTCGGGGTGCCATGGTGCGCACCTCTCTCTATGCGGACGACGCGGCGGTCTTTGTGGCCCCCATCAAGCGGGACATCGACAATCTTGCCTCTATCCTGAGAGGCTTTGGGGACGTCACAGGCCTTTGTTCCAACTTCCAGAAAAGCTCGGTTGTGCCTATTCGTTGCAATCACATGGAACTCGAGGAAATTCTTCAAAGCATGCCGGCAACACGTGCCACTTTCCCTGTCAAATACCTAGGGCTACCACTCTCAGTTTGGCAACTGAAGAAGGTGGATTTCCAATACCTTGAGGACAAAGCGGCCGGCAAATTGGTCACTTGGGAGGGCCAAAACATCACTACCATCGGTCGTACGTCACTTGTTAGGTCGGTCATTACCTCCCAAGCAATATTCTCCATCACGCCCCTCATCGTTCCTCAAAGCTCTCTCCATAGCCTAAACAAAATTGAGAGAGCTTTCCTTTGGTCCGGCTCCGACAAGACAACGGGAGCCAAATGCAAGGTCAATTGGAAGGTGGTTTGTAGGCCAAAAGAATATGGTGGCCTCGGGGTGCTGGACACCGACAAGTTTGCACGTGCTCTGCGGCTCCGATGGCTATGGTATGAATGGAACGAGCCCCGCAGATTATGGGTTGGCCTTGGAAACCCGTGCACGGAGGAAGACCTAGAGTTTTTCTATGCCTCAACGACTATCACCGTAGGGGATGGTGCCAAAACGCCTTTTTGGGGCTCCCCATGGCTTCTTGGTCGCAAACCCAAGGATATTGCTCCACTCCTGTTTGCAGCCTCGAGAAGAAAGAATTGGAAGGTCCGTGAGGCCCTCGCGGGGAACGCTTGGATCTTCAAGATCAATCATGGCACTGACACGGTTGTCTCCATCGCCCACATTCGGGAGTTCTTCACCCTTTGGATGCTCCTTAATGATGTCCACCTTGATGAGCAAACCGAAGACGTCATCATTTGGAAGCATGCGAACGATGGGATCTACACGGCGGCCACCGCGTACAAGGCTCAATTCCTAGGCATGACCCTCTCCCCCTTGGATCGCATGGTTTGGAAGGCATGGGCACCTCCAAAGGTTAAGTTTTTTGCTTGGTTGGCGTTGCAAGATAGGATTTGGACCGCCGATCGGTTGGAGCGACGAGGTTGGCCAAATTGTGGCCTCTGCAAGCTCTGCAATAGGGAGCAAGAATCGGGAGCCCACCTTTTCTTCAAGTGCCGCTTCACGATTCGGCTATGGAAGTCTCTCATTGAGAAGCTAGGTCTCGCGCACATGGATACATCCGAGTGGCCCATGGACGATTCCGTCTACCAATGGTGGGACAAGAGAACCGACAACCGCAATCCTAACCGGCAAGCTATGGCTTCCCTCACCATGCTCGTCTCGTGGACCATTTGGAATGAAAGAAACGCACGGGTGTTCCGCCACAAGAGTGCGCCACCCACCATCTTACTCACCGCCATCGTCGAGGAGGCCAAGCTTTGGATGGTCGCGGGCGCAAAGAAATTAGGGAATATTTTTCTAGGCGAGTAGTTGTCATGACGTATGTGCGGGTGTGTTGTAACTCTCTAAATTCTATTCTCTCCTTATTTAATAGATGAGGCAAAGCTTATGCCTCCGTTTCGAAAAAAAAAAAGGATGAAAGTGGGGCGACTGCAAGACGCCCGCATCATGCAACATCAGACCGCGTGATTTTAGTGGCCAAGTGGGCTTATGCGAGCTCCCCAAATAACCTGCAGTATTGCCCCGCGATTGACACTCGTCCACATAAATTCAGGTTGTACTACGGAAAGTAAGACACCGCCCCACCTCCAGACAGTACTACTGCTAGACCCGTCCAACACAAGACCCACCCAAGTGTTTTTCTTCCGCGAATATTTTTCAAAAAATGGCGTTTTATTACTTAAAAGATTTAAGCATTACACCTGACATCTGCATAACTAAGATGCACACAGCCAAATAAGATCCTCTCACACAAAATAAAAATAAAAAGGCGAATTACAACGAAACATGTAGAGTCCGTATAACGCCTAATATGGAGGGGGTCCAATCCTTAGATCATGCTGCCACCCATGTTGGGTAAAAGTATCCCTCGCCGTAGCCTCCAATCGTGTATACACCTCCGTAAACAAGTATCGATTCTCCACGCGTTGTAGAGAGGACCATAAACGAAGAGTCCCGGTACATCTGTAGATAACCTGCAACAGAGAAGTACTTTTATCGTAAAAAAACCTTATCATTTCTACATAGTCAAGGCGGCCAAATAACGGCAAGCGCTCCCACCCGGAGAAGAGTTCTAAACCTGTGATCAATCCCATGTAACCAGTTGCCAAATACATTAGCAACACTACAGGGAGGATACAAGCCAGAAGCTATTTGGATGACTGACCATATAGAACGAGCCAATTTGCATTGGAAGAACAAATGTTTTATTGTCTCCCCATGGTGACAAAATACACACTGCGGGCTTCCATGCCAATTCCTCTTAATAAGGTTATCTTTAGTAAGAATGACTCCGCAGCGAAGATACCATGCAAAGATTTTATTCTTAAGAGGTATCTTCGTCTTTCAGATCTTCTTGTTATTAACAACTAGCACATCGGATTGGATTAACGCTCTATACATAGAATCCACTGAGAATTGTCCATTCCCATGGAGGTTCCATCGAAATACATCAAACCCATGTGACAACTGCACCGTGGACAACCGTTGGAGCAGGATATTCCACGATTGGAGTCTGGGTCCAATTAAGTCTCTTCTGAACGTCACATTTGGCGGAAATGATTCCATTACCGTGGCAATAGTATCACCTTTGTAGCGCACAATGTTGTATAGAGCCGGATATTGTTCCGGGAGTGTGGCATTTCCTAACCACTTGTCCTCCCAGAATCTAATTTCCGAGCCGTCCTTAATCGAGAAGGATCCATAGCAGAAGAAATATTTTTCGTAGCCATTAGACCTTCCCTAAAGTGGGAATCCCCAGGCTTCCAATATACTTGGGATATCGCCTTGGAACCCACATATTTCCTCCTTAGGAGGGTTTGCCATACACCATCTTCCGTTAGTAATTTAAACAACCATTTGCCGAGGAGGACCCTATTCTTAACATCAAGGTCATGAATGCCCAACCCGCCTTAGTCTTTGGGACGGCAAACCACACTCCATTTAGCCATTCGATATTTCTTTCTCTCGCTATCTCCTTGCCAAAAGAATCTTGATCGGAAGTAATCCAATCTATTTAAAACTCCTTTCGGTAACTGGAAGAAGGAAATCATATATAGTACCATATTACTAAGTACTGAATTTATGAGTACCAATCTTCCACCCAGAGATAGCAGTTTACCTTTCCAACTGCTAAGTCATTTTTGCAGTCTCTCCTCGACGTGTTTCCATTCAGCATTTGTGAGTCTCCAATAATGTATCAGTATCCCCAAATATGTGATCGGAAACTGACCCAACCCGCATCCGAACAGTTCAGCGTACAGGTGGGCCTCGTCTTGAGCCTCACCAAAGCAAAACAATTCACTTTTATGAAAATTGATCTTTAGACCCGAGAGTTGCTCGAATGCTGATAAAATCAGTTTCAGATTTCTTGCTTTCTCGAGGTCATGATCCATGAAGAGAATCGTATCATCGACATATTGAAGTATAGAGAGACCATCATCAACTATATGATTTACTACCCCATCAATTTGGCCATCAACCTTGGCACGCTCAATCATGACCGCTAGCATATCCGCCACTATATTGAATAGCATGGGCGATACCGAGTCACCCTGTCGCAATCCCTTCTTCGTTTGGAAATAGTGCCCAACATCATCATTGACCTTAATGGCAACACTACCTCCAGAAACGAAGCTATGGATCATAGCGCGTCAGTTTGCAGAAAATCCTTTCATTCTTAGAGTCTGTTGAAGAAAAGGCCACTTGACTTTGTCATAAGCCTTTTCAAAGTCTATTTTGAGTACCACCCCATTTAATTTTTTCCGGTGTAATTCATGGATTGTTTCATGAAGGATAACAACTCCATCTAGGATGTATCTGCCTTGCATAAAAGCTGTCTGTGAAGGCCGAACCACATGTTCAGCAACCGAATTTAGCCTAATAGTCGAAACCTTCGTGAATATTTTAAAACTAACATTAAGGAGGCAAATAGGTCTATATTGTTGTATCCTTTCAGCCTCATTAACCTTAGATAATAAAATAATCTCACCAAAGTTTAAGCAAAACAATTCTAGTTGGCCATCATGTAGGTCGGTAAACAAAAGTAGGAGATCCGGTTTGATGACTTCCCATAATTTCTGATAGAATTCAGCGGGAAAACCATCCGGACCGGGGCTTTTTTATGCTCCATTAGGAAAACCGCCTTTCTAACTTCCTCCTCGGAGTATGGGGCTGTTAGAAGGTTGTTTTCCTCATCAGAGACCTGAGGGATGTCATCTGTTCGGGTCTCATTCATCGAGATGTTTCCTTCCTCTGGGGCTCCGAACAGATTTTTATAATAATTAGTGATATAAGATTTAAGTTGCTCATGCCCCTCAATCACTCCCTCATCCTTTTGTAGGGAATGCATAATTTTCTTCTGGTGTCTGCCATTGGCGACTCCATGGAAATATCTAGTATTCGAATCACCTTTCAGGATAAATTGAGAGTTAGAATGTTGGTACCATTTGAGTTCCTCTTCACGCAGCATGTTAGCTATCTGTGCATTCGAATGATTCTTGATCTTGATTTCATGCTCAGATAGAGGTCTAACCTCTACCAAAGCTTCTAATTCATCAATGATAGATGAAAGACGAAGCTTCTCCTTTTTGAGGATACCCACCGTATGCCTGGCCCAACCACCAAGGAATTTACGTAATGCACACATTTTGTTATTCCATCTGTGTACTGGGGTAGACCCGGCAACTGGTTTCTCCCACACCTCCTTGACCATGTCATGGAAGCCATCCCGAAGCAACCACCCAAGTTTGAACTTGAACTTGCATCTATGTTGTGGTCGTGGCAACCCAGTAGTTAGAAGAATGGCTGCGTGGTCTGATATAGCCTCGATACGAGGTAGAGCATGAACAGAAACCATAGGAAATTTTGATTCCCAGTCAGTATCCATTAAAACGCGATCTAGTTTCTCATATGTCGGTTCCGGAAGACCGTTCGCCCATGTGAATTGTCTTCCAATCATAGAAACCTCTTGCAAATCTAGACTGTCGATGACAGCATTGAAAAGGAAAGGCCAATGATTATCGAACCTACCGCGGTGTAATGCCCCGGATGTAATACTTTCCCTTTTGGGTATATAATATATCTCCGGCTTCATCTATTTCCATTCCGGGTTCTTTGTCTTTCGGGGTTCGTCGTTTTGTTGTGTGCGTGTGTGGCATTCATTCATATCATGTAGACATGTGCATTGCATTGTATTTGTGTTGTCGGTTGCATCCGGTTCCACGCGTTCCTTCCCGTTGTCCGTTTCGCGTTCCGGAGCTCCCTCACGTGTTCGTGATGTCCCGTAGGCCTACTTTGTTGTTTGGGCGTGTAACATTACCGGTGTGCCGCGAGGTTGTTGTGTGTGTTGTTGTTTTGTTGTGTGCAACCCGCCTCTCAAATCTCGTCGCGTTTGGACTCCGTGTGCTATCCCAGCAGTTATTCGTGTGGGTCCAAAGTGCCTTCACTTTGTGTCCCAGAAACACCCCTACTGCAGTCTTCTACCTTCTCCTAGGCCCTTCTAAACTACCCCCGCGATCGGATCCGTCGGATCGCGATCGGAGGGCTCCTAGCACACCTAAATCTCCCCTAACCCTAAAATCTGCTATATATTAGACCCTAGTCTAATTTTGGTACCTCTATCTTCTTCCTCCACTTCTCCCCCTAATTTTTAGATCCAACCCAGCCTCCTCACTCCATTTGGCAGTTCCCAGCCGCTCCAGCCGGCTCCTTCGATCTCAGCCACCGCCGCCTTTTCTCCTCGTTCGGTCAACGCCTGGCTCCAGCGAGCGGGACCACTTCGCCCGAAGCACTGGGCCGATCCGCCGCCTTTTCTCGCTTTCTTCCTTCGATCGGTCAGGCCGCACCCCACGGGACCACATCGCCTCTCGCCCGGAGGCCCAGCAGACCAGGGCGCCGTCGGACCACATCACCCCGCCTCCCTCGCCAGCCTCCCTCTGGGCCGACCGCCGCCTCCAGGGCCCAGCAGGGCGCCCGCTTCCCACGCGCCGCACTCCGCTCTCCAGGAGCCACCGAGGCCAGCGCCTCGCCCGCTCGTCGGCTCGGCTGGGCCGGCCACTACCTCCGTCCGCGCGGGCCTCCCCGGCCCAGGCCGCCGCCCCTCCGGGCTGCCCCAGCGCCCAGGCCGCGGGCCGGTTCCCTCCTCCCGCGCAGCAGCTTCCAGATCCGGCCCGAGACTGTTCTGATATGAGGTTGTCTCCCCAATCCTCTAAGTCCTTGTTGTTTTAATGTCTGTGATGCAATGTTCAACTGCTCTATCTTTTTGTGTGTTGCTCCGATTCGCGCAAATAGCATGTCCAGACGTTCGTGGGATCGTGCACTACGTTTTATCTTTTGTTGTCATGCATGTTAGAGATCATCTAGGTGCTTGTTTTGCTGTTGCAAGAGTGCATCGTGATATAAACTGCTGCTATGTGATGTTTTTATGCCATCTTTGCCATGTGATATCTTTTAGCTCGTTTGTCCGAATGATGCAAATGACATGTCCACGTGTTCGTCTTGCCATGCTCTACGTGTGGTATGTGCTAGGTTGCATGATAGATTTATTCTTGCCATGTTATCATCGTTGCAAAGTGCCATGTGGCTGTGATGTTGTTTCACTTGTTATGAAATGCCATCTTGTTGAGCTCGTTGCTATCGTTGTGTTTACCTCAATGATGCATGCTTGTGTGTTTCGGAATCACCATCATGTGTACTTTGAGGAGGTGCTTGCCACTTGCCATGTTTAGTTTCGAGGTGACTTAAACATGCTCTTTTAGATGCCATGATGAAATTGCTGTTTTAGGACTTAGTGGATTTTCACTAAGTCTGAAATCTGTAACGTTCCGATGCCATGTTTGCTTGCTGCTCTAGGACAAACCATGATAGTTTTGGAGTGGATCTTGATTGTTCCTTGTAGTATATATTGTTGGCTTTCCATTCATGTTCTCACATGTTTATTTAAGTGGCTGTAGCATGTTTATCTTTTGCTCCAAAGTTTCAATAAAATTCTGCTGCCAGAATTTTATTGTCAAGTTCAATATGTCCAAGTTCATTGCTATTGAACCGTGACTCCTTTGGGGGTGCACCTTTGGACTTAGTTGCTGTAGTATATGTCTAGTTTGTGTTCTAGGTCTTTGCCATGTTGTTTGAGTTCTGTAGCTTAATTATTTTGTGCTCCGAAGTTGCTATGTTGCTGTAATTTTCAGCTTTCGCTCATTTCTTGTTTCGGGCATAACTTTTAGCCCGTAACTCCGATTTCAGCGAATCTTATATGAAACTTGATTGATTTTCTGTGTAGATTATTAATATCAGATTGTTATCATGTTTTGAGGATTTTTGCTCTAGTGATATTTTACGTGCTCCGTGTGCATCCTTAGTGCATCCATCATGCATCCATCATTTTCGAGTGCGCATTGCATCTTGTTGATTTGTGCTTGGTGTGATTGTTTTGTTTAGAGCCGGAAGCAGAGTCCGAGTTCGAGTACGAGCACGAGGTTTCCAACGAGGTTGAGCACGAGGACCCTTCTTACGATCCGAACGACTTCTCTTCAGGCAAGATGACCGAACCCCGATAACATTACTATCTTTGCCTATTGTTAGTAGTTCCGCTCTATAGTTTTGCCTCGATGCCCATGATCTTCTTGTCAGCCTCCTACTTGTAAACCATTACCATGTTTAACCAACCTACCTATGCAAACCGTTGCTTGGCTAAGTACGCTTCGCTCAGCCCTTCTTATAGCGTTGCTAGTTGCAGGTGAAGATCGAAGATGCTTGCTTCATGTTGAAGTTTGGTTGGGTTTTATCACACTATATAAATGCTTAAAAATGAAATCATCTATATATTGGCAAGGGTGGAAGGCTAAGCCTTTTGCTTGGTGATTTGTTCCACTCATGCCGTTAGGAACCGTATAAACCGGTGTTATGTTCCTTGATTATGCGTTCCTAACACGGTTGGGGTGTATGGGACCCCCTCGATAAACCGCTAAGTGCTAAGTCTTTTCCAGCAAGTCCCAACATTGGTACTATTTGCCTAATAACAAACTAAACTTGCATAGGGAGTAATTAACCCTCTTTCTTAATTCTACAACCCCGGGCCAGTGCTCCACATGAGTGTTGGTCCGAAACGGGGGTTCTGCGGGGCCACCTCAAGGAAACTCGAGGTTTGGTAAAAACCTGTAGAATCGCCCATCCGGTCGTGTCCTGAGACTTAGATACGCGCGGCTACTATCAGGGTGTCGACACGCCGGGAGGATTTGCTGGATTAGCCTTACCTTAGTTCGGTATATCTTGAGCACGGGATTCCGAGAATACTCGGGTCTTCCCACTTTGGAGTTGCGACTCCGCGGATCGTGGGCTTGTAATGGGTCAAGTTGGAACACCCCTGCAGGGTTATGAACTTTCGAAAGCCGTGCCCGCGGTTATGTGGCAGATGGGAGCTTGTTAATATCCGGTTGTAGATAACTTGACACAATGTTTCTAATACACTACCAGCGTGTGTTCCGTGACTGTCAATTTCCGAATAGGGATTCGGGAGTTGAACACGGAGGGGTTATGTTTGATGAGCTTGTAGCTAGGATCACTTCATGATCACTTCTCGTTCGAGGCTTTCTCTTCTCGCTCTCACTCACGTAAGCTAGTTGCTAGTTGCTGCTGCAAACACTTATTCTTTTCTTCAGCCTTATCCTCTCCCAAGGCTTGAATAGTCTTGTTACCCGGGAACGGGATTGCTGAGTCCTCTGTGGCTCACAGTTACTTCACCACACCAGATGCAGGTCCAGTTGTGAGCTATCCAGGTGATGGCACCGAGCTGGATTGGGAGTACGACGAGGAGCGTAGTCGGTACTATGTGCGATATCCGGATGATCAGTAGTGGAGACTCCTACTAGGATTCGATCCGCCTGTGGTTTATTTATTTCAGTTTGGTATCTTGACATTTGGATTTTGCCCTTAGAGGGTTGTGATATTCTTAATGTATGATGATTGAGACATGTTATGTAATTGTGTGACGTGGCGAGTGTAAGCCAACTATTTATGTTTACAATCCCCTCTTTTACATGAGATGTGCAAAGATTACCAAACTTGAGATCATTCTAGGATGGACTTATGCCTTTAAGTCGTGCCTCGACACGTAGGAGGTATAACTCCATCCTGGGCATTACACACGGCTTTTCTCATTTGAAAATCGAAGCAAGTTGAAATCCCCACCTATAAGAATGGGATATGGATTATCTTTCGCCAGATTAACCAATTCATGAAGAAAATCGGCCTTGAACTCATCCTGGGCTGCCCCATACACGGCGACGAGGGTCCATGTGAAGTTGTCGGCCTTGTTGCGAATATGGAGTTTAACGTGAAACTCACCATTCGAACTAGCCAAAACATCCATAGTTCCTGTATTTACGCCAAGTAAAATGCCCCCAGAATGACCTCTAGGCGGTCGCGAAACCCAAGTAAAGTCTATCCCGCCAGAAAGACGGTTAAGCAGACTTACTGAGAAATCATGTCTCCCCGTTTCAGAGATAGCCAAAAAATCTAAATTGTATTCCCTATTACATTCTGCAATGAATAAATGTTTAGCCATGTCACGAAGACCTCTGCTATTAAAAAACATTTCATTCATGAGGAAACAATAGGAGATTTAGAATACTTTGCCCTCTTATGGGACTTACTATCTTTTTTCGAACGTGCAGTCTTTGATTTACGTCCGGATGTTGTAAGCTCAATCAATGAACTAAGCCCGAGTTCATCTAGACCCACATCCGAAACCGCCCCTACTAAATGAGAGAGTAGATGACCATCTGATGTGGCATGCAGCTCCTCCTCATCAGTACGGGAGTATGCAAAACTTGCGTATCATTCTATTAATAGAAGAAGAAAAATAAGTACAGGGAGGGATACAACTCATGACACGAATGCAGACAAACATGAACATGATGCCCGGAGTAGAGAGACAAGGGCTGCTCAGTCCAAACAAAGGATGCATCACAGCTAAACCTACCAAGTCCGAACCAAGAGAGGCAATGTTGAACCAACAGGAACTCCAACTGTCCAACATCATCCGAGCTGAAATCGGGGACACCATGAGCGAGCAATATAGCGCCTTCAAGAAGAAAGACTACACCGAGACGTCGTCGCCATCCAATACGGAGGAACCGAACCTAGGGTTTCCCCCAAGCTCGAAGGGAGGCACAACTGAAGGCCTTGGCAACGCCTCCAAGAAGGAAGCGACACCCGCGAGCGCCGCCATTGCCAACACCTATAGCCGGTGCAGGGATCTCTCCCTGACCTGAAGCTGAGCAATCCCATAGACGCCAAAACAGGAATCAAAGATGAGGAAGCCGAAGTTGGTCCGAACCACCATGCCAGAAGGGGGTTGGCGGGGGCTGCACCTGCCGCCAGATGGTGGCACCGCCTCCGAAACCGCAAACAATGGATGTGGAAAAATGGGAGGCTTTGATGTACATGGTAGGGCAGGCAACAAAGCGAACCACACGGGGGGTTGGAGCGACGACGTCTAGCAGCGCCGGTAAGCTTGGACTGGAGGGACGCAGATCCGAGCTGCTGTGGCCTTAGCCATCGGGACGTCAGCAAGCAAAGTGAGCTGGAAGGGGCGCATCCACTTGGTTGCCGAGGCCGGAGCTGCTCGGCAGAGGACACCAGCGGCGAGGGACACCGGAGAGATGCGGGCCCAAGACCATCTAAGCTAGAACAGCTCCAATAAGGACCCACCACGAGCGCTTAGTGTCTACCACAACCACAGAGCTATCGCCATCTCCACGCGAGAACCGTCACCATGGCTCGGGAGGAGGAAGTGCCAGCCATAGGCCCCACACCCCACCGACGGTCGACAACAGCACCAACAGTGGCTGGGTCGCGCCGCCGTGAAGGGTGGGGTGGCTGCAGGGGATGGTGCCCAAGGCCATGACCAGGAGCGCCGGATCCGCCACCAGACCAGCAGGCTCAAGCAGTAGCAGTCGGGAAGGGCACCGGGTAAGCATCGGGGAAGGAGCCCGGGGCCGCGGGTGGAGGCGCGTGGAGGGTGGCGCCCACAAGGACCAGATAGGCATGGGGATGGGGGGCGCGACTAGCCCGGAGGGGGCAGATCCGGCCGCCCAACACACCATGGATGCACCGCCGATGCACTAGACCAGGGGGAGGGGGGTGCAGATCGTGATTGACCGGATCCGCCCCGCCGCCACCTTCATGGTGTCCGACGGCGACGATGCGGGGGAGGGCGGCGGAGGAGCCTGGTACCGACGGCGGCTAGGGTCCCCCCCCCCCCGTGTTGCCAGAAGCAGGCAACCGTGCCGGGGGGGTGCGTGATACTCCCTCGACGGAATAATCACCCACCGAAGTGTCGCCTCCATCTGTCGACGTTGTGCTCCTTCTTGAAAAACTTCGATGAGCATCTCTTCCTCATGCGGGGAGACACTGCTGCAGGCACACGTGGTTGACCTCCCTACGGCGACATCTGCAATACAAGTTCATCAACATGATTGCACCAAATAGCCTCCTCAATCGGCGCAACATGTAGGGATCCAAGGGGGGCGACTGCAAAAGCGGCGGCAGGTGCAGACATAACAACGAAATGGAGGACACATGGTGGCGGAGCTAGGGGCGTCGCTCCGGCTGCTGTTGCGTCACCCTGATCTCCACGGTGCTGCATCGTGAGGCAACGTGCATGTGATGCGGATAGATTTTTGTTTAAGCGACTATATGACGACTAGATGTGGTTTTGGAGAGGTCCTCCCTAGCTCTTAAGGCGTCAGTTTGTGAAACCAGCCTCTTGCGTCTGCTTTCCTAGCCGCCTTAAGATCACGCGTTGGCGCTGGCCAGTAGGTGGACCAAAAGCTCGAAGCTCGCGAGCTTAGTGAACACTTGATAGTCCGATTCATTAAGCTTGAAGCTCGCTTCTTAATGAAAAGAACCAACTATTGATTTTAGCTCATTAAACTTAACAAGCTTAACGAATAAGTTAAGAAGTTTCACGAGTATCTCGTTAAGCTTGCTAGTACAGCACAACACGTATTTCTATTTTACATAACAACATTATTGTGACATGTCAACCCATCTATTCAATCTAATCAACCCATTTCAACCCATAGGAGGCAACAAACTAGTGCACCTCCTCTTGTAGTCATAATATTTCATCATAAAAATTACACCCACACTCTCGTTCCACAGGTCATACTCGTTGTAGTATGCTAACAACCTCTCGTGAGCGCTCGCGAACTTTTAATGAACATAGCTAGTTAACATATTACAATGAGTTAATAACTCAAAATAGAAACAGTCCAGAGCTTGTTAACATATTACAATGAGCTTTTAACGAGCTTCTAATGAGCTTTTAACTCATTGTAGTATGTTTACAAGCTCTCATTTTATTTTTTGCAGAAACAGGAGCAAACGGCACTCTAAGCGCTAAATAGGAAATTGCGTGGTTTTGATGTTCCGTGATTGTCTACGAACACCATTTTTGCAGGCTTTATGTGGGTGTTATGAACAGTCCATGCCCGCTACAGCCTGATTAGGGTGAGAAACCAAAAAAAAAGGAAAAAGAAAAAAATTAGGGTGAAAATTACAATAGAGGCATAGAGCGTAGATCTTCGTGCACGAAGTTATGTTTAGTTTAGCTGTGTTTACTTACCGTTCGGTATGGTCGGTGAAGTATCTCATCTCAAAATGAAAAAAAAAAACTATGTTTACATTTTTCTTCGGAAAAGGGAATGGGCACAGTTTACTGTATACTCTGTTTCGCCATACTGCTTGCGTGCCAGACAGGCTGAGCAGGAGGAAATGAATGAACTGTGGTGGACTTCCTGTATGGAAAACAAGCTGACAGAAGCGACGACGGACCGAGCAAGCAAAGCACGAAGGTCCATCAATCATCACAGCCTTGGCCAAGTCCAAGTCTTCGATTTTTTTTTTTTTTTTTTTTT
>LR738709.1:417430253-417469113 GCA_902687465.1 Secale cereale
TTTTTTTGCAATCTTCCAAGTCTTCGAATTTGACCGACTTGTCCGTGCGTGCGGCACCCGGCAGTACCATTGCATACTCTACATACTCACTCGGTCACGCCCGATTGGTCAAAGCAGCTGGCCCGGCCCCACCATGTTTGCGCTGCAAGAAAAGTACCCTCTCTATATACCATAATATAAGATGTCATTACATGGAGATACCCTTTGGTCTCTATCCCATAATACACCTCATATGAGAATAAATAAATAAATAAAATAAAATAAAGTAAAAAAATTAGAAGTTTCTTAGAATAAACTTAACTTTGTTTTGCACCAGTATGTAATTTTTCACGAATAAAAAACCAGCGTCGACTTCAAAGAGAAAAAACAAAACTTATTGTTATTATAGGTCACTATTCACACTATTTTGGCCAAAAGTTTAGTTTTTTTCTCTAAAAGAAGTCAACAGAGGTTTTTCGTTTTGTGGAAAAACAATTACAGGTACAATGGAAGGGCAAGTTTATTTCGAAAAAATTATTAGTTTTTTTCTTCGATTTTCTATTTAATCACAATTTTTCTCTCCATGTAGGGTGTATACACACCCATAGACCGAAAGTTCCCCTCCATCATTACAACCCATATGTGAGCATATCGATTGTGGTAATAAGAACAACTCTAGCCGATCCCCTAAAACCGGTTAGAGTAGTAAAAAATCTGGTAAAAAAATTCCCGTTTACTCCTCTAAACCAAACCTAACCGATCCGCTAATATCCATATGTGAGTAGATCAACTCGGTGCACCTATACTGCGCCGCCGGCTGCCGTAACTTCCCTGATGGTTACTTGCCACTATCGGAGCTGGTGGACGTGAGTACCGGGAGGCCCACGAGAGTATCGCGACTGAGCAAGCTGGTGAGGCGTACATGGCCGAGCTTCGCTGATGCTACTCGGAGCACGTCGAGGCAGAGCGTCGGCTGTACGCGGAATACGTGGTGGGGAGGACCGATGTCATCGACCTCTCCAGCAACGAGGGTGACGACGCGATGTCTATAGTGATGACCCCGACTCAATGATTGGAGGTTTGAGCAAAAGGGAGTGGAAGGAGCTCGTAGAAGCGTCCGACTAGGTTTAAAATTTTAGCATAATTTTCAAAATTTGTTTTAAGTTCTATACAGAATATTAGCAGTGAATGTCGTTTAAGTATGATTTATGTAGTAGTGTGAACCTAAATTTAGCACCGAGTTAGTGTTCATGCGCCTTTTGTAGTTTTTTACTCCGCTAAATTTTGAGGTTTGGTTAGAAATAACGTGTTTTTAGAGTATAATGTTTATTCGGTCATTTACCCCACTAAAATTCGGGCCTCTAGAATTTAGGGGGTCGGCTAGAGTTGTTCTAACACACTCACTCTGTCCCAAATACTTGTGTTAGATTTGTGTAGATATGTATGTATCTAGACACATATAGTGTTAAATACATTGTATCCAGATAAATATAAGATAACATTTTTGGGACGGAGGTAATATTACATTATGAGATGGATAGGAGTAGCCAGCTATGCTTAGGCTGTGTTTGGTTGAGCTGCAGATTCTGGAAAAGCTGTTGTGCAAAAGCTGCTGTCGAAAAGCTGCTATGAAAATGCTGCTGTAGAAAAGCTGAAAGTTGTTTGGTTAAAACGAGTGTGAAATTGTAGATTCGATTGTGAATTGTCTGTAATGCCCCTAGCACTTGAGTGAATATGTTTATATGCTAATTGACCTTAAAGTAGTTATATGTACATTTGTAGGGAATCAGACGATCATTTTGCACATAAAAATATACAATATGATAATGTAACCGATTTATAGCTAACACATACACAATTGAACAACTATACTTTGATGTTGCATACATTTAATTTAAATACATAGTTATCCCATAATATTATTACAAAGACATGCACCATACAAAACATGTATGATTCACATGATGGCGACCTCTAGTGACATAGCTAAACTTATGGTGCCATCACTAGACAAGCATGAGTTATCCTACTACGACTATTGTCATGCTCTCTTCATTCTCCTCATCTTCAACCGGATATGCTTGTGTTTGTGCCACCTCCCATCGTACCACTGGAAGTACATACTCATCATCAGCATCATCACATTTATCGAAAACTTTAACATTCATATTGTTGGCTAATGCCAGATCAATATGTGCATCAAGCAATTACGCAGTAAAAGACATAAACCATGACACAATTGGACCATTGCTGGCCAATCCATTCACACATAAACTTGAAAGTGTCGTAGAGAGTAGCACTATGCAGCAAGTACTAATGATAATATAATAACAAACTACAATCCATGGCTATTAATCATCAAATCACACAAAAAATAGAAAAAAATGCATGAACAGAGAGAAAATTCTGGAGGAGGATGGATGGGGATGAGTGAAGGAGGGTGAAGGGAGAAGAGAGGAGGAAGGAGGAATGAGTCGCAGTTCACCAGCGTCGGCGCCGGCGCCGCCGCCGCCAGACGGCTGGACCTGCCCCGTCCCTCACGGACACCATATTGAAGAGGCACGGGACGGTCTGACCTGCACCATAGGGGGCAAAGGGAGGGACTAGGGAGGCAGAAGTAAGGAGAAGGGCCGGCGCGCCGACACCGGAGCCGTCAGACCACCAGCCGACCACCGTCACGGGATGAGGGGAACAGAGGGAGGAGGGAGGGAGGGAGGAAGGAAAACTATATTTGCCAGACGTGTAGTGTCGCCGAAGTGAGCCACGGATGCGGGGGCGGTAGCGGAGGCGGTTGGCGGCAGAGACTGCGACCGGTGGCAGCCGGCGGCGGCGGCGAAACCCTAGGCTGCCGAGTCGCGCATGTCGTCAAGTCGAGTGGGACTCGAGCGTTCTATCCGTTCCCTCTGATGCTATGAGAAAAAAAGAATGAAGGGATATGACTTGGGAGTGGCATGGTGGGTAAATACTTTGCAGTTTTATGGGGACAGCTAAAAATGCCATGCTGAAGTTGGGGTTCACTCGGCTGCGATAAATACACTACGAAGAAGCTGTAACTTTTGCAACTTCTACTTCTTATTTTCACCCTTTGGTTACCTTTTAGCTTTCAAAAGCCAGAAGTTGGCTGCAAAAGCCAGAAGTTGGCTGCAAAATGGCAGCTGAAAGTTGCTGGGTTGTTGGTCTATCCCCCCAACTAAGTCCACCAACTGTCATTTTTTAGAAGGAAGACGCTTGCCCAACTTTAGCGAACTGAAGCACTTAGTGTTTACAAGACAAAGGTTCGACAACCGAAAATAAATAAGTTCGATACAGACCCATAGGGCTAACAACACACATGCCAGGATAAGCGATATAAAGACTAAACAAAGCAAACATCCTTGCAACGAGCTTCAGAGCTTGATTACCCATCATATTGGCTTTTGTGCTCCCTGAGAGCTTTTGTCCGATCTCGAAACTTGTCGCATAACGTCTCAGTTGCGGCTACCTCCGCAGGCTTGCTCGGTGGCTTCCGCAGCTGTAAGAAGATTGTCATTTTGTATAGGTCATCAACTGGGTGCTTAATAAAAATGCCTTCAATAAGAGCTTTGTTTCTAATATGCCAAATAGCGCAAGACAAGGCTGCGAAAATCATCCAAGTTACTTTGCGAGAGACACCCGTTAGTCTTGCACTAAGATTGTGGAATGAAGCAAATGATGCAAGTGCCCAACTGCACCTAGTGCCTTCGCGGATACATTCCCAAAGGAATTCAACCAAAACACACTTAAAAAATATGGCTTGCTTCTTCATTTGCTCCACACAATGGGCATAGACCATCCCCAGGTACATGCTGTTTCTGAAACTCAACACCTGAAGGTAGCTAGTACCAAACCATTTGCTACAATAAAATCTTGACCTTGGTTGGCCTACAAGATTTCCAAATGTCCATTTCCTGGAAAGGGGTGGCACCCGCATGAAGCGCCTGATATAGTGAACTAGTGGAGTATTGTCTGGATTCAAGCTTCCAACAAAATGAGTCCGACTGGTCAGATGGTGAAGTGTCTCCGAGCATCATCCCAACGCGAGCCCATCCTTCCACCTTGGTCAAACCAAATGATAGACGAAATTGGGGACACCACCATCCGTTCCGCCAATTCTCATTGGCTAAGGAATTTGGGTGATAAGTAATTGCAAAAAAATGAGGGAACACAGATGCTAATGGGCTCACTCCTAGCCACATGTCTAACCAAATGACTGTTTATTTTCCATTCCCTATAGTGTGAACCGGACCAACACAAAGTAAGTGTCTAATCTTCATAACGGATTTTCCAAAACTAGGAACCATTTTGGCATGAGGCCATTGAGACCAGAGCGTGTTGAAGGTATTTGTATTTGATGACTTCTAACTAGAGACCTCCCTGTCCTGTTAGAAGTTTCCATGCCCATTTAGCCATCAAGCACCAATTCATATGTTTGGTGTTGAGAATGTTGATCCCCCAACCTCTTTCGGAGCACAAATGGTAATACGATGAATCATGTGATAATTTTCCATGCCATGCTCTTTGCCCCAAAAGAACCTGGATCACAGCATCAAATTTCACGTGAACCCCATATTGTAATAAGAAGAAACCCATGATGACCATATGGAGACTTGATAGACAAGTGTTGACCAGGGTTGCTTTGACTCTGGTTGATTGATATATGCCAACCTACGATTTGACTCTAGTTTCCACTTGATCGGTGATGAAGAGGAAATCCTTGATAGTAAGGTGTTTGTTAGTGAATGACATACCAAGATAATTGATCGGAAGGGTTCCCAATCTACAGTTCGTAATATGGGTAGCCCTTAAGCCGTCCTCCAGACTCCCTCCAGTGACATACACTCTGCTCTTCTCCAAGTTTATTTTTAGACCCGACATGGATTCAAAACGCATAATTAAGTAGAAACTTCAGATTTATCAAACCGACTTGGTCATTCTTAATGGTAATGAGAGTGTCGTCGGCATATTGCAGGTGCGTGATCCCTCCTTCACGCACTTCAGAATGATACCCCTTGAATGTGGCATGTCATCTTAGCCCCCTCTAAGATGACAGCCAAAGCATCAACCACTATGTTAAAATAACAGGGTGGGATAGGGTCCCCCTGTGAGAGTACTCTAGAATTTCTAAAAAGAGGGCCAGATTCCCCATTTATATTGATAGCAGTTTGCCCACCACTGGCCAACTGCATAACCCAACTGGTTCAAAGAGGCGAGAAACCTTTTCGTTGCATAACTCCCTCCAGGAAGTCTCAGCTAACACAGTAGTAGGCTTTCTCGGAGTCTAACTTAAAGATGAAGAAATCCTCGTTATGACGATAGGCAGTATCCAAAATCTCATGCAAAACAAAAATGCCTTCAAGGATGCTTCTTCCCAGAATAAAGGCATACTAACTCTGACTAATGACCCAGTTAGCTACCGAAGATAGCGGTGTAGCAAACCCCTTGACAAGTAAGAAAAACGTACATTTATCAAGGCAATGGGTCAGAATAGCTTGATAAGGTCCGCCCCTGGTACCTTAGGAAGCAAGCCAATATGTCATATTTCAAAGGCTTGATACCGACCCTTCCTTTTCTGAAGTCGTTAAGCAATTCAAACATTTGTTGGCCCACCAAAGGCCAAAATTTCTTATAAAATGTAACCAAAACCCATATGGTCCTGGCGCTGTTGTACGATCAAGAGGTGGGTCTAGAGGGGGGGGGGGTGAATAAACACTTAACAAGCCAAAGGTGCAGTTTTTAATTTTCTTGATAATTAGCAGATTTTGGCACTACTTAAGTTGCAACCAATACTTCATACACATGCATATCTAGAGATGGGGCAGGGGAATAGTAACAACATGCAAGTGCAAGAAAAGTAAAGGGGTTAGATATAGGAAGATCAAACACAATGATGATACAATGACTTTTGATGTGGTTCTGATAGGTGGTGCTATCGTACATCGACGTTGATGGAGACTTCAACCCACAAAGGGTAACGGCTGCGCGAGTCCACGGAGGGCTCCACCCACGAAGGGTCCATGAAGAAGCAACCTTGTCTATTCCATCATGACTTACACCCACAAAGGACTAGCCTCACTCAGGTAGATCTTCACGAAGTAGGCGATCTCCTTGCCCTTACAAACTCCTTGGTTCAACTCCACATGATCTTGGAGACTCTCAAGTGACACCTGACCAATCTAGGAGACACCACTCTCCAAAAGGTAATAGATGTTGTTGTTGATGAACTCCTTGCTCTTGTGCTTTAAAAGATAGCCTCTTCAATACTCAATCACTCTCTCACATATTTGGCTTCAGTAGGAGAAGGATCCACTGGCACGCGTCGGTGCTATACAAACATTTTTTAACCCCTTTCCGCGACGACATTTCGAACCGTCGCCAAGTGAGTGTGGGCGATAGGGGGGTCCTTCCCACACGACCCAAAAACCGTCGGGGATATGTCCTCCTGGCACACACTGTGACGCCCCAAGACCGACGCTCCAGAAGACTTCCAGCTATTCCGGGTTTCACCATGTGTTTTATTTGCTTGCTATATTTTTATTTTGCATTGCCATCATGTCATAAATCTTTTGCATCTCAACTAAATAAATCGTGTGGATCTTCGGTCCATTTAATTTGAGGGATACTCACTATGGTGATTTCTCTTTAGAATATATTCTCCCAATATTTTAGGGAGCTATAACAAAAATATTCCATTTTTCGGAATCACCCATAAACACACTTGCAAAATAATTCCGTGTCTTTTCGTTTCAAGTTCGGTCTCCAAACTTTGCCCTAATTTCTTTCTTCACTTTCCCGAGGTTCCTTCAAAAATCTCAACATTTTTGGACCTTCCAAACACCCACTTCTTTTCACACTCATTTAAATTAAATTCAAATGAATTTCTTTCAAGACCCTTCATCATGTCTCTTTGCAATTTTTCTGGATCAACCACATTTAAACGAGTCCAGAAAAATTACCTGCATGCCCTAATTCCATCCCTAACCTCCCTTTCTTTTCTTTCTCTTTTTCTGTTTTTAAGAGAGAGAGGGAGCAGAGAGTGTGCAGCCCAGCATGCTGTTCAGGCCATCTGCAGCCGCAGCCGCTGGCCTCCCCGAGGCCCAACCAACAACTGGCCCATTAGGCCCAGCCGCCCCATAACCCTAGCCCGACCGAGCCATCTCCCCCTCGTTCCCTTTGTTCTCCTCCTGCGCCGTCAGAGGCCCCGACCCGCTCCTCCTCTCGATCTCTCCCGTAGTTGATCCCCATCTCTCCCCTCGCTCGTCCGCTCCTTCTCCTCCGTCGGGAGCCCCGCACCACCGCCGCCTCCCTGCTGGGCCCCATCTCCAGCGCACCGCCGTCTTCCCCCGCGTGGTGCCTCTCCTCCATCGTTCCCGCGGCCCCGCCCGTGCTGTGCTGCTGCTTCATCCACGACTCCGGCGCCGCCTGACCCGATCTACCACCTGCTGCGGCGACCTCGCCTCGCCGCCTCGGCCTCGCCGGCGGCCACCAGGAGCTTCGCCTCCTCCACAGCTCCCCACCGACGAGCAACGCCGCCGCTGCCCGGCCGGGTCTCCTCCGCCCCGCGCCGAACCGAGGTCGCCACCATCGGCGTCCTTCGCCGCTGCACTCCGCCCGGCCCGATTTCGTCGCCCGACCTCCAACGCAGTCGCCTCGCCATGGAGCCGCAATGCTCGGCCTCCTCCTACGCACCATGACCGTGTGCCTCGTCGCAGCTACCGCCAGATCCGGTCGGGAGAGGGATGGATCTGCTCGTCCCGACCGCCGGCCGTCCCGTTCCCGCCGGAGTTGCTCTGCCCGGTTCCTCTCGCGCCAAGTACCACGAGATACCAAGTACCGCGACGGCCCCGAAGACTGGATGCGTCAAGTTCCCCTCGAGATGTGTACGACTACACCACCATTGGCGCCTATGGATTCGCCAAGTCCGACGACGCTCTTGTACAACTACGATGCCGAGACCGAGACTAGCAAGATCACTATGACCGAACGACTACATACGTTGACCCCAAGTTCCACTTCAGAAGTGTACGACTACCCTCGAAGACCCGTGGATGCGCCAAGTACCTCTACACGTGAACCAAACGTCTACGAACCGTGTACGACTACCGTTGCCGTGTACCACTACCCCCACTACCGTCGCTGAGGACCGCGTGTACCACTACTTCCCACTACGAACGTGAACGGCTACTTCCCTCGACGACTTGAACCGCCCCAAAACGCACGCTTCGAAGGTATACCGCCGAAACGATGCCCGTGAACGGATGTGGTTGTATGAGATGCATCCCTTGTTTGCACCGTGTTCGTTGTACCCCTCTGTTGTCGCCGACCCATGGGAACCCCGAAACCAGGAGCACCCCATCATCTTGCATGTCACGCTCACGTCGATCCTTCTTTTGCACCGGTCTCTCAACGAGTTACCGGAACAGAGATGTTGTCGTGGCATCATTTTTGGATTCGTTACCGTGGCACCCCTTTCCTTCCACCGCGGTGACTAAAAATGCTTCACATCTTGTTCGTGTTAACTTTTAATAAAAATTGCATAAAAACTTGCTTTTGTCATCCACATCATGATAACAACCTTTAAATGCTTAAAATTGTTGTTTGCTTTAATAATTGCTAAATATGCACATGGGGAGTTTCCGGGATTTGTTGTTGTTATTTCCGGCCTCATTTAAATGACTAGATAGTGTAGTTTTGCTCATGCTTCACCTCTTTCCATGTTTAATAAAAACATTTAAACTTGTTGGGTTCATAACGGGATCAAACTAAATAATCTAATGTGGTGTCTCATCAATATGCAACTCTTTGCATATTGAGCTCCACTTAAGTTGTAGTGTTGTTGAGATCTTTACCATGCCATGCATATTTAAACCGTACATGCATCATACTTGTTTGTGCATCATGCCATGGTTATGACATGTGTGTTTACCGTGTTGTTTGCTTCTTTCCAGTATGCTTCTCTCGTTAGCTTCGGTTTCGTTCCGGAGTCGTGAGGTTTTGTTCGACTACTTCATGGTCTCGTTCTTCTTCCTTGCGGAATACCATGCAAGATGACCATTCCCTGATATCACCTCTATCTTTGCATATGCTAGTTGTCTCACTCTTTAGATATGCCTCGATGCCTATTCCTGTTTGTCAGCCTCCTATTGTTGCCATGAAACCTCTAACCTTTGACACCATCCCAGCAAACCGTTGTTTGGCTATGTTACCCGCTTTCTCAACCCCTCTTATAGCGTTGTTAGTTGCAGGTGAAGATGCAGATTGCTCCATGTTGGAACTTGTTGTTGGAATATCACAATATCTCTTAAATATATTAACACACCTATATACTTGGCAATGGGTGGAAGGCTTGGCCTTTTGCTCGGTGTTTTGTTCCACTCATGCCACCCTAGGACCCGATAAACCGATGTTACGTTCCTTGATTTTGCGTTCCTAACACGGTTGGGGTTTATGGGCCCCCCTTGATAATTCGCACTGCTTAAAGCTTTTCCAGCAAGGCCCAACTTTGGTTTTAATTTGCCTCATAATAAAAACTTAATTAATTAATTGCATAGGGGTTCATGTTCCTGGGTTCTTAATTCTACATAACAGGGGGGCCAGTGCTGATGGCGTTGGTCCCAAACGGGGAGACTGCGGGGCCACCACGAGGAAACTCGAGGTCTGGTTTTACCTGTAGGATCACCTATCCGGTCGTGGCCTGAGACGAGATACGCGCGGCTACTATCAGGGTGTTGGCAAGCCGGGAGGTCTTGCTGGATTAGTTTTACCTTTGTCGAAATATCTTGAGCACGGGATTCCGAGAATACTCGGGTCTTCCCACTTTGGAGTTGCGACTCCGCAGATCGTGAGCTTGTGATGGGCTAAGTTGGGACACCCCTGCAAGGTTTTGATCTTTCGAAAGCCGTGCCCGCGGTTATGTGGCAGATGGGAATTTGTTAATATCCGGTTGTAGATAACTTGACACCTTATTCATAAGAATACACTACCAGTGTGAGTAACCGTGATGGTCTCTTTTCAAAGGGCTTCGGGAAGTGAACACGGTGGGGTTATGTTTGATCGTGAGTAGCTAGGATCACTTCTTGATCAACTTGGCGACCGTTGGCACTTGTTCTCTTCTCGCTTTAAACTCGTAAGCTAGATGCTTAGTGCTTGCTGCAGACACTTTTATAGCCTTTCCTCACCTAAGGCCTTGGTAGTTTTGATACCCAGGAACGGGATTGCTGAGTCCTCTATGGCTCACAGATTCAACACACACCAGTTGCAGGTACAGCCGAGTAAGATGTAGGAGATGGATTAGAACTTCAGTGGGAGTCCGATGAAGAGCGTGGTCATTTCTATGTTTCGTATCCCGACGATCAGTAGTGGTTCCTACTAGGGGCGATCCGGGCTTGTGTTCTTTATGGTATCTTTCTCGCTTGGATTTCGTCCGTAGACGGACCCTGTGTTATTTGGATGATGTATTGTTATTGTATTCATTGTGTGACGTGGCGAGTGTAAGCCAACTATCTTTTCTATTTCATCCCTGAATTTTACATGAGATGTGCAAAGATACCATACTTGAGATCATTCTAGTATGAGCTTATGTCTTTAAGTCGTGCCTCGACATGCGGGAGACATAGTCGCATACTGGGCATTACAAGTTGGTATCAGAGCCTTCTCCGACCTAGGAGCCCCCTGATTGATCGAACCGCTGACGGTTGAGTCATGGCACACACACAAAATATTTTGAGTCCTATATATATATCGGAGAGTAGGATTTATTTTTACTCCTCATTCCCTTCATCGCTCTGGTGAGGACTCCTGGCGTTGTTCTATCTCCTCTACTCTCAAAAATTCACTATTTTTTTAGGATCACACGAGTATTGTTTGGATTGTTCCGATATCTTTGTGAAGAGAACATTGTTCTCGATGCCTCCTATCATTTAGGGGTTGTGGCAGTGTCTCGGGTAGTTGAGCTCCGAGGTGTTGTCGTCACAAACGTATCGTAGCGGTTCTAGAATACTTAAGATGGCCGACATCGAAAACTCTTCTATGCGGTTGGTGGTGAGATAACCCCGACGTCACCCAGTACTGGCGGGATAGTTCGGGAGTATTGCCACAGCTAGTATAGCGGATGCGTTTCGAAGGTCCGAGGTAAACAGTTTCCGAGGATGACTGGTTATGTGTCGACAGATGGATACAGTTGGATGTAGGTTTAGAGTTGAGTGCGCGGTGCTTCCCCTGTATCCCCAACACCAGATTACATAATTGGAAAGCTTCAGAAATTAATAGGTGGGTTTCAAGTATCTCGTAGGTAATCTTCCAACGGATGGATGGTATGAGGTTTGGGGTTCAACATCTAGTGAAGGGGTTTCATGGGCGCTGTTCCAATTGGGAGTTGCATCTTAAAGTATCCTTGGCTATGCTGATCTGGGGATTGCAAGACCCTTTGTAACATGTACCATGGGGCATTCAGCACGAACATGTGAGACGAAACCTCTATTATGTATTTGTTCCATCTGTACCTTGTTGTTTTATTCTATCATTTTTGTTCTCACAAGTGGCTTCTCGACAAGTTGTTGTACCATTAAGCTATGGAATTCATTCGTTCAATTCTTTGTTTGAATGATATTGTGAAGATTATGTGCAACATGTTTGTCCTTTGTTTTGTTTTGATTCTGGTATTCGAGTTGCTTCGAAGTCAAATGTTGATTCCATACCTTTCCTAATCGGTGTTCTCATATTTCTATGGGAGTGCTAGTCCTTCTTGATCATCAAGATTGTCATGTTAAATTCTTTCTCAACCGGTGCGCTTCTCTTCAAGTTAACCCAATCCTTTCAATTTGTGCAAGACCAAGTCTTGGTTTTTCTCAACGGTGTTTGTTTCATTCATCCCAATTTATCTTTGTTTTCCCCACCCTCCCACCCTTCTTCTTCATAGAGCCAGAGCCCTTAATGAAATATCCATTTTATTCATGTGATGTTTCTTCATTCTTTTCCTTCAATGTCCTTATCCGGTGATTTCTCAGGAAGATGCTAAGGAATCTTCAAGTTATCGTTCTTCGTTCTCGTTTCTTCCTAGGTGGACTAAATTCAAGTTCCGACGTTAATCATATATTTTCCTCTTGTTTCACTTGTTTTTTCCCGTGTTGAAATTCTTATCTAAAGTCTCTCCTATTTATTCAACTCCCTCTATTTCTTCTCCGGAGTGTTGAAGATATCTTAGAAGGTCCGCGTTTCCATTCTTAATTTACTCAAGCTATTTCAAGATTGTCCTCTTATTCAAGCCACTTAATTCAACCGGTGCAATATCTCTTAAGTAATCAGTTCTCCGGTGTTTCTTTTGAGTGGGCCCTAACCCACAGGTCTTCCCCAGGATCTTACCTCACTCTTCTAATTTCTTTTTTGGGAGTTATACTCAAATTCTTTTCAAAGTGTGACGTGATACGTCAAAAACGTATCTATAATTTCTGCTTGCTCCATGCCTCTTTTGTGTGATATTGCTATGATATTTATGCTCTTCCATACACTTTTGATCATATTTGGACTAACCTATTAACTCAGTGCACCACAGTGCCAGTTCCTGTTTTCTGCTGTTTTTCTATTTCAGGTTTCCCCCATATTAAAAGTGCCCAAAAAATTCCGGGAAAAATACAGGAAAAATCAGCGTACCGGGAGCTTCAAGAAAAACCAAAGCAGGGCCAGAGGGGAGCCAGGGGCAGCCCAGGCGGTCCCACCCCTGGCCGCCTAGGGGGGCGCCTGGCCCCCCCTCTCCGCTTCTGGTGACCCCCTTTGGCATATATACTCCTCGCGTCCCGAAACCCTCGAGGACGGAACCCTTTTTTACGATCTAGCCTCTGTTCCGCCGCCGCCACGCTTCCAAGATCGGGAGCACCAGGAGAACTCTTCCCGGCACCCTGCCGGAGGGGAGAACCACCACCGAGAGCTTCTCCACCACCATGGATGCTTCCCGGATGAGTTGTGAGTAGTCCTCCTTGGACCATGGGTCCATGACCAGTAGCTATGTGATGTTCTCCTCCCCTCTTTGTTCTTCATGGATTAGACCTCGTGAGCTGCCCTACATGATCGAGGCACATATGTAATCTTTCTGCTATTGCTATGCTGAGTTTGCTGGGATCCGATGGATTATGAGATTATGTTTAGATTGTGTGTGAGTAATATATTTGATTCACCTCTTTTATATTTTAGTTCTTGAGTAATTCTAGCATGTTCTCCGTTGCTGTTTATTGCTTTGGCCGAGTAGTAGGTAGTAACTCCAAGAGGGAACGTTATGCTTGATTGTGGGTTCATGCCCCTCGATGACTAGTTTGAGTGACAGAAACATGAGTCTAGGGGATGTGTTGTTGCCACAAGGGGGAAAACAACGGTGCTTATACTTGCGGGTGCAAGGATTGTTTACTTTACGCAAAGTTCTTTTAATGCAGTTGTCTGTTGCTTTGAGTTTACACTATGGGTGGGACTCGCAACTTAATACCAGCGAGATGTTCTGGATAGATATCTCAAGGTGGATGATTAGTAGTAGATGCAAATGGATTTCGGTCTACTTGCCTTGGCGTACTGCCCATGCTTTTGAGCCTCTACCTTTCCTTGCAGCATAGTTAGCATTGGTTTGCGCACATAATCCTGTCAATTGCCCAGCTGTAATTTGTTTACCTCGCTTAGCTGTTTTATCGTCTTTTGGGAGAGAGACATCACTAGTGAACATCATGGGACCCCGGTCCATATTACCATCACTGATCACACCCGCTATTTACTTCATGTTCTTATTTCCTAGTTGCAGTCATACCTATCACTATTATCTCTTGTGTTTGATCCTTTGTAAACGACAAGGCCGGAGGGATTGACAACCTCTCTGTACTCGTTGGGAGCAAAGTTATTTGTATCTGTGTGCAGGTCCTGTCAACCGCTAAGTATCTGGCGCCGTTAGCCGTTGACACCTTCTTGTCGACCCTCGAAGTCTCACGGGATTCGATCCTTGGTATCTTGCCATGGGAAACTTGCCGTTACGCTACATCTCAAACCTTTCACTTGGGGTAACCAACGAGGGGAGAGAAGCCATCAAGCAAAGTTTCTGGCACCGTTGCCGGGGACTCCACTCTTCAAGATAGGGGAGTTGCACGCTATCTTTTATCTTTGCTTTTTAGTCTTGTTAGTTTACCTTTCAGTTTTTGCTTTAGTGTCCTTTCTCAAAAATCACAAAAAAATATATTTGCTTTTCTGTTAGTAGTCCTTTCTGTTTACTCAAGCATGTTAGGATTTGGTGCTTTGAGCGAATCAGAAGTTCTAGATTTCCATCAAAGGGATGGAGAAAATATGAAGAAGGCATGGGACAGAATTTCTGATGGACATAGGAGAATTATGCCTTGGATACCTATTAAAATTGTGCTTAGAAATTTTTACCATGGTCTTTTTAAATGGTGTAAACACTCTCTTGATATTATAGCTGAAGGAGATTTCCTAGAGTGTGATGAAGCTAGAGCTCTTGAAATTATACATGGTCTATCTAGTTACTTTGTTTATGATCATAGTTTTGATACTGTCATAGATAGACTTGATACTATTGAGAAGAGAATGGATGCTCTAGACTTGATGAAGGTAGAGAAACCCAAACCCAATAAGAGAGATATTTTGGACATAGACAATGATTGGGAGCCTTTTGTTAGGATTAGCATCTCTAATCAAGACTTCCTTGCTTATTGTGATATTGGATCTATGGTTTCTACTATGCCAAAAATTGTTCATGATCCTTTAAAATTTAACATGGATAGATTATCATCCTATCATGAGCATGCTAATGGAGATATTTCTGAGATCCAGGGAAGAATAAAAGACGTGCCAGTTACATTCCTTAAAGGGATTGCAATGGTTGATTTCTTCATCATGAAGCCAAACCAAGGAAATATAGTGCTTGGAAGGGACTTCCTCCGAGCCGTAAAAGGCTTCATCGATATAGGTAAGGGACAAATCCGCCTAAGCGGGAAGGAAAAAGGTACGTACCCCTTTCCTAGAAGGAACAAGGGTGAACTTGTTGAGGAACCATTTGAAGCAATTTATAACTCCGATTATTATGATGATTTTTGATTCCTCTTTGCATCATGCCTAGCTTAAAGGCATAAAAGAAAGCGCTTTTGGGAGGCAGCCCACAACGAATTAGGTTTTATTTTGCTTTTGTTATGTCTTGATGTTTGTTACTACAGTAGCATCATCATTGTATCTTTTCTTTTCAGCTTTGTGCCAAGTTTAGCCTCCGATTGCAAGAAAGTTCAAAAGTTGTGACGTGCCGTCCAGAAAACAGATTCTGTCCTTGGACAGAAAAATTCGTATAAAATCACCATATCATCTTTTTGATCTAAATTGTTTTTACAACGTGCTCTATACAATTGGCTTTCGGGCGTCTGTTCTGACTTTTTTGATTTGAGTTGCAGAAGTGCCCCGAAAAAATTATTTACTACCTGCTGGTATGTTTTTCACAGATTCTGTCCTGTTTTGCCTTTTCATCGTTTTGCAAACCTTGAGCTTGCTTTTTCTTTGCAAAAACCTTTTGGCAATCTTGAGAAACAGTAGCTCTTCAAGATTATCTTTATCTCCAGTAGGGAAAGGTTATTTTATTATGGGTACTAACCTCGCTAATCAGATTGTGATGAGTTATGTATGAAGGGAGTTTTCAAGTGTGCGAGGGAAGATGATAAAAAGATTCAGGAGGGTCAAACGCTCAAGCTTGGGGATGCCCCCGTGCACCCCCAAGAAATATTCAAGAAGACTCAAGTGTCTAAGCTTGGGGATGCCCCCGTGCATCCCCTTCTCCATCAACAATTATCAGTTCGTCTTTCGTTCCACTATATTTTAATCACTTCATGCGTTATGTGCTATGCTTGGAGCGTCTTGCTCTTAGTTTCCTTTTTTGTTTTCTTTAGCTTTGCTTGCTGTTCATAACAATTTAGAACCCAGCTTTCTTTGTGTGGGAGAGAAACACGCTCCACTTCAACCTAGAACACAACATAGGATTTTCATGCTTATCTTTGCTGTGTGTATTCTTTGTCTTTCCATAGCTACTATCATGTTTAGCTCTTAGTTTTCATGCTTTTCTTTTTAAAGAGCTTTTGTTTAGTTGGTTGCTGAACTCTCTTGAGTTTTCATGTTTATCTTGTTAAGAGAGTTTTGCCTGTTGCACTGAGTTGTGTGTCTTAACTTAAAGTAGGTAATTGAGGTTGCTATTTAATTTTAGTAGTAACTTGCAACAGTTTTGAGGTATTGCCATGAGTAATGTCTGAACTTTTGGTGACAAGAGCTTTAGCCTATTAGTGATAGATGTCGTATTTTGGGCAATCCGTGTTTATTTTCGAAAACCTACAAAATAGTTGAGAACTTTAGCTACTAAATGGATCACTAATCTTTGGAGGGATTGAATATTAGAGTACACTCACGTACCATGGGTCGAGGATGCGCAAGGGTAACCAAACCCCCATACACTCCTCCTCGGGGTACTTGTCTCTTTGTGAACCTCCTAATTAGATTGAGAGTTACCGATAATAAGTGCATGAGTTCTTCGGACTAATGTGAGTATTCGAAAGTTGACACTTCCACCTAACCATATTTTTCTAGCCTCTTCGGTACCGTGCATTGCCCTTTCTCACCTCGAGAGTTGGCGCATACTTCGCCGGTGCATCCAAATCCTTGGCACGATACGCTCTGTCATCATAAGCCTCATTATATCCTTCCTCAAAACAGCCACCATACCTACCTATTAAGGCATTTCCATAGCCTTTCCGAGATACATTGCCATGCAACAACCATCTTCTCATGACTTGATCTTCATGTCATACATGCTTTTTGCTTGATCGATGAGCCGCATGCTAGTTGGGCCTTGCCCTAATCATTGCTACATGACGCGCTAGTATCATTGCATTTCCTACTACACCGGCAGAGGCATACATTTGCATACATCATGATAGTTTCATTTTCTTTATGTTGAGTACTTTTGTAAAGTGTGAAAGATCTTCTATACTTCTTGTAATTTGTAGAGTGTTGCCCCTAAAGTGAGGAAAAGATCCCAAAGAGGACAAATCAAAAGATCCCAAAGAGGACAAAATCAAAAGATCCCAAAGAGGACAAATGAGAGATAAATAGAATGAGCCATTGAGGCCACAAAAAAATAAAAAAAAATAAAGAAAAAGAAATAAAAAGAGAGAAGGGGGCACACTACTATTTCTTTTGAGAGATCCACACTCGTACTCCATCTTATACCCTGTACTCCATAGAGATTATCATTTATGCATATACCTATGTGGGGACCTTCACACTATAGAACTTGGCTTGTATATTCCAATGATGAGCCTCCTCAAAAGAGCTCCAGGTCTTCTTGAGCAAGCAAGTAGGACGCACCCCCACTAGTTCCATTGGAGAGCTTACCTTAGCTCATATGTGCATCCGTTGCATGGCAATCCCTACTCCTCACATCATATCTATCATTTGGCTTTCTCTTGCCGATGATTGTCCTCATTGATGTGAGCCTTTCACACCTTTTTTGTCTTCCCCCTCTATCATTTTTCTCTCTTTGCCATCCTAAGTGTCGACTTTCTTTCTTACGCTCATCCATTGCATGAGTGCTCAAAATATCGAAAGGGAGTGGATCATTTTGACTTGTACCTGGCTGACGGTCTGGGGATGAGTCAAGATAAGATTGCAAAGAAGACCAAGTGTGAAACTTTAGTAGATTAAGTTCTCAACAATACAAAAACTATGTTTTAATCTCTCATATATCCCTATCCCCTTTCTTGCACGCAAACACCATTTGGAGACATTCGAGTCACGGACAGCAAGAGCTCTTGCACCTTTATGTTCTTATGTTGCTTGTTACAATGCTAATATAGACTCTTGCTTGTTATGACTTGAATTGAATTACATGCCTTGATTGATTTACTTAAAAGTTCTTATATGGTTGATAGCACGTCACCACAGAAATTATGCTTGTTATCATTTACCTACTCGAGGACGAGCAGGAATTAAGCTTGGGGATGTTGATACGTCCAAAACGTATCTATAATTTCTGCTTGCTCCATGCCTCTTTTTGTGTGATATTGCTATGATATTTATGCACTTCCATACACTTTTGATCATATTTGGACTAACCTATTAACTCAGTGCACCACAGTGCCAGTTCCTGTTTTCTGCTGTTTTTCTATTTCAGGTTTCCCCCATATTAAAAGTGCCCTAAAAATTCCGGGAAAAATACAGGAAAAATCAGCGTACCGGGAGCTTCAAGAAAAACCAAGGCAGGGCCAGAGGGGAGCCAGGGGTAGCCCAGGCGGCCCCACCTCTGGCCGCCTAGGAGGGGCGCCTGGGCCCCCCTCTCCGCTTCTGGTGACCCCCTTTGGCATATATACTCCTCTCGTCCCGAAACCCTCGAGGACGGAACCCTTTTTTTACGATCTAGCCTCTGTTCCGCCGCCGCCGCGCTTCCAAGATCGGGAGCACCAGGAGAACTCTTCCCGGCACCCTGCCGGAGGGGAGAACTACCACCGGGAGCTTCTCCACCACCATGGACGCTTCCCGGATGAGTTGTGAGTAGTCCTCCTTGGACCATGGGTCCATGACCAGTAGCTATGTGATGTTCTCCTCCCCTCTTTGTTCTTCATGGATTAGACCTCGTGAGCTGCCCTACATGATCAAGGCACATATGTCATCTTTCTGCTGTTGCTATGCTGAGTTTGCTGGGATCCAATGGATTATGAGATTATGTTCAGATTGTGTGTGAGTAATATATTTGTTTCACCTCTTTTATATTTTAGTTCTTGAGTAATTCTAGCATGTTCTCCGTTGCTGTTTATTGCTTTGGCCGAGTAGTAGGTAGTAACTCCAAGAGGGAACGCTATGCTTGATTGTGGGTTCATGCCCCTCGATGACTAGTTTGAGTGACAGAAACATGAGTCTAGGGGATGTGCTGTTGCCACAAGGGGGAAACAATGGTGCTTATACTTGCGGGTGCAAGGATTGTTTACTTTACGCAAAGTTCTTTTAATGCAGTTGTCTGTTGCTTTGAGTTTACACTATGGGTGGGACTCGCAACTTAATACTAGCGAGATGTTCTGGATAGATATCTCAAGGTGGATGATTAGTAGTAGATGCAGATGGATTTCGGTCTACTTGCCTTGGCGTACCGCCCATGCTTTTGAGCCTCTAGCTTTCCTTGCAGCATAGTTAGCATTGGTTTGCGCACATAATCCTGTCAATTGCCCAGCTATAATTTGTTTACCTCGCTTAGCTATTTTATCGTCTTTTGGGAGAGAGACATCACTAGTGAACATCATGGGACCCCGGTCCATATTACCATCACTGATCACACCCGCTATTTACTTCCTGTTCTTATTTCCTAGTTGCAGTCATACCTATCACTATTATCTCTTGTGTTTGATCCTTTGTAAATGACAAGGCCGGAGGGATTGACAACCTCTCTGTACTCGTTGGGAGCAAAGTTATTTGTATCTGTGTGCAGGTCCTGTCAACCGCTAAGTATCTAGCGCCGTTAGCCATTGACACCTTCTTGTCGACCCTCGGAGTCTCACGGGATTCGATCCTTGGTATCTTGCCAAGGGAAACTTGCCGTTACGCTACATCTCAAACCTTCCACTTGGGGTAACCAACGAGGGGCGAGAAGCCATCATGAAGTAAGAATGATTTCCATCAGTCACATGCCTTCTCCAAGATTGTTTTCAATTATTTTCATGTTTAGCTCCACCTTCCTCTTATCATTTGTCTGGAGTATCTCAAAATTCTTCATGGTATTTCTCGTCTTCATTCTCAACATTTGAAGACCGAAGAAGAGTTTCTCTTAAATCTTGGCCCGTTCTCTTGAAGATTCGTGGTTCTAGCTTCATGTCATCCTCATAATTGTTTTCGATTGTGGGAATTGTTTTCATGCCCCTTCAGAGCATTTCATGAATTCTTTCCATTGTGATCCTCCGAAGGGCATCATTTCAGAAGATTTCTTCGTTCTCAGTTTTCAACTTTGTCCACCAACTATTCTTAATTGACGCCTCTTCGTTCGTCTCCATATTCTTATGGTGGTTCGTTCAAAAATTCATCTTCCATTGTATCGTATCAATTCATTTGTTCTTTTCCTAATCCTACCAGTGGTTCGTTGAAGATTTACCCAAGTCTGTGCAAGATCTCTCTTTAATACTTTGCAGCGAGAATAAGTTGTATGCCAAATCCATTGGTTGTCATCAATTTAAATTGGGGAAGGATAAGCATGACATAATTATTATTCTTATTTCTTCAAGGTGATTTAAGTCCTTTGTCTGAAGTTCGTTCATGATATCAAATTATCAGTTGTTCATCTTTTCTTTTCGGAGTTCCAAACTCTTTCAATTATCATGTCACGAAGCTCTATCTAAATCATTGCAAGGCTTCATGTTATTCTCTTCATCTTTCACTTCTCATCCTTTTATTACCGGAGTTCTTCATGGTGGTTCATCATGATTTAATTCATCATCGAAGCCTTCATCAAGATTCTTGTTGGAGCTCAAGTATTCTTCTTCTTGCATTCCGAAGTGCAATTCATTCTACCTTATCTTTTGAGATGGTGTTATGCCATTGTTGACAATTTCCCTTCAGGTTTCATAATTCACAAGTTGCCAGGAATGAGATAGTTAAACCCATCATTTTCTTAGTTTAGGAGATCTTTTCAACCTTTCAATTTATTCGTTGGAGTAATCTTGGGTTGTATTTCACCTAATAGCTTTCCCTAAGGATTGTTGCTATTGTGGTGCTTATAAATGACCCAAGTTCTCTATTTCTCCTCCTGGTGAAATAATTTTCGTCTCTTTGGTGCTATCAATCAAATCAAGTGTTTAAGTTAGTGGCAGAATTTCACCTCAAGTTTTGAGATGTTTTTCCGTAAGCCCACATCTCAGAATGGGAACGGGTCGACCCGGACCTGGCCTTGGACCCGGCCCCAGTGGCCCCAAGGCCAATTTGAAAAGCCATGGGTCGACCCATATAAAAATAGTCAATGGCCTCGTTGGCCCGATGGGTATTTTGGGTCGACCCAATTTTTTGTTTTACATTGCTTTGTGGATATATGAGATGTTAAAATTACGGATGATTTATAATGAAATCCGAGTGTAATAACTAATAAGATAACTAATACGTGGTTAACAGAAATGATAGAATGTAAGCAGAGGTAAGAATGCATCACACATTGTATTCCTCCGCTTGGGGTTACAAATAAGCAGCACTACTAGTGAGAGCGAGGTGCTCGCAAAGAAAAAGTGAGAGATAGGTGGGGGGGGGGGGGTACACAGCGAGTACCAATGATCCTACATCTAAGGATGACGAGGCGATGCACCTAGTACACGTCCTGCATGCTAGCTAGTAGGGAGGTGGCAAACAGATTTGAACGAGAAAAAAAGAACCTCTACTTGTGGTTTTATACGTACGCAGCTTGCTAAAACGTACAAGACAATTTTGTTGTTGACATACGCGAGGGTTTACAGGAAATTATAGGACAAACTACGTCGTAAAATCGGGTACCAACGCGACAAAGATTGCAGTTGGTGTGAGATTATAAGCTATAAGATGGGTCGACCCGGCTGGCCCAGCGGGTCACCTGGTGCCGGCCCTGTTGACCCAAATCTTGTTTGAGATCGACCCACAAGACCCATTGGCCTCAATATTTTGGTTCGGGTCAGCGACCCGGCGGGCCGACCCGGCCCATTTCCTGACCCACATCAAGCTTATTCTTTTCGTTGTTGAATTTCTAACAACTTCGTTCAACCCTTCTTCGTAAGGATGATTTTCAAATTCATTCGTGGGAGAAGTTGTCATTTTCTTCTCCGATATTTTCTATCCAACGATCTAGGATATATTCTTTCATTCCGGAGGCATGGTGATGTTGCTCTCTCCAAACCATCATCTCGTTTTATCGAGATCATGTTCTTTCCTTTGCTTGTCCATTTTGCAGGAGTGTTGTGACCTCCATTCAAGTTCTATCATCTTTTCATGTTTTGCCTCTCTTTCAACTGGAGTGCTGTATAAATCTTTCTTACCCCTTGTGACATTCTTTTAATTGTTTTGGAGGCAGTGTATTGTTGATTTCATCAAAGATCATCCAATCTTCTCTAGCTCATGTTAATTCCTTCCTTTTTCAGACGGAGTGCTGTCCAAATTATGTCATTATTAATGCTTGGCTATACCGTTGCTGTTTCATATTCTTTTGGTTCGTGACCTCTTGTTTCTTGTCTTTCAACCTACAAGGTTCTCGTAATGCTCCTTGTTCCTCTCTTCTAACGGAGTGTTTTCATCTTCGTTCATCTCCGTTGTACTCTTCTTTCAATTTGGTCAACCTCTCAAGTTCGTGGTTTCACTCATTTGTCAAAGAAGCAACTTTGTTTTACCTCTTCCTTTTCCGTTTTATCCGGTGCCATCTTCAGGATCTCGGGTCGAGATCCTCTGTTAGTGTGGTAGAGTTGTGACGCCCCAAGACCGACGCTCCAGAAGACTTCCAGCTATTCCGGGTTTCGCTGTGTGTTTTATTTGCTTGCTCTATTTTATTTTGCATTGCCATCATGTCATAAATCTTTTGCATCTCAACTAAATAAATCGTATGGATCTTCGGTCCATTTAATTTGAGGGTTACTCACTATGGTGATTTCTATTTAGAACATATTCTCCCAATATTTTAGGGAGCTATAATAAAAATATTCCATTTTTCGGAATCACCCATAAACACACTTGCAAAATAATTCTGTGTCTTTTCGCTTCAAGTTTGGTCTCCAAACTTTGCCCTAATTTCTTTCTTCACTTTCCCGAGGTTCCTCCAAAAATCTCAACATTTTTGGACCTTCCAAACACCCACTTCTTTTCACACTCATTTGAATTAAATTCAAATTAATTGTTTTCAAGACCCTTCATCATGTCTCTTGGCAATTTTTCTGGATCAACCACATTTAAACGAGTCCAGAAAAATTACCTGCATGCCCTAATTCCATCCCTAACCTCCCTTTCTTTTCTTTCTCTTTTTCTATTTTTTAAGAGAGAGAGGGAGCAGAGAGTGTGCAGCCTAGCATGCTGTTCAGGCCATATGCAGCCGCAGCCGCCGGCCTCCCCGAGGCCCAACCAACAGCTAGACCATTAGGCCCAGCCGCCCCATAACCCTAGCCCGACCGAGCCATCTCCCCCTCGATCCCTTCGTTCTCCTCGTGTGCCGTCAGAGGCCCCGACCCGCTCCTCCTCTCGATCTCTCCCGCAGCCGATCCCCATCTCTCCCCTCGCTCGTCCACTCCTTCTCCTCCGTCGGGAGCCCCGCACCGCCGCCGCCTTCCTGCTACCTCCCCATCTCCAGCACGTTGCCGTCTTCCCTCGCGCCGTGCCTCTCCTCCATCGTTCCCGCGGCTCCGCCCGTGCTATGCTGCTGCTTCGTCCGCGACTCCAGCGCCGCCTGACCCGATCCACCACCTGCTCCGGCGACCTCGCCTCGCCGCCTCGGCCTCGTCGGCGGCCACCAGGAGCTTCGCCTCCTCCGCAACTCCCCAACGACGAGCAACGCAGCCACTGCCCGGCCGGGTCTCCTCCGCCCCGCGCCGAACAGAGGTCGCCTCCATCGGCGTCCTTTGCCACTGCACTCCACCCAGCCGGATTTCGTCGCCCGACCTCCAACGCAGCTGCCTCGCCATGGAGCCGCAGCGCTCGGCCTCCTCCTACGCGCCATGGCCGTGTGCCTCGTCGCAGCTACCGCCAGATCCGGTCGGGAGAGGGATGGATCTGCTCGTCCCGACCGCCGTCCGTCCCGTGCCCGCCGGAGTTGCTCCGCCCGGTTTCTCTCGCGCCAAGTACCACGAGATAACAAGTACCGCGACGACCCCGAAGACTGGATGCGTCAAGTTCCCCTAAGAGATGTGTACGACTACACCACCATTGTCGCCTATGGATTCGCCAAGTCCGACGAAACTCTTGTACAACTACGATGCCGAGACCGAGGCCGTCAAGACCACTACGACCGAACGACTACATACGTTGACCCCAAGTTCCTCTTCGGAAGTGTACGACTACCCTCGAAGACCCGTGGATGCGCCAAGTACCTCTACACGTGAACCGAACGCCTACGAACCGTGTACGACTACCGTCGCCATGTACCACTACCCCCACTACCGTCGCTGAGGATCGCGTGTACCACTACTTCCCACTACGAATGTGAATGGCTACTTCCCTCAACGACTCGAACCGCCCCGAAACGCACGCTTCGAAGGTATACCGCCGAAATGATGCCCGTGAACGGATGTGGTTGTATGAGATGCATCCCTTGTTTGCACCGTGTCCGTTGTGCCCCTCTGTTGTCGCCGACCCATGGGAACCCGGAAACCGGGAGCACCCCATCATCTTGCATGTCACGCTCACGTCGATTCTTCTTTTGCACGGGTGATGGGCTAAGTTGGGACACCCCTGCAGGGTTTTGATCTTTCGAAAGCCGTGCCCGCGATTATGTGGCAGATGGGAATTTGTTAATATCCGGTTGTAGATAACTTGACACCTTATTCATAAGAATACACTACCAGTGTGAGTAACCGTGATGGTCTCTTTTCAAAGGGCTTCGGGAAGTGAACATGGTGGGGTTATGTTTGATCGTGAGTACCTAGGATCACTTCTTGATCAACTTGGCGACCGTTGGCACTTGTTCTCTTCTCGCTTTAAACTCGTAAGCTAGATGCTTAGTGCTTGCTGCAGACAATTTTATAGCCTTTCCTCACCTAAGGCCTTGGTAGTTTTGATACCCGGGAACGGGATTGCTGAGTCCTCTATGGCTCACAGATTCAACACACACCAGTTGCAGGTACAGCTGTGACACCCCGAGACCGATGCGCCAGGTGACAGCCAGTTATTCATTGTCGTTGCCATGTCATTTTCTTGCGTGTTGCTCTTTGCCTTGTCATCGTGTGCATTCCATCATCATGTTTTCAAAACTTGCATCCGTCCGAATCCGCCCATCCTTTCCGTTGTCCGTTCTCAGCCCAAACACAGTTGCAGGCGCCTCCGAATATTTATTTTATGAGTGGCAGAAAATTGTTCTCGGAATGGGATGAAACTTGGTGTGTGGTCTTATTATAGTGTAGACAGGCCGCCTGCCAAATTTCATCGCATTCGAAGCTCGTTTGATGGCCCAACGGTTAAATATAGCGGCACTAGTCGCCGGTTTAATCAACGGACGTTTTCGGCCTCCGAAAACCCCGCGGGCCTCTTTTCCCTTCTTTCCTCACAGTCCGAGGCCTTCTACACAGCCCACTAGCCCTCACCTTAAGCCCTCTCGCGTCCGGAACCGTTTGATTGAGATCAAACGGCCCAAAATGCTCCAAAACCTCCTAAACCTAGTCCTCCCTGCTATAAAAGGAAGGCATAGCCTTCCTAATCTGGAAACCTAATCCCCATCGTGCATCCCCAACCCCCAGCCACCACCTAGCCACTCTCTCTCCCATCTCCCGCTCTAGGCCCGCCGAAGCACATCGCGGCCCGCTCGGGCCCAAATCGGGCAGCAGCCGCACGGCGCCGCCGCTCCCGCAGCGCGCGAGCCCCCGCTCCCCGTGCGCGTGTGCGCCTCCGCCGCTAGTGCTCCACCGCCCCGCCGTGTCGCCCGAGCCTCCCCTCGCCGGCCTCCTCCCTGCACGCCGCCGCCGGCGTCCCTTCGCTCGCCGATGCGCCGCGACCTCCCCTCGACGCCAACTCCGTCCTCCGCCGGAAACCGCCTGCCGTCGCGTTCGAGCTTGCCGGAGTGCGCGCTACGACTAGCTCCGGCCAGATCCGGGGCTCCATGCCTGGATCCGCCCGTTCCCGTAGTCGCCGGACCTCCTGCTCCCCGCCGTTCTTCACGCCTCGCCAGAGACGCCAGTCACCGCCGGCCCCGAGCTCCTCTGCCGCGCCGGACATGTCCGGAGGTGCCCGGACATGTCCAGCCCCCCGCCGTGACTCTGAACCGTGGGCCCTGTCCGTCGGACGTGTCCGATCTGACACGAACATGTCCGCCCCCCTTCTGCCGTGTCACTGACGTATGGGTCCTGCCGCCGGACGTGTCCGAATCTGACATGGACATGTCCGCTCCTCGAGGTCTATTTTCCCTCTAAGTCCTTTTCTGCCTTAAAATGTTGCATACTTTGCAGGGACGTAAATATTTGTGTGTATGTCCAAATTGAGTGAATGATATGTCAAATTGATCGTGGTGATATGCTCTACACTTTGTTCCATTGTGCCCTGCTTGTTTGACTTCATCTTGAAGTTCTAATCATCGTTGCAAGAGTGCTACTTGTTATAAACTGCTGTTACTTGTTAATTTGATACCATGTTTGAGATATGATAACTTGGTGCATGTTTATCCAAATGGAGCATATGATATGTCAAAATGTTCATTGTGAAGTGCTCTACATGATGGTTGCTGTAGCATTAATGTTAGGTGTCATTTTGCCATGTTAATCTCTGTTGCAAAAGTGCATGTGGCTGTTAAGTTCTGAAACTTGTTATGAGATGCTGATTTCACTCTTCGTTGCTATTGATGTGTTTATCTTCATGCCACATGTCAATATGTTTTAGAAGCACAAACATATGGTCTTTGTTGTGGTGCAATAATCTTTCCATGATATGGCTTGAGGTGACTTAAACAAGCTTGTAAACATGCCATGTTGTTGTTGCTGTTTTATACTTTGTGAAAAATACTGGCAAGTCTGGAATCTGTTATAACCTGATGCTATGTTTGCTTGATGCCCCACTCAAATCCATGCTTGTTTTGGAGTGGCCAATGATCATATCTTGTTGTCCATGTTATTGTCTATCCATTCATGCCCTTACTTGCTCATATGACCTGATGTAGCTTATTTATTTCTTGCTCTCAAGTTGCTATAAATTTTAGCTGTCAGATTTTTATCAGCATGATCAATTTGGTGTAGCTTGTTGCTATTGATCCATGCCTCCTATGGAGTTGCTCCAATGGAGTTGTTTGATGTAGGATATGTCTACTACATGTCCGTACTCTTTATGTTCTTATTAGAGTTGATATTCTTGTTGTTTTGTGCCTCCAAAGGCAGTATCGTGATGATGTTTTTGCCTTCCCAGATTTTGACTAAGTCTGGATAATTTTATTGCAACTTGCCATGCCTGGTTAATTATGTTCCAGCAAGCTTTTGGATGTGTTGTAAGTTCATGCTTGTTAATTATCATGTCTACTTCACCTCCATGCTTCTTGTTATGATGTTTGGGTGCTCTAGCTTATATTTACCTTGCTCCAAAGTTGCTATGTGGCTGTTAACTTCAACTTGTTGTTATATCTTGTTTCATGTGTATGTGTTGAACCGTTGCTCCGTTTTGAGTGCGCCCTATATGAAACTTGTGTGATTTTGCATGTAGAAGCATAGTATCATATTGTTTTCATGTTTGGAGTGAGTTTGCTTGATGTGTGGGTGCATCTTGCATCGTTGTGTTTTGTTTTGCTCATATCTTCTAGGCCGTAGCTCCGAATTAAACAAGCTTTATACGAAACTTGAGTAGAATTTCGTGTAGATCATCATGCTGCATGTTAACTTGCTGTTTAACAACTTTAACTTAAGGTTTGTTCAGATCTGGACTAATTTCAAACTACGCATATGAGGGCTTACCGTATTTGTTATGTGTTGATTCCGGCCTCATTTAAACTTGATGTTTGATGTTGTTCTTGTGTGCTTCATCCCTTTCCATGTATTGCATCATATATAGACTTGTCTTGCATCATACTTGGTTGAGCATCTTGTCATGTTCTTGTGTTGTGTGTTTACCGTATTGCTTGCTTCTTCTCGTTAGTGCTTGTTCCGTTGCGATCGCGAGGATTCGTTCGTCTACTCGTGGTTCGTCTTCAAGGCTTCTTCTTCGTCTTCTTCATGGAACCGTTCTTCTTCCTTGCGGGATCTCAAGCAAGATGACCATACCCTTGGATACCTTTACTTTCATTGCCATGCTTAGTTGTCTCGATGCTATCGTTACATGTTGCGCTACCCATCATTATTGTCAGCCTCTCCTTGTTGCCATGAAACCTCTAACCTTTGACACATTCCCAGCAAAACCATTGTTTGGCTATGTTACCCGCTTACTTAGCCCCTCTTATAGCGTTTTAGATGCATGTGAAGATGAAGATTGTTCCATGTTGGAACTTGATGCTTTGGGAATATCACAATATCTATTAATATTATTAACACACCTATATAATGGGCATGGGTGGAAGGCTTGGCCTTTTGCTCAGTGTTTTGTTCCACTCATGCCACCTTAGGCGCCGATAAACCGGCATTATGTTCCTTGATTTTGCGTTCCTTACACGGTTGGGTATATGGGGACCCCTTGACAGTTCATCTTTGAGTAAAACTTCTCCAGCAAGGCCCAACATTGGTTTTAATTTGCCCAAAATAACAACTTTATTAATTAATTAAATTGCATAGGGAGTTAGCGCTACCCGAGGATTCTTTCTACATACAGGGGGCCAGTGCTGATGGTGTTGGTCCCAAACGGGGGTCTTGCAGGGCCGCCTTGGAGAAACCCGAGGTATCTGGTATAACCTGTAGCATCACCCATCCGATCGTGGCCTGTGACGAGATACGCACGGCTACTATCAGGGTGTCGACACACCGGGAGGTCTTGCTGGATTTGTTTTACCATTGTCGAAATGTCTTGTGCACCAGGATTCCGAGCCTGATCGGATTGTCCCTAAGATAAGGGGTAATATTGTTATTACTTCTGCTGATCGTGAGAGCTTGTGATGGGATAAGTTGGGACACCCCTACAGGGTTATGATCTTTCAAAAGCCGTGCTCGCGGTTATGTGGCAGATTGGAATTTGTTAATGTCCGGTTGTAGAAAACTTGACAGAGGATCCGAGATAAAACACACAACTGTGTGAGTAACCGTGACTGTCTCTTTTCACTTTGAGAAGAGAACACGGTGGGGTTATGTTTGACTCGTAGGTAGTTCAGGATCTTTAGCGATCACTACTAGTTGCGACCGTTTGCGTAGATGCTCATCTTATTCTTGTACTCGTAAGTTAGCCACCATATTTTGCCTAGTCGTTGCTGCAACCTCACCACTTTACCTCTTCCTACCCTTTAAGCTTTGCTAGTCTTGTTACCCATGGTTATGGGATTGCTGAGTCCTCGTGGCTCATAGATACTACAATAACAGTTGCAGGTGCAGGTTTCCGATGACTTGACGTGAGAGCGTTGATCGTTGTGTTGGAGTTCTTTCTTCTTCTTCTTCTTCTTCTTCTTCAGTCTTGGTTTAGGTTCCGGGTCGCCAGCCTGGGATAGCAGATGGATGTCATTGTGCTTTTCATGTTTGTATCCGTTGCCGGATGCCTTGTATTGATGATGTTGTATTCAGGTGATTTGTATGTATTGTTGTATCCCCCATGTATGTATGTAATGGTACGATGTAATGATATCCATCTTGCTAAGCGCCCGAAATGCGGTTGTGCCCCAATCACGTAAGTGTCACGTGATCGGGATATAATCGCATCTTGGGCCTGACAAGTTGGTATCAGAGCCTCGACCGACCATAGGAGCCCCCTTGATTGATCGTAGTTTGGCCGTTGTCGAGTCTAGCAGAAAAGTTTTTCGGAGTCTAGTTATATCGGTGAGTAGGAACTCTTTTTACACCTCAGTCCCTTCGCCGCTCTCGTGAGGAATCTTGACGTAGGTGTTTTGAATTACTCCTCTTCCCCTTCAATTTTTTTAGGATCGCGTGGTTAGTTTTTCGTTGTTGCGTTGTCAATTCTTCCATCTGGTGCATCTCTCGTCAAGTGGATTCAACCCTCTTCTTCTTGCAAGTTCAACCCTCAGTTCTTCTCCTTTCAACCGGTGTTGTTTCCCCTTCCAAAGTTGTTTTTATTTTCTCGCCCGCCCACCCTTTTGTTTCTCGGAGCTGGAGTCCGTAATCGAGTATCCATCCTACTCATTTGAATCCTTTGCATTCTTTACTCAGTTATTTCAACCGGTGAATTCTCGTCTAATTTGTCATCATTCTTCTCTTTTCTTCTCCGATGAATTCTCCTCTCGTTTGATATTCTTCACCTCTTCTTCTTTTCCGGTGGTTCCACTTCAATTTGTATTCGGTGCTCATCATATTCTTTCATCATCTTAGAGGTTTCAATTGCTCGTTCGCCTCTCGCCATTTAATTATTCTGGAATTCCGAAGACATCTCAAGAGATTTGTCTGTGTTCCAATTAATCAGAGGTTGTCACCTCATTCGAGTCTTTTAATAATTTCGGTGCATTATCTCCTTTTCAATCCTTTCAACGGTGTTTTTCTCTTCGGTGGGCTCATAACCCATAGGTCTTTTCCCAGGATCTTACCTGACTCTTGTATTTCCCGGAGTGTCCACAAATTCTTTTTAAAGTATGACGTAAGTATGGATTCCATCAGTCATATCCCTTCTCCAAGATCGCTTTCAAATCTTTCATCGTGGGTTCAACCTTTCTTCTTTTCATTCTTCCGGAGTATTTCATGAATTCTTTTCTTTGTGTTCCTTCGAAGGCCATCTTTTCAGAAGTTTTCTTCGTTCTCAGTTTTCAACTTCGTCCTCCAAATATTCTTCATTGATGCCTCTTCATTTGTCTCACATTTTTCCGGTGCTTCGTTCAAGTATTCTTTAATCAGTTCACGATCTCTTTGTTCTCCTGTATCTAAATTTCCTCAAGTGCTTATTCTTCTCGGCGATTCATTCTTTTGTATTCACTCGTTTTCAGTTCTTCACGGTGGTTTGTTCTCTTTCATCACTCGATTTTAATTCTTCCAGGTGGTTCGTTCTTTTCTTCACTCGGCTTTAATTCTTTATGGTGATTCGCTCGACAGTTCTTTTCCGGTGCTATCATGTCAATTTATTCGTTCATTCCAATCCTACCGGTGTTTCACGAAGATTTTCCCGAGTTCGCTATATATCCCTCCTTAATCATTTCAACGGGAATAAGTAGTATGCGAATCCATTGCTTCTCATCAATTTAATTGATGGAGGATAAGCATAACATAATTCTTATTCTTCTTTGTGGAGTTGATTTAATCCCTTCCTTCGGAGTTTATTCCCGATGAATAAATTCTAGTTCCAAGTGCTTTCATCTTTTCTTTTCCGGAGTTCAAATTTTCTCGGTTATCTCATCGGAACACCGACTAGTCATCGCAAGGCTTTATTCTTTTCATCTGTCATTTCTATATCATCATCTTTTTGTTACCGGAGTTCTTCGTGGTGGTTCGTCATGAGATAATTCATTCTTCAAAAGTTCATATAATTCCTTTGGATCAAGCTCAAGCATTCTTATTCTTGCCTCTTGAGTGCAATTTATTCTCTGTATTCATTTCAGTGGAGTTTTGCATTTCTTCCTTCATCTCATCTATTCAATCTTTTGTTTGTGGCATAATTCACCTCAAGTTTCGAGATGAATATCTTAAGTCCACAACAAGCTTATTCTTTTGTTGTTGATTTTCTCAACAACTCCGTTCAAATCTTTCTCTTATAAATTCTCGTTCATGCCACTTGTGCTCAAGTTGTCATCTTCTTCTCCATTCTTTTAATTCCATCATTTCAATTATTCCGGAGGCATTGTCTTGTTCATTTCGTCATGTCTTATTCCATCTTCCCAGGTTCTTGTCCTATTCCATTCATGTTAAACCGGTGTGCTATTCCTTTCAGTTTCAGCCGGAGTGCTGCCCGAATTCCTTCATGGAGATTCCTTTCTATCTCTTATTAACCGGAGTGGTTTCGAATTCATTCTTGTTCCTACAGCTCTTGTTTCGTGCCTTTCCACCTCCTTCATTCTCTTCGTATTCTTTGTTCCTCTTGTTTAAAGAAGTGTTCGCAACTTCGTTCATCTCTGTTATATCCTTTCTTGCAAGTGTTCAACTTCTCGATATTCCTTGGTTTCACTATTTTGTCCTCGAATAACCTTGTTCTTCCTTTTCTCTTCCGTCTCGTTCCTAAGATCTCGGGACGAGATCTCTTGTTAGTAGGGGAGTGTTGTGACACCCCGAGACCGATGCGCCAGGTGTCAGCCAGTTATTCGTTGTCGTTGCCTTGTCATCTGCTTGCGTGTTGCTCTTTGCCTTGTCATCGTGCGCATTGCATCATCATATTTTCAAAACTTGCATCCGTCCGAGTCTGCCCGTCCTTTCCGTTGCCCGTTCCGAGCCCAGACACACTTGCACGCGCCCGCGGCGCCTCCGAATATTTATTTTATGAGTGGCCTAAAAATGTTCTCGGAATGGGATGAAATTTGGCGCGTGGTCTTATTATAGTGTAGACAGGCCGCCTGCCAAATTTCATCGCATTCGGAGCTCGTTTGATGGCCCAACGGTTAAATATAGCGGCATTAGTCGCCGGTTTAATCGATGGACATTTTCGGTCTCCGAAAACACCGCGGGCCTCTTTTCCCTTCTCTCCTCGCAGTCTGAGGCCTTCTACACAGCCCACTAGCCCTCACCTTAAGCCCTCTCGCGTCCGGAACCGTTTGATTGAGATCAAACGACCCGAAAAGCTCCAAAACCTCTAAAACCTGGTCCTCCCTGCTATAAAAGGAAGGCATAGCCTTCCTAATCTGGAAACCTAATCCCCACCGTGCATCCCCAACCCCCAGCCGCCACCTAGCCACTCTCTCTCCCATCTCCCGCTCTAGGCCCGCCGAAGCCCATCGTGGCCCGCCCGGGCCAGAATCGGGCCGCAGCCGCACGGCGCCGCCGCTCCCGCAGCACGCGAGCCCCCGCTCCCCGTGCGCCTGCGCGCCTCCGCCGCCAGTGCTCCGCCGCCCCGCCGTGCCGCCCGAGCCTCCCCTCGCCGGCCTCCTCCCTGCACGCCGCCGCCGGCGTCCCTTCGCTCGCCGATGCGCCGCGACCTCCCCTCGACACCAACTCCATCCTCCACCGGAAACCGCCTGCCGTCGCGTTGGAGCTCGCTGGAGTGCGCGCTTCGACTAGCTCCGGCCAGATCCGGGGCTCCATGCCTGGATCCGCCCGTTCCCGCAGTCGCCGGACCTCCTGCTCCCCGACGTTCTTCACGCCTCGCCGGGGACGCCAGTCACCGCCGGCCCCGAGCTCTCTGCCGCGCCGGACATGTCCGGAGGTGCCCGGACATGTCCAGCCCCCCGCTGTGACTCTGAACCGTGGGCTAGTCCGTCGGACGTGTCCGATCTGACACGGACATGTCCGCCCCCCTTCTGCCGTGTCACTGACGTATGGGTCCCGCCGCCGGACGTGTCCGAATCTGACACAGACATGTCCACTCCTCGAGGTCTATTTTCCCTCTAAGTCCTTTTCTGCCTTAAAATGCTGCATACTTTGCAGGGACGTAAATATTTGTGTGTATGTCCAAATTGAGTGAATGATATGTCAAATTGATCGTGGTGATATGCTCTACACTTTGTTCCATTGTGTCATGCTAGTTTGACTTCATCTTGATGCTCTAATCATCGTTGCAAGAGTGCTACTTGTTATAAACTGCTGTTACTTGTTAATTTGATGCCATGTTTGAGATATGATAACTTGGTGCATGTTTATCCAAATGGAGCATATGATATGTCAAAATGTTCATTGTGAAGTGCTCTACATGATGGTTGCTGTAGCATTCATGTTAGGTGTCATTTTGCCATGTTAATCTCTGTTGCAAAAGTGCATATGGCTGTTAAGTGCTGAAACTTGTTATGAGATGCTGATTTCACTTGCTCATTGCTATTGATGTGTTTATCTTCATGCCACATGTCAATATGTTTTAGAAGCACAAACATATGGTCTTTGTTGTGGTGCAATCATCTTACCATGATATGCCTTGAGGTGACTTAAACAAGCTTGTAAACATGCCATGTTGTTGTTGCTGTTTTATACTTAGTGAAAAATACTGGCAAGTCTGGAATCTGTTATAACCTGATGCTATGTTCGCTTGATGCCCCACTCAAATCCATGCTTGTTTTGGAGTGGCCAATGATCATATCTTGTTGTCCATGTTATTGTATATCCATTCATGCCCTTACTTGCTCATATGACCTGATGTAGCTTATTTATTTCTTGCTCTCAAGTTGCTATAAATTTTAGCTGTCAGATTTTTATCAGCATGATCAATTTGGTGTAGCTTGTTGCTATTGATCCATGCCTCCTATGGAGTTGCTCCAATGGAGTTGTTTGATGTAGGATATGTCTACTACATGTCCATACTCTTTATGTTTGTTGATATGCTTGTTGTTTTGTGCCTTCAAAGGAAGCATCGTGATGATGTTTTTGCCTTCCCAGATTTTGACTAAGTCTGGATAATTTTATTGCAACTTTCCATGCCTGGTTAATTTTGTTCCAGCAAGCTTTTGGGTGTGTTGTAAGTTCATGCTTGTTAAGTATCATGTCTACTTCACCTCCATGCTTCTTGTTATGATGTTTGGGTGCTCTAGCTTATATTTACGTTGCTCCAAAGTTGCTATGTGGCTGTTAACTTCAGCTTGTTGTTATATCTTGTTTCATGTGTATGTGTTGAACCGTTGCTCCGTTTTGAGCGCGCCCTATATGAAACTTGTGTGATTTTGCATGTAGAAGCATAATATAATATTGTTTTCATGTTTGTAGTGAGTTTGCTTGATGTGTGGGTTCATCTTGCATCGTTGTGTCTTGTTTTGCTCATATCTTCTAGGCCGTAGCTCCGAATTAAACAAACTTTATATGAAAATTGACTAGAATTTTGTGTAGATCATCATGCTACATGTTAACTTGCTGTTTAACAACTTTATCTTAAGGTTTGTTCAGATCTGGACTAATTTCAAACTATGCATATGAGGGCTAACCGTATTTGTTATGTGTTGATTCCGGCCTCATTTAAACTTGATGTTTGATGTTGTTCTTGTGTGCTTCATCCCTTTCCATGTATTGCATCATATATAGACTTGTCTTGCATCATACTTGGTTGAGCATCTTGTCATGTTCTTGTGTTGTGTGTTTACCGTATTGCTTGCTTCTTTTCGTTAGTGCTTGTTCCGTTGCGATCATGAGGATTCGTTCGTCTACTCGTGGTTCGTCTTCAAGGCTTCTTCTTCGTCTTCTTCATGGAATCGTTCTTCTTCCTTGCGGGATCTCAGGCAAGATGACCATACCCTTGGATACCTTTACTTTCATTGCCATGCTTAGTTGTCTCGATGCTATCGTTACATGTCGCGCTACCTATCATTATTGTCAGCCTCTCCTTGTTGCCATGAAACCTCTAACCTTTGACACCTTCCCAGCAAAACCATTGTTTGGCTATGTTACCCGCTTACTCAGCCCCTCTTATAGCGTTTTAGATGCAGGTGAAGATGAAGATTGTTCCATGTTGGAACTTGATGCTTTGGGAATATCACAATATCTATTAATATTATTAACACACCTATATACTGGGCATGGGTGGAAGGCTTGGCCTTTTGCTCGGTGTTTTGTTCCACTCATGCCACCTTAGGCGTCGATAAACCGGCATTATGTTCCTTGATTTTGCGTTCCTTACACGGTTGGGTATATAGGGACCCCTTGACAGTTCGTCTTTGAATAAAACTTCTCCAGCAAGGCCCAACATTGGTTTTAATTTGCCCATAATAACAACTTAATTAATTAATTAAATTGCATAGGGAGTTAGCGCTACCCGAGGATTCTTTCTACATACAGGGGGCCAGTGCTGATGGTGTTGGTCCCAAACGGGGGTCCTGCAAGGCCGCCTTGGGGAAAGCCGAGGTATCTAGTATAACCTGTAGCATCACCCATCCGGCCGTGGCCTGCGACGAGATACGCGCGGCTACTATCAGTGTGTCGACACACCAGGAGGTCTTGCTGGACTTGTTTTACCATTGTCGAAATGTCTTGTGCACCGGGATTCCGAGCCTGATCGGATTGTCCCTAAGATAAGGGGTAATATTATTATTACTTCTGCTGATCGTGAGAGCTTGTGATGGGATAAGTTGGGACACCCCTACAGGGTTATGATCTTTCAAAAGCCGTGCCCGCGGTTATGTGGCAGATTGGAATTTGTTAATGTTCGGTTGTAGAAAACTTGACAGAGGATCCGAGATAAAACACACAACTGTGTGAGTAACCGTGACTGTCTCTTTTCACTTTGAGAAGAGAACACGGTGGGGTTATGTTTGACTCGTAGGTAGTTCAGGATCTTTAGCGATCACTACTAGTTGCGACCGTTTGCGTAGATGCTCATCTTATTCTTGTACTCGTAAGTTAGCCACCATATTTTGCTTAGTCGCTGCTGCAACCTCACCACTTTACCTCTTCCTACCCATTAAGCTTTGCTAGTCTTGTTACCCATGGTTATGGGATTGCTGAGTCCTCGTGGCTCACAGATACTACAATAACAGTTGCAGGTGCAGGTTTCCGATGACTTGACGTGAGAGCGTTGATCGTTGTGTTGGAGTTCTTTCTTTCTTCTTCTTCTTCTTCAGTCTTGGGTTAGGTTCCGGGTCGGCAGCCTAGGATAGCAGATGGATGTCATTGTGCTTTTCATGTTTGTATCCGTAGCCGGATGCATTGTATTGATGATGTTGTATTCAGGTGATTTGTATGTATTGTTTTATCCCCCATGTATGTATGTAATGGTACGATGTAATGATATCCATCTTGCTAAGTGCCCGAAATGCGGTTGTGCCCCAATCACGTAAGTGTCACGTGATCGGGATAGAATCGCATCTTGGGCCTGACAACAGCCGAGTACGATGCAGGAGATGGATCAGAACTTCAGTGGGAGTCCGATGAAGAGTGTGGTCGTTTCTATGTTTTGTATCCCGACGATCAGTAGTGGTTCCTACTAGGGGCGATCCGGGCTTTGTTCTTTATGGTATCTTTCTTGTTTGGATTTCGTCCGTAGACGGACCTTGTGTTATTTGGATGATGTATTGTTATTGTATTCATTGTGTGACGTGGCGAGTGTAAGCCAATTATCTTTTCTATTTCATCCCTGAATTTTACATGAGATGTCCAAAGATACCATACTTGAGATCATTCTAGTATGCGCTTATGTCTTTAAGTCGTGCCTCGACACGTGGGAGACATAGTCGCATACTGGGCGTTACACATACGCTCGGCAAAATGAGGTCGTGTGCGACCGGCGAGCGCTCAAATACGGTAATACATACAGTAGAGCTAAAAAATACAATTATATAGGCAAAATTGTTTCCGGTCGCAAGTACATCCCACACAGTCAGTCCGCACTAAACGTTTCCGTTCGTATGTACATCCCATACAGTCGCTCCAAGGAAAACGTTTCCGTTCACAGGTACATCACACACAATTTCCCCGTTAAATCGTTTGTGATAGCGTTGCCATTGCACACGATATTAACAATTTTATCGTTTGCGTTAATGAATGCATCACACACGATGCGTAGAAGAAACTATGTGGCAAAGGTTGTCCATCACACACAAATTTTTTGGTAAACATTTGTGCAAGGTGGCCTAATGCAAACAATTTTCAAGAGGATGTCGTGTGTGATTGTTCATTGATCTAACACAGTTTATTCCTAGAAACTGTGTGCGTTGCGTGAGGTCATCGCCCATGGTATTTTCTCAATAACCGTTTGCAATAGAAAAACCCAATTAGCAGGCTAATTGCCCTATTATTAATAATCGATTTATTAATCTAATTAACATTCATATTAAGCACATAATATATTTCATTTCCATATTAAGGAAGCAGGATTTCATAATTGAAGTACATCAGAGTACAACATGATATAACTTCAGCACTCAGCTACCCCATTACACAACTGCACCAGCACCAAGTTTCACATGCAACATGTAGAACCTTTCGAAATTAGCATCATAGACGGTACATAGACATATGTATTTCATCTGGAAAACTGCTGAAGCGGAAGGCGAATATTGAGCCTTCATACATGTTGAAGGTCTTTGCAACTTTAGGCCAGTGCCTGTGGATGATTGATCGTACGTCCTTGGTCCTCCTCAGGAACACTTCAATATTGAACCGTGGGTGTTGTATGAAAACTTTCCTCACCTCCTGACCATATAGGTAGTTTGAGAGGTAATCATCTGTGAACTGCTTTGGAAAGGCCTGAAAACAAGGATGTGCATAAATATATTCTCTATATTGGAAATGGGGCAAATGAATAAAAAAGGCAAGGTATAATAGTTAGTACCATCTTGTAGTGAACTGATGTCTTCTTCATTATGTAGACAAAGATTTTGTTGTTTTTTGCCGCTAATTTCTTTATCCTAACAATATTTCTGAGTTTCTTGACTTGATTGATATTCACGGACAACTCATTCCCCATATGCAAAAAGGGTCGAACAGTGGGTCAAAACCTCTGGCAGCAGGACCTACATGTGCAAGACCAAATTGTTAAAAATCTAAATATTAGAATGGTTCCTGCAATTGCACAATAATGTGCTATTAGACAACATACCATGCACATGTAGTTAACTAAACACCACAACAAATGAACCAAACGTTAGCTGTGCACCACATTGCACAATATAACATACTCCTAATAGAAGACCAGACAGTTAACCAAACCAAGCACGCTTAACAACTTGGAAATATAGCAATTGTATTTGTTTCTCATGTATTTAGTACAACCAAATTTGATTTATTTCTCACATGGTATACAATAACAGAATGCACCCACAACAATTGAACATCACATTGCAGAATTGAACCAAGCAGTTAACTAAACACCACAACAAATGAACCAAACGTTAACTTAGCACCACATTGCACAATATAATATACTCCTAATAGAATATTAGAGAGTTAAACAAACCAAGCATGCTTAACAACTTGGAAATATAGCAATTGTATTTGTTTCTCATGTATTTAGTAAAGCCAAATTCGATTTATTTCTCACATGGTATGCAATAACAGAATGCACCCAC
>LR738709.1:417469192-417491053 GCA_902687465.1 Secale cereale
CCACAACAATTGAACATCGCATTGCAGAATTGAACCAAGCAGTTAACTAAAAACCAGAACAAATGAACCAAATGTTAACTGCGCACCACATTGCACAATATAACATACTCCTAGTAGAAGGTCAGAGAGTTAAACAAACCAAGCATGCTTAACAACTTAGAAATATAGCAATTGTATTTGTTTCTCATGTATTTAGTACATCCAAATTCGATTTATTTCTCACATGGTATACAATACTAGAATGCACCCACAACAATTGAACATCGCATTGCAGAATTAAACCAAACAGTTAACTAAACACCACAAAAAATGAACCAAACATTAACCGAGCACCACATTGCACAATATAACATACTCCTAATAGAAGATCAGACAGTTAACCAAACCAAGCATGCTTGACAACTTGGAAAATTGCACCCTGAAGAATTGAACATCACATTTGCAGAATTGAACCAAACGGTTAACCGAACACCACATTGCACGACCTATAGAACATACACACTAGAGCAGAAGATTGCATGGTAAAAGTAGATAGCACAATTCACTAGAATTTGTTAAGGAAAGACAGTAGCTAGCAAACTAAACATGGGTCGTTATGGTGAGCTAATAAAACAAGCTACTCCTCATTGTCGAAGATATCAATGACGATTGGCTCCTTGGACATGGAAGAGGGCGAGGCCTCCGCATCGTGGGTGCCCTTGTTGTAGTGGTGATTTGCCTGAGCCACTCCGGGCACCAACCTGCTGGCTCTCGAGATGATGTAAGCACGTGCACGCTGAGAAAACACCTCATAGTCTTTGTCGAAGGCACCGAGGGTGGCCTCAAGAAAACGCCACGAAGTGTCGTTTAAAGCAGCCAACCGCGTCGCGGTGTCGGCGTGCGAGGCGTCGACGGCTAGGTGCTCCTCCAGGATTTGGGGGTCAGCACGAATGTCAGCCATCGCTTCCTCATCCGTGCGTGCGACCGCGATTTGCTTCTCCGCTTCCAAATGCTCCTTGAGATCCTGGCTATACTACGTGCACCATGGCTTAGGGAGGCACTTATTTGGTGGAGGGGTCGGTGATTTGGGTGGAAGGTATCGCGCCGGCGGTCGAGGCATGTGGGATGTGGAAGGAGGAGGAGGACTGGGGTCAGGTGTGGATCACCTGCCTGGATAGGCGAGGCCGAGCAGCGTGAAGGAGGGTCGCTGGCGAGGAGGCGGCGCTGCAAGCAAGGAGTGAAGGTTTCAACTTGGAAAGGAAGGCGGAAAAAGGGGAAATGTGGCTTTTGGTAAGGGGGAGGGGTGGGGAGGTAGATATTTCCGTGGAAGCCGAAAATTTGGAATCGCTTCAGCAAAAAAACTGGCGCGCAAAGTGTCATCAGACACGGTCCCTTATTCAGAGCGGACTGTGAACTATGGCCGTCGCACCTTCTCGCGTAAGCCGTATGCGTACTATACTCCGACGGTGCTCCAAGATATTTTGTGCTGCATTACACACGGTTGGTGATAATAAAATGTGTGGGATCTACATGATTTTTCGTCTTGATTTGAATTACATAATGGGGTCACAACGGCAATGGACGATGTTTGAATTGCTAGACTTTTTATCTGCAGTGAACATGCAACTATATGTGTGTCGTAAAAAAATTGGAATTATTCCGGATTTGTTAGGAAATTTTATACATTAAATTGGTTTCCTAGCCATTTCGGGTGCATAATTTAAAATTAAAGCACATGTACATGCTCCGGTGCACCAACATGGGTTGTATAATCATATATGTGTCCATGGGTTAATGATTATGTCCCATGCAAGAAATGTGGATGAATTTAGAACACCACGACACCGTGGCTCTCCGGCAAATTTTGAGGTACTTGATTTTGTAATTCTATTAAATCCAAAACCCGTCTGAAATTCACAAACCTTGGTGATGTCTACTACACAATCTTCTTCTTGTAGATGTTTGTTGGGCCTCCAAGTGCAGAGGTTTGTAGGACAGTAGCAAATTTCCCTCAAGTGGATGACCTAAGGTTTATCAATCCGTGGGAGACGTAGGATGAAGATGGTCTCTCTGAAGCAACCCTGCAACCAAATAAAAAAGAGTCTCTTGTGTCCCCAACACACCCAATACAATGGTAAATCATATAGGTGCACTAGTTCGGCGAAGAGATGGTGATACAAGTGCATTATGGATGGTAGATATAGGTTTTTGTAATAATAAAATATAAAAACAGCAAGGTAGCAAGTGGTAAAAGTGAGCATAAATGATGTTGCAATGATAGGAAACAAGGCCTAGAGTTCATACTTTCACTAGTGCAAGTTCTCTCAACAATAATTACATAACTGGATCATATAACTATCCCTCAACATGCAACAAAGAGTCACTCCAAAGTAACTAATAGCGGAGAACAAACAAAGAGATTATTGTAGGGTACGAAACCACCTCAAAGTTATTCTTTCTGATCGATCTATTCAAGAGTTCGTACTAGAATAACACCTTAACATACAAATCAACCAAAACCCTAATGTCACCTAGATACTCCATTGTCACCTCAAGTATCCGTGGGCATGATTATACGATATGCATCACACAATCTCATATTCATCTATTCAACCAACACAAAGTACTTCAAAGAGTGCCCCAAAGTTTCTATCGAAGAGTCAAGACGAAAACGTGTGCCAACCCCTATGCATAGCTTCCCAAGGTCACGGAACCCGCAAGTTGATCACCAAAACATACATCAAGTAGATCACGTGATATCCCATTGTCACCATAGATAAGCACATGCAACACATACATTAAGTGTTCTCAAATCCTTAAAGACTCAATCCGATAAGATAACTTCAAAGGGAAAACTCAATCCATCACAAGAGAGTAGAGGGAGAGAAACATCATAAGATCCAACTATAATAGAAAAGCTCGCGATACATCAAGATCGTGCCATCTCAAGAACACGAGAGAGAGAGATCAAACACATAGCTGCTGGTACATACCCTCAGACCCGAGGGTGAACTACTCCCTCCTCGTCATGGAGAGCACTGGGATGATGAAGATAGCCACCGGAGAGGGGTCCCCCCCTCCGGCAGGGTGCCAGAACGGGTCGAGATTGGTTTTCGGTGGCAACAGAGGCTTGCGGCGGCGGAACTCCCGATCTAGGTTATTTTCCGGAGGTTTTAGTATATATAGGAGTGTTGGAGTCGGGGGCAAGTAAAGGGGTCTCCGGGCTATCCACGAGGCAGGGGGCGCGCCCAGGGTGGAGGGCGCGCCCCCTACCCTCGTGGGCAGCCCGTGGACCTTCTGGTCCTCCTCCGCTACTCTCTGGGCTTCTTCTGGTCCAAAAACTTCCTCCGTTGAGTTTGAGGTCAATTGGGCTTCGTTTGATATTCCTTTTGTGCCATACTCTAAAACAGGAGAAAAACAAAAACTGGCACTGGGCTATGGGTTAATAGGTTAGTCCCAAAAATCATATAAAAGTGTATATAAAAGCCCATAAAACATCCTAGAAGGATAAAATAATAGCATGGAACAATCAAAAATTATAGATACATTGGAGACGTATCACTTGTCATGCCAGCATGGAATGACATCAACATGCTGGGGTAGAAAATATTGTCCCATTTGGGGTAGGTTGTGGTATAAGCTTCTTGTTGGGGAACGTAGTATTTCAAAAAAATTCCTACGATCACGCAAGATCTATCTACTAGAAGCATATCAACGAGAGGGGAGAGTGTGTCTACGTACCCTCGCAGACCGAAAGCGGAAGCGTCTAGTGACGCGGTTGATGTAGTCGAACGTCTTCGCGATCCAACCGATCCAAGCACCGAACGTACGACACCTCCGCGTTCAGCACACGTTCAGCTCGATGACGTCCCACGAGCTCTTGATCTAGTTGAGCGTCACGGGAGAGTTTCGTCAGCACGACGGCGTGGTGACGGTGATGATGAAGCTACCGACGCAGGGCTTCGCCTAAGCACTGCAATGATATGACCGAGGTGTGTAACTGTGGAGGGGGGCACCACACACGGCTAAGACAAATCTTGGAGTGCCTATGGGGTGCCCCTGCCCACGTATATAAAGGAGGGAGGAGGAGGAGGCCGTCCCTAGAGGGGGCGCGCCAAGTGTGGGAGTCCTACTAGGACTCCCAAGTCCTAGTATGATTCCTCTTTTCCTTTCCAGAGTACAAGAGAAGAAAGAGGGAAAGAGAGAGGGAGTAGGAAAGGGCAAGGGGTGGGGGGGCGCCCCCTTTCCCCTAGTCCAGTTCGGACCCATGGGGGGAGGGGCATCGCCCCCTTTCCCCTAGTCCAATTCGGACCCATGGGGGGCGCCTCCTTCCCTTTGGCCTGCCTCCTCTATTCCCGTATGGCCCAATAAGGCCCAAACACTTGTCCCGGCGAATTCCCGTAACTCTCGGGTACTCCAAAAAATACCCGAATCACTCAGAACCTTTCTGATGTCCAAATATAGCCTTCCAATATATCGATCTTTACCTCTCGACCATTTCGAGACTCCTTGACATGTCCCCGATCTCATCTGGGACACCAAACAAACTTCGGTCATCAAATCACATAACTCATAATACAAATCGCATCGAACGTTAAGCGTGCGGACCCTACGGGTTTGAGAATTTGTAGACATGACCGAGATACATCTCCGGTCAATAACCAATAGCGGAACCTGGATGCTCATATTGGCTCCTACATATTCTACGAAGATCTTTATCGGTCAAACCGCATAACAATATACGTTGTTCCGTTTGTCATCGGTATGTTACTTGCCTGAGATTCGATCGTCGGTATCATCATACCTAGTTCAATCTCATTAGCGGCAAGTCTCTTTACTCATTCTATAATGCATCATCTCGCAACTAACTCAGTAGTCACATTGCTTGCAAGGCTTATAGTGATGTACATTACCGAGACGTCCCAGAGATACCTCTCCGACACTCGGAGTGAAAAATCCTATTCTCGATCTATGCCAACACCACAAACACCTTTGGAGACACCTATAGAGCATATTTATAATCACCCAGTTACGTTGTGACGTTTGATAGGACACAAGGTGTTCCTCTGGTATTCGGGAGTTGAATAGTCTCATAGTCATAGGATCATTTATAAGTCATGAGAAAGCAATAGCATCAAAACTAAATGATCAAGTTGCTAAGCTAACGGATGGGTCTTGTCCATCACATCATTCTCCTAATGATGTGATCTCGTTGATCAAATGACAACTCATGTCTATGGCTAGTAAACATAACCATCTTTGATCAATGAGCTAGTCTAGTAGAGGCATACTAGGGACACTCTGTTTTGTCTATGTATTCACACATGTACTAAATTTCTGGCTAATACAATTCTAGCATGAATAATAAACATTTATCATGATATAAGGAAATATAAATAAAAAAATTATTATTGCCTCTAGGGCATATTTCCTTCAGTCTCCCACTTGCACTAGAGTCAATAATCTAGTTCACATCACCATGTGATTTAATACCGATAGTTCACATCGTTATGTGAATAACACCCACAGTTCACATCGCCATGCGACCAGCACCCAAAGGATTTACTAGAGTCAATAATCTAGTTCACATCTCCTTGTGATTAACACCCAAAGAGTACTAAGGTGTGATCATGTTTTGCTTCGTGAGAGAAGTTTCGTCAGCGGGTCTGTTACATTCAGATCCATATGTATTTCACAAATTTCTATGCCTACAATGCTCTGCATGGAGCTACTCTAGCTAATTGCTCCCACTTTTAATACGTATCCAGATTGATACATAGAGTCATCTAGATTAGTGTCAAAGCTTGCATCGACGTAACTCTTTACAACAAACTCTCTATCACCTCCATAATCGAGAAACATTTCGTTAGTTCTCTAAGGATAATTTTGACCGCTGTCCAGTGATTGATACGTCTCCAACGTATCTATAATTTTTTATTGATCCATGCTATTATTTATGATGTTTTGGATGTTTAATGGGCTTTGTTATACACTTTTATATTATTTTTGGGACGAACCTATTAACCCAAAGGCCCAGTCCAGATTGCTGTTTTTTTTGCCTATTTCAGGGTTTTACAGAAAAGGAATATCAAACGGAGTCCAAGCGGAATGAAACCTTCGGGAGAGATATTTTTGGAGCGATATCTTCACGGGAGACTTGAGAACCACGGAATAGGGCACACGTGGCGTCCACGAGGGTGGGGGGCATCCCCCCTATAGGCGCGCCCCTCCCTCGTGGGCCCCACGTTGGTCCCCCGATGCCCTCCTTCCTCCTATATATATCCATGTACCCCAAAGACATCAGAAGAGGAGAGAAAACCCTAATTCCACCGTCGCAACCTTCTGTTCCCGTGAGATCCCATCTTGGGGCCTGTTCTGGAGCTCAGCCGGAGGGGGAATCTACCACGGAGTGCTTCTACATCAACACCATCGCCTCACCATGAGTTGTGAGTAGTTTACCATAGACCTTCGGGTCCATAGTTAGTACCTAGATGGCTTCTTCTCTCTCTTTGGATCTCAATACCAAGTTCTCCTCGGTCTTCAAGGAGATCTATTCGATGTAATCTCATTTTGAGGTGTGTTTGTCGAGATCTGATGAATTGTGGGTTTATGATCAAGATTATCTATGAGAAATATTTGGTTCTTTTCTGAATTCTTTCATGTATAATTATAATATCCTTGCAAGTCTCTTCGAATTATTGGCTTGGTTTGGCCTACTAAATCTATAGTTCTTGCAATGGGAGAAGTGCTTGGCTTTGGGTTCAATCTTGCGGTGTCCTTTCCCAGTGACAGTATGGGCAGCAAGGCACGTATTGTATTGTTGCCATCGAGGATAAAAAGATGGGGTTTATATCATAGTGCTTGAGTTTATCCCTCTACATCATGTCATCTTGCTTAAGGCGTTACTCTGTTCTTGTGAACTTAATACTCTAGATGCGTGCTGGATAGCGGTCGATGTGTGGAGTAATAGTAGTAGATCCATGCTACTTCTCGAGCTTGCGTTGTATTCCCCCGAAGAGGAAAGGGAGATGCATCACAGTAGCGTAAGTATTTCCCTCAGTTTTTTAGAACCAAGGTATCAATCCAGTAGGAGACCACGCGCAAGTCCCTCGCACCTGCACAAAACAAATAAGAACTTCGCAGCCAACGCGATAAGGGGTTGTCAATCCCTTTACGGTCACTTACGAAAGGGATATCTGATAGAGATGATAGTTTATATTTTTTGGTATTTTTGGTTTATAAGAACAACAAATAAAAGCGATAAAAGCAAAGTATATGTAGATTTATATGTTGCGAATAAACCCTGGGGCCATAGTGTTCTCTAGTGGCTTCTCTCATGATAGCGATATTCTACGGCGGGTAAACAAATTACTGTCGAGCAATTGATAGAAAAGCAAATAATTATGAGACTATCTAGGGATGATCATTGTATATAGGCATCACGTCCGAGACAAGTAGACCGAAACGATTCTGCATCTACTACTATTACTCCACACATCGACCGCTATCCAGCATGCATCTAGTGTATTGAGTTCATAAGAACAGAGTAACGCCTTAAGCAAGATGTCATGATGTAGAGGGATAAACTCAAGCAATATGATATAAACCCCATCTTTTTATCCTCGATGGCAACAATACAATACGTGCCTTGCTGCCCCTACTGTCGCTGGGAAAGGACACCGCAAGATTGAACCCAAAGCCAAGCACTTCTCCCATTGCAAGAACTATAGATCTAGTAGGCCAAACAAAACCAGTAATTCGAAGAGACTTGCAAGGATATTATGAGAACACATAAAAACTTCAGAGATGAACCAAATATCTATCATAGATAATCTTGATCATAAACTCACAATTCATCGGATCTCGACAAACACACCGCAAAAAGAGATTACATCGAATAGATCTCCTCGAAGATCGAGGAGAACTTTGTATTGAGATCCAGAGAGAGAAGAAGCCATCTAGATACTAGCTATGGACCCAAAGGTCTGTGGTAAACTACTCACAACTCATGGTGAGGGCAATGATGATGATGATGAAGAACTCCGTGATGGATCCCCCTCCGGTGGAGCTCCGGAACAGGCTCCAGGATGGGATATCACGGGAACAGAAGGTTACGGTGGTGGTATTAGGGTTTTCTCTCTATTGTCGAAGGTTTCGGGGTACGTAGACTTATATAGGAAGAAGGAGGGCACCGAGGGACGCTCGAGGGGCCCACGAGGTAGGGGGCGCCTCGATGCTCCCCTGACGTGGTTCTCAAGTTCCCTGTGCGTGATTTTCTCCAAAAATATCTCTCGCGAAGGTTTCATTCCGTTTGGACTCCGTTTGATATTCTTTATCTGCAAAACCCTGAAACAGGCAAAAAACAACAATCTGGACTGGGCCTTTGGGTTAGTAGGTTAGTCCCAAAAATGATATAAAAGTGTATGATAAAGCCCATTACACATCCAAGACTTCATAAATAATAGCATGGAACAATAAAAAATTATAGATACGTTGGAGACGTATCAAGCATCCCCAAGATTAATACCTACTCGTCCTCGAGTAGGTAAATGATAAAGAAAGTATTTTTGATGTGGAATGCTAACCAATATAGTTTTTCAATGTAATTCTCTTAATTTTGACATGAATGTTCAGATCTGAAAGATTCAAGATAAAAGTCTATATTGACATAAGAAATAACAATACTTCAAGCATACTAACAAAGCAATCATGTCTTCTCAAAATACTATGGCTAAAGAAAGTTATCCCTGCAAAATCATATAGTCTGGATATGCTCCCTCTTCATCACACAAAATATTCATATCATGCACAACCCCGATTTCAGCCAAGCACTTGTTTTCATACTCTATCTTTTCAAACCTTTCAACTTTCACGCAATACATGAGCGTGAGCCATGGATATATCACTATGGGTGGAATAGAGGTGGTTGTGGATAAGATAAAAAGGAGGGAGATAGTCTCACATTGACTAGGCGTATCAACGGGCTATGGAGATGGCCATTAATAGATATCAATGTCAGTGAGTAGGGATTGCCATGCAACAGATGCACTAGAGCTAAGTATGTATGAAAGCTCAACAAAAGAAACTAGTGGGTGTGCATACAACTTGCTTGCTCACGAAGACCTAGGGCATTTGAGGATGCCCATCGTTGGAATATACAAGCCAAGTTCTATAATGAAAATTACCACTAGTATATGAAAGTGACTAAACATGAGACTCTCTACAATGAAGAGCATGATGCTACTTTGAAGCACAAGTGTGGAAAAAGATAGTAGCAATTGGCCTTTCTCTCTTTTCTCTCTTTATTTGGAGGGGCTCTCTCTTTTTTTATTAGCCCCTCTCTATATTTTTTTGGGCCATCTCTTTTTTTATTGGCCTTTCCTCACATGGGACAATGCTCTAATAATGATGATCATCACACTCTTATTACAACTCAAAATTACAACTTGATACTACAACAAGTATGACTCTACATGAATGCCTCCGACGGTGTACCGGGATGTGCAATGAATCAAGAGTGACATATATGAAAATTATGCATGGTGGCTTTGCCACAATTACGATGTCAACTACATGATCATGCATGGCAATATGACAATATGATGCGTGTCATATGAACGGAACGGTGGAAAGTTGCATGGCAATATATCTCTGAATGGCTATGGAAATGCCTGATAGGTAGGTATGGTGGCTGTTTTGAGGAATAATATGGTGGCTGTTTTGAGGAAGGATATATAGTGGGTTTATGGCACCGGCGAAAGTTGCGCGGTGCAAGAGAGGCTAGCAATGGTGGAAGGGTGAGAGTGCGTATAATCCATGGACTCAACATGAGTCATAAGAACTCATGTACTTATTGCAAAAATCTATGAGTCATCAAAACAAAGCAATCAACGCATGCTCCTAGGGGGGAGGTTGGTAGGAGTTAACCATCGCGCGCCCCCGACCTCCACACAAAGGTTGGCACTCTACAAATACCTCATGCTCTAACTTCGTCACATAGCGGTTCACCATACGTGCATGATACGGGAATCACTAACCTTAACACAAGTATTTCTCAATTTCATAATAACTCCGCTAGCATGACTCTAATATCACTATCCTCATATCTCAAAACAATTATCAAGCATCCAACATCTCATCATATTCAATGCACTTAGTGTGATTTTTTTACTACATTGACATTGGATGTCTATCATGTGAAGACTAGTTTCTGAGCCTAAACACATTACCATGATGTTTTAATAGACTCTCAAATAGATATAAGTGAAGCATGAGAGTTCAACAATTTCTACAAAATATTACCCCCACCGTGCTGTAAAAGATATGAGTGAAGCACTAGAGCAAAAACTATTCAACTCAAAAGATATAAGTGAAGCACATAGAGTGTTCTAAGAATTCCTAGGACATATTTTACTCTCTCAAATAGGTGTGTCCAGCAAGGGTGATTGTGACAAACTAACAAGCAAAGACTCAAATTATACAAGACGCTCCAAGCAAAACACATATCATGTGGCGAATAAAAATATAGCTCCAAGTATAGTTACCGATGGATGAAGACGAAAGAGGGGATGCCTGCCCGGGGCATCCCCAAGCTTAGGCTTTTGATTATCCTTGAATTCCTTGGTGTGCCATGGGCATCCCCAAGCTTAGGCCTTTGCTACTCTTTGTTCCATAGTCCATCAAAGCAATACTCAAAACTTCACAACACAAAACTTAGACAAGAATTCTCGTGAGCTCTGTTAGTATAAGAAAACATATCACTACTCAAAGGTTCTGCAATGAATTCATTCTTTGTTTATATTGGTGTTAAACCTACTGTATTCCAACTTCTCTATGGTTCATACTTCCCAATACTACTCATAGATGCATTGAAATAAGCAAACAACACACGAAAAACAGAATCTATCAAAAACAGAATAGTCTGTACTAATCTGCAGGTTTCGCCTACTTCTGGAACTCCAAAAAATTCAAACTAAATTGGTAAATTTGAGGAATTTATCTATTAATCATCTGCAAAAAGAATCAACTAAATAGCTGGCTCCAGTAAAATCTGACGACTACTTTAGCAAGCGCTAATGATTCTGTTTTTCACAGCAAGATCATATAAACTTGACACAAGTCTTCCCAAAGGTTCTACTTGGCACAAACACTAAACAAAACATGAAACCACATATAATCAGAGGCTAGATGCAATATTTATTCCCTAACAGCAACAAAAACAAAAAATAAAGTTGGGTTGCCTCCCAACAAGCGCTATCGTTTTACGCCCCTAGCTAGGCACGATACAAGATAAATCTAGGGAATGCCATAATGATATGATATGTCGCGAAAGCTCATCTCATATACCCTACGTTCAACAGCAAGCTTTCTTTGTGACAAGAAAAAGTAATAAAAAGGGATAAATTTAATGGGACAAAAGTCCCCTACATCAATCTCAGGAGGAATAGGTTCCTCTTTTGGCCCTTTATAGTGAACAACCAATTCATCATTATAGGCATTCTTTTGGCAGAAGGTCATAAGCCTTCGCTCAAGCGATAAGCCTAGCCCATTGTTTTGAACAGCAAAATCATCATTCATCTCAGAAATTCTATCCATCAAGTCCTCAATAGGAAACTTTTTCTAAGGTTTTCATTAAAAGCAACATGATCAGGCGATCGTAACCGCATTATGTCTTCTTGATTGAACAAGATAGCCTCTATGGGAGGTCGACCGACATCTACCCCGTAATGAGAAAAGATTTCTTTGGCCTCTTTCAAGATACATCTAAATTCATGAGCCAAAAAGACAGTAGCTGCACGCTTAACAGAAGAATGCTCGATATTGGAAAACTCCAAAAAGATTCTTTGAATACAAGGATGCATATGAATAAATTGCCTTTTAATTTCTACGACAAGCATGGATACATCATCCGCAAGGCTACTAGTTCTATGAAGAATAGAGCCACCCATAGTGGGCAAAGCACCGGCACAAGTAAAGAAGTCTTGAAGAACTCCTTTTCCAATGATATTACCACCACCAGCCCGGAACTTCTTAATATGTAAAGTGTTAGCTTCATCCGGGGGATCAACATAGACGTTGCCCTCGACATTACTACCCTTCTCGATAGGATCGTCCCCCATCTCAGACATGAGGGCAATCAGGCAAGCAAACAGCACACGAGCAAACAAGAAGCAAGCGAACGATAAACACACGGTGGAAGAAGGGCAAATAAGACGGCAAGGGTGAAGTGGGGAAGAGGAAAACGAGAGGCAAAAAATGTAATGCGAAGGATAAGGGTTTCTGATAGGTACTTGGTATATGACTTCTGCGTAAGCCTCCCCGGCAACGACGCCAGAAATTCTTTTTGCTACTTCTCGAGCTTGCGTTGTATTCCCTCGAAGAGGAAAGGGAGATGCATCACAATAGCGTAAGTATTTCCCTCAGTTTTTGAGAACCAAGGTATCAATCTAGTAGGAGACCACGCGCGAGTCCCTCGCACCTGCACAAACAAATAAGAACTTCACAGCCAACACGATAAGGGGTTGTCAATCCCTTGACGGTCACTTATGAAAGTGAGATCTGATAGAGATGATAGTTTATATTTTTGGTATTTTTGGTTTATAAGAATAGCAAATAAAAGCGATAAAAGCAAAGTAGATGTAGATTGATATGTTGAGAATAGACCCGGGGGCCATAGTGTTCTCTAGTGGCTTCTCTCATGATAGCGATATTCTACGGCGGGTAAAAAATTACTGTCGAGCAATTGATAGAAACGCAAATAATTATGAGACTATCTAGGCATGTTCATTGTACATAGGCATCACGTCCAAGACAAGTAGACCGACTCCTGCCTGCATCTACTACTGTTACTCCACACATCGACCGCTATCCAGCATGCATCTAGTGTATTGAGTTCATAAGAACAGTGTAACGCCTTAAGCAAGATGTCATGATGTAGAGGGATAAACTCAAGCAATATGATATAAAACCCATCTTTTTATCCTCGATGGCAACAATACAATACGTGCCTTGCTGCCCCTACTGTCGCTGGGAAAGGACACCGCAAGATTGAACCCAAAGCCAAGCACTTCTCCCATTGCAAGAACTATAGATCTAGTAGGCCAAACCAAACAAATAATTCGAAGAGACTTGCAAGGTTATTATGAGCACACATAAAAATTTCAGAGAAGAACCAAATATCTTTCATAGATAATCTTGATCATAAACTCACAATTCATCGGATCTCAACAAACACACCGCAAAAAGAGATTACATCGAATAGATCTCCTCGAAGACCGAGGATAACTTTGTATTGAGATCCAGAGAGAGAGAAGAAGCCATCTAGATACTAGCTATGGACCAGAGGGTCTGTGGTAAACTACTCACAACTCATGGTGAGGGCGATGATGATGATGATGATGATGATGATGAAGAACTCCGTGATGGACCCCCCTCCGATGGAGCTCCGGAACAGGCTCCAAGATGGGATCTCACGGGAACAGAAGGTTACAGTGGTGAAATGAGGGTTTTCTCTCTGTTGTCGATGGTTTTAGGGTACGTAGACTTATATAGGAAGAAGGAGGGCACCGGGGGACACTCGAGGGGCCCATGAGGTAGGGGGGCGCGTCCTGGGTAGGGGGCGCCCCCAACCCTCGTGGGTGCCTCGATGCTCCCCTGACGTGGTTCTCAAGTTCCCTGTGCGTGATTTTCTCCAAAAATACCTCTCGCGAAGGTTTCATTCCGTTTGGACTCCGTTTGATATTCTTTTTCTGCAAAACCCTGAAACAGGCAAAAAACAGGAATCTGAACTGGGCCTTTGGGTTAGTAGGTTAGTCCCAAAAATGATATAAAAGTGTATGATAAAGCCCATTAAACATCCAAGACTTCATAAATAATAGCATGGAACAATAAAAAATTACAGATACGTTGGAGACGTATCAATGCAGAATCGTTTCGGTCTACTTGTCACGGACGTGATGCCTATATATAATGATCATGGCTGGATATTCTCATAATTAGTCGCTTTTCTATTAATTGCTCGACAGTAATTCGTTCACCCACCATAGAATTCTGCTATCATGAGAGAAGACACTAGTGAAACCTATGGTCCCCGGGTCTATTCTCAACATATCAATCTACAATCTACTTTACTTTTCTTTTTTTACTTTCTGTTCTTATATCCAAAAATACCAAAAATACCAAACTATCATATCTATTAGATCTCACTTTCGTAAGTGACCGTAAAAGGGATTGACAACCCCTTGTCGCGTTGGCTGTGAAGTTCTTTATTTGTTTGTGCAGGTGCGAGGGACTCGCGCGTGGTATCCTACTGGATTGATACCTTGGTTCTCAAAAGCTGAGGGAAATACTTACGCTACTGTGCTGCATCACCCTTTCCTCTTCGAGGGAATACAACACAAGCTCGAGAAGTAGCAAGAAGAATTTCTGGCGCCGTTGCCGGGGAGGCTTACGCCAAATTCATATACCAAGTATCTATCACAAACTTTATCCTTCGCATTAAATTTATTTGCCTCTCATTTTCCGCTCCCCCACTTCACCCTTGCCGTTTTATTTGCCCTTCTTTTTGCCGAGTGTTTTCCGTTCGCTTGCTTCTTGTTTGCTTGTGTGTTGGATTGCTTGCTTGTCACTATGGCTCAGAACAATACCAAATTGTGTGAATTCTCCAATACCAACAATAATGATTTTATTAGCACTCCGATTGATCCTATTACCGATGCTGAATCTTGTGAGATCAATGCTGCTCTGTTGAATCTTGTGATGAAAGATCAATTTTCCGGCCTTCCTAGTGAAGATGCCGCTACCCATCTAAACAACTTTGTTGATTTATGTGATATGCAAAAGAAGAGGGATACGGATAACGATATTGTTAAACTGAAGCTATTTCCGTTTTCATTTAGAAATCATGCTAAAACTTTGTTTTCCTCTTTGCCTAGAAATAATATTGATTCGTGGAATAAGTGCAAAGATACTTTTATCTCTAAGTGTTTCCCTCCTGCTAAGATCATCTCCCTTAGAAACGATATTATGAATTTTAAGCAACTAGATCATGAGCATGTTGCACAAGCTTGGGAGAGAATGAAATTAATGATACATAATTTCCCTACACATGGTTTAACTTATGGATGATTATTCAAAACTTTTATGCTGGCTTGAATTTTGCTTCTAGAAATCTTTTACATTCGGCCGCAGGAGGCACTTTCATGGAAACTACCTTAGGAGAAGCTACCAAACTCCTAGATAATATTATGGTTAATTATTCTCAATGGCACACGGAAAGGTCTACTAGTAAAAAAGTGCACGCTATTGAAGAGATTAGTGTTTTGAGTGGAAAGATGGATGAACTTATGAAATTATTTGCTACTAAGAGTGCTTCTTCTTATCCTAATGATATGCCTTTATCCACATTGATTGAAAATAATAATGAATCATTGGATGTGAATTTTATTGGTAAGAATAATTTTGGTAACAATGTTTGTAGAAGAAACTTTAATCCTAGGCCTTTCCTAGTAATTCCTCTAATAATTATGGTAATTCCTACAATAACTCTTATGGAAAGATGCCTTCTGAATTTGAAACTAGTGTTAAGGAGTTTATGAATTCGCAAAAGAATTTCAGTGCTTTGCTTGAAGAAAAATTGCTTAAGATTGATGAATTGGCTAGAAGAGTGGATCGAATTACTCTTGATGTTGATTCTTTGAAACTTAGATCTATTCCACCTAAGCATGATATCAATGAGTCTCTCAAAGCCATGAGAATTTCCATTGATGAATGCAAAGAAAGAACCACTAGGATGCGTGCTAAAAAAGAGAGTTATATAAAAGCGTGTTCTTCTAGTTATCATGAAAATAAAGATGAAGATCTGCAAGTTATTGATGTGTCTCCTATTAGATCCTTGTTTTCTAATATGAATATTGATAAAGATGGGATTGGAGATGAGTTTACCTTAATTAAAAGGTGTCCCAATGATTCGAAGTTTTTGGATCTTGATGCTAAGATTGTTAAAAGTGGGATTGAAGAGATTAAAACTTTGCATAGTGGTGATCCCACTACTTTGGATTTCAAGGGATTCAATTATAATAATTGCTCTTTGATTGATTGTATTTCCTTGTTGCAATCCGTACTAAACTCTCTGCATGCTTATAGTCACAAGAAAGCTTTTACCAAACACATAGTTGATGCTTTGATGCAATCTTATGATGAAAAACTTGAATTAGAAGTTTCTATCCCTAGAAAGCTTTATGATGAGTGGGAACATACTATTAAAATTAAAATTAAAGATCATGAATGCTTTGCTTTGTGTGATTTGGGTGCAAGTGTTTCCACTATCCCAAAAACTTTGTGTGATTTCTTAGGTTTCCATGAGCTTGATGATTGTTCTTTAAATTTGCATCTTGCGGATTCTACCATTAAGAAACCTATGGGAAGGATAAATGATGTTCTTATTGTTGCCAATAGGAATTATGTGTCCGTAGATTTCATTGTTCTTGATATAGATTGCAATCCTTCATGTCCTATTATTCTTGGTAGACCTTTCCTTAGAACGATTGGTGTAATTATTGATATGAAGGAAGGAAATATTAGATTCCAATTTCCGTTAAGGAAAGGAATTGAACACTTTCCTAGAAATAAAATTAAATTACCTTATGAATCTATTATGAGAGCCACTTTTGGATTGCCTTCCAAAGATGGCAATACCTGGAACTATCCTTTTATCGTGCCTAGCTAGGGGCGTTAAACGATAGCGCTTGTTGGGAGGCAACCCAATTTTATATTTTTTGTTTTTGCTTCTGTTTAGGAATAAATATTGCATCTAGCTTCTGTTTATATGTGGTTTTGTTGAGCTTTCATACATTTTAGCTCTAGTGCATCCGTTGCATTGCAATCCCTACTCACTCACATTGATATCTATTGATGGGCATCTCCATAGCCCGTTGATACGCCTAGTCTATGTAAGACTATCTCCCTCCTTTTTGTCTTCTCCACAACCACCATTCTATTCCACCCATAGTGCTATATCCATGGCTCACGCTCATGTATTGCGTGAATGTTGAAAGGTTTGAAAAAGTGAGTATGAAAACAAGTGCTTGGCTGAAACCGGGGTTGTGCATGATATGAATATTTTGTGTGATGAAGAGGGAGCATAGCCAGACTATATGATTTTGTAGGGATAACTTCCTTTAGCCATGGTATTTTGAGAAGACATGATTGCTTTGTTAGTATGCTTGAAGTATTATTATTTCTTATGTTAATATAGACTTTTGTCTTGAATCTTTGAGATCTGAACATTCATGCCACAATATAGAGAATTACATTGAAAATTATGTTGGTAAGCATTCCACATCAAAAATTCTATTTTTATCATTTACCTACTCAAGGACGAGCAGGAATTAAGCTTGGCGATGCTTGATACGTCTCCAACGTATCTATAATTTTTAATTGTTCCATGCTATTATTTATGATGTTTTGGATGTTTAATGGGCTTTGTTATACACTTTTATAATATTTTTGGGACCAACCTATTAACCCAAAGGCCCAGTCCAGATTGCTAATTTTTTGCCTATTTCATGGTTTTACAGAAAAGGAATATCAAATGGAGTCCAAATGGAATGAAACCTTCGGGAGAGATATTTTTGGAGCGATATCTTCACGGGAGACTTGAGAACCACGGAATAGGGCACATGTGGCATCCGCGAGGGTGGGGGGCACGCCCCCCCTACAGGGCGCGCCCCCTGCCTCGTGGGCCCCACGGTTGTCCCTCGATGCCCTCCTTTCTCCTATATATATCCATGTACCCCGAAAACATCAAAAGATGAGAGAAAACCCTAATTCCACTGCCGCAACCTTCTGTTCCTGTGAGATCCCATCTTGGGGCCTGTTCCAGAGCTCCGCCGGAGGGGGGATCTACCACGGAGTGCTTCTACATCAACACCATCGCCTCACCATGAGTTGTGAGTAGTTTACCACAGAGCTGCGGGTCCATAGTTAGTACCTAAATGGCTTCTTCTCTCTCTTTGGATCTCAATACCAAGTTCTCCTCGATCTTTGAGAAGATCTAGGAGATGTAATCTCTTTTTGCGGTGTGTTTGTCGAGATCTGATGAATTGTGGGTTTATGATCAAGATTATCTATGAGAAATATTTGGTTCTTTTTTGAATTCTTTTATGTGTGATTATAATATCCTTGCAAGTCTCTTCGAATTATTGGTTTCGTTTGGCCTACTAGATCTATAGTTCTTGCAATGGGAGAAGTGCCTGGCTTTGGGTTCAATCTTGTGGTGTCCTTTCCCAGTGACAGTAGGGGCAGCAAGGCACGTATTGTATTGTTGCCATCGAGGATAAAAAGATGGGGTTTATATCATATTGCTTGAGTTTATCCATCTACTCCCTCCGTCCTTTGAAAAGTGTACTTCCAACTTTGTTGGAAAATCAAATATTTTTATGTTTGACCGTATTTATACAATAATACAGCAACATTTATGCCATCAAATTAGTATCATCCGATTCATTGTAAGATATATTTTCATCATATACCTATTTAGTGTCACAAATATTGATATATTTTTGCAAAAACTCGGTCAAACTTTGAGATAGTTTGACTCTCCAACAATGTTGGAAGTACACTCTTTAAAGGACAGAGGGAGTACATCATGTCATCTTGCTTAAGGCATTACTCTGTTCATATGAACTTAATACTCTAGATGCATGTTGGATGGCGGCGATGTGTGGAGTAATAGTAGTAGATGCAGAATCATTTCGGTCTACTTGTCACAGACGTGATGCCTATATATAATTATCATGCCTAGATATTCTCATAATTATTCGCTTTTCTATCAATTGCTCGACAGTAATTTGTTCACCCACCGTAGAATTCTTCTATCACGAGAGAAGCCACTAGTGAAACCTATGGCCCTCGGGTCTATTCTCAACATATCAATCTCCAATCTACTTTACTTTTCTGTTTTTACTTTCTGTTCTTATATCCAAAAATACCAAAAATACCAAACTATCGTATCTATCAGATCTCACTTTTGTAAGTGACCGTAAAGGGATTGACAACCCCTTATCGCGTTGGCTGCGAAGTTCTTATTTGTTTGTGCAGGTGCGAGGGACTCGCGCGTGGTCTCCTACTGGATTGATACCTTGGTTCTCAAAAGGTGAGGGAAATACTTACGCTACTGTACTGCATCACCCTTTCCTCTTCGAGGGAATACAACGCAAGCTCGCGAAGTATCAGTGATCTACTCCTAGATCAAAATTGTACTCCCTTGCCAAACTCAGGGCAAGGCATACAATAGGTCCGGTATACAGCATGGCATACTTTATAGGACCTATGGTTGAGGCATAGGGAATGACTTTCATTCTCTCTCTATCTTTTGCTGTGGTCGGACTTTGAGTCTTACTCAATTTCACACCTTGTAACACAGACAAGAACTCTTTCTTTGACTGTTCCATTCTGAACTACTTCAAAAAAACTTGTCAAGGTATGTACTCATTGAAAAACCTTATCAAGCGTCTTGATCTATCTCTATAGATCTTGATGCTCAATATGTAAGCAGCCTCGCCGAGGTCGTTCTTTGAAAAACTCCTTTCAAACACTCCTTTATGCTTTCCAAAAAATTCTACATCATTTCTGATCGATAATATGCCATTCACATATACTTATCAAAAAGGCTGTAGTGCTCCCACTCACTTTCTTGTAAATACAAGCTTCACCGCAAGTCTGTATAAAACTATATGCTTTTATCAACTTATCAAAGCGTATATTCCAACTCTGACATGCTTGCATCAGTGCATAGATGGATCACTGGAGCTTGCACATTTTGTTAGCACCTTTAGGATTGACAAAACCTTCTGGTTGCATCATATACAACTCTTCTTTAATAAATCCATTAAAGAACGCACTTTTGTTATCCATTTGCCAGATTTCATAGAATGCGACAATTGCTAACATGATTTGGACAGACTTAAGCATCACTGCGAGTGAGAAAATCTCATCGTAGTCAACACCTTGAACTTATCGAAAACCTTTCACAACAAGTCGAGCTTTATAGACAGTAACATTACCATCGGCGTCAGTCTTCCTCTTAAAGATCCATTTATTTTCAATGGTTTGCCGATCATCGGGCAAGTCAACCAAAGTCCACACTTTGTTCTCATACATGGATCCCATCTCAGATTTCATGGCCTCAAGCCATTTTGCGGAATCTGGGCTCCTCATAGTTCGTAGGCTCATCATGGTCTAGTAACATGACTTCTAGAACCGGGTTACCGTACCACTCTGGCATGGAACGTACTCTGGTTGACCTACGAGGTTCAGTAGTAACTTGATCCGAAGTTTCATGATCGTCATCATTAGCTTCCTCACTGATTGGTGTAGGCATCATTGGAACTAGGTTCTGTGATGTACTTCTTTCCAATTCGGGAGAAGGTACAATTACCTCATCAAGTTCTACTTTCCTCCCACTCACTTCTTTCAAGAGAAACTCCTTCTCTAGAAAGTATCCATTTTTAGCAACGAATATCTTGTGTTTGGATCTGTGATAGAAGGTGTACCCAACAATTTCCTTTGGATATCCTATGAAGACACATTTCTCAGATTTGGGTTCGAGCTTATCTGGTTGAAACTTTTTCACATAAGCATTTCTGCCCCAAACTTTAAGAAACGACAGCTTAGATGGTGCCCTATTTAACGTGAAGGCAGCTGTCTCTAATGCGTAACCCCAAAACGATAGTGGTAATGTAACATCCCAAATTTTCAATTTGGAATGTTATACATTAGATCATCATGCATATCATATTTTCTTGCTTTTGGTGATCCAAGAAAATCCTAAGCAACTCAAGGACCCTCGGAGAGAGTTGGGGATTTCAATATTTTCATAATTGAGGTTTCTCAAATTTTGAAAATAGGATCATTTGATTTTATTTATTTTATCTTCAAGTATTTCTATCCAATATGAGAGGGGGCGTGCTACGCGTCCGCCGACTGATCTTTTTAAAAGATCAGCCGGGTCACGAGCCGTCGGATATTCCACATCACACGACCGAACGCGCCTACATACCGCAACATGGGTCTTGTTACGGAATTATTTCTGCAACACATGTCTTGTTGCGTAATTATTTTTGCAACGCAGGTCTTGTTGCAGAATTATTTCTGCAACACAAGTCTTGTTGCGGTTTTTCTTTTTTTTGCAACAACAGTTTATTTTTATTTTTTGCAATTGAGATCTTGTTGCAGAAAAAATCACAACATATGTTTTGTTGTAAAACGTAGATCCGTCATAAAATATTGCAACACCACATATGTTTCGGAAGCATAGCTCCTGTTGCAAAAGCTCTATTGAAGAATGAGACGCGTGTCACGCAGGGAAGGGGACCGACGCGGACATGTTATCCGCCGATAGATGGTAAGTGTTTCCCATATGAGAGAGGGAGTAAAATGACTCTCCCAAAATAAAGAAATACGGAAGATTTAATAAAAAGATCAAATAAGTTTTATTTGGATTTTATTTGAATTAGGAAAAAATTGCATTTTTTCAAAAATGCATTTTTAGTGCCAAGAAAATGTTCATCTTGTTCTAAATATTCTATTTAGACGGTGAAAATTTGTTTTGGCAATTTTAGATTTTTATTTCTTTTTCTAGAGTTTTTTCGTAGCGCTAGCGTAATTAGAAAAAAAAAATGAGAGCACCCGACCCGACTAGGCCGACGCCCAGCCGAGCCAGGCCCAGCCGCCGCCGCGACCGCCTACCCCGTGCCGCGCGCCCGTGCCCGCGTCGGACTCCGACCGCCGCCGCCGTTGCTTGCCCCCTCCCCCAAGCTTCTACCCCTCCCCCCTATATACATAGCTGCCCCCCCCTTCCTCCACCGCATCCCGCCGCAGCCG
>LR738709.1:417500910-417527406 GCA_902687465.1 Secale cereale
CGCCGATGCAAGCCCGCTGCACCGCCGCCGCCGCTGCAGTCGCCACCGCCGCCGCCGCCGCCCACCGCAGCCCCGCCGCCCGCCATCGCCGACGCCGCCGCCGCCGGCCGTTTCGACGAGGTAGCTGCCGCCGCCGGTTTTCGGTAGAAAACCACCGGTTTTTCTTTTAGAACCCTAGTCAGTTTTTTATTTAGATCGGTTTATTAGATCAGTTTTTTGTTTTTTTAGTTAATTAGTAAACGTTCACCCGTTCGTTCGTTATAACGAACGAATTCGTCGTTTAGTCTCAGGTGACGAACGTCCGTTTGTTAAGCTGTTTTAGTTTTCTTTTTCGCAGTTATTTTCTGATCGCGATCTCTAATCCGATCTTCGTTTTAGTTTAACTTTTCGCTCGTTTATCGGAATCAGGTGATTCAAGCACCTGGAGTTTCATCTCGAAATTCTCTTTCCGTTTAACATAGTCACTCAAGCGTTTACCTCAGCTAAATTTGGACTTAGGTCCATATTGGTTCGGTAGTTGTTTTTCTTTCGCCGTTTGTCTTTCGTTGCGTTTCTTTTGCCGTTTCTTTTGCAAACCGGAGTTCTTAAGTTGAACTTTCTGGTTAGATCTCTCATTTGAGTCTTACCCGTGCATTAGTTAAGTACTTATTGTGTGCTTGTTGTTTGCGATAGAGTACCCGTAGTGCGCCGCTTGCTACTTTGAATCTCTAGGTTTTGCGGATCATCAGCAAGGCAAGTAACACTTTGATCATACTTTCCAATTATCTAGTTTTCAATGCATTAGTCAAACCCTCACACATTGCATGAGTAGGATCTTTTAACTTGTGGGTCTGGGAAGTAGATTGAGGTAGTACCTATTACCTGCATTACATTCAAACCTTTGGGAGTTACTTCTATGTTTGCTGTTAGGACATGCTATGCTCGTAGATGTGGATTGGGTGAGTGTATCCATGACAGATGTGAATTTGTTAATTAATGGTTCAACTTAAGGTGGCAACTTTAACACACATCTGGGTGGATTGAGGCACCTGGGTATTCCAGTGATTGCCTGTTTTTCTTTGGACCGCCACCCAGGCTCAAAGGGATCATGAGATTATTCATACTAGAAACTTCCGTGTGCAGCCACATGCCAATATGGGCTCTGGCATAGTTGAGTAAGTTGTGGGAAACCTTTCCATGATGGGCTAGCAGATGTAGAGGGATTGTAGCTGTACCAGCCTATCTATCTGGTTAAGGGGGCCTCTTCGGAAAGACTGTGTCTCGGTCATCCGTTTCTCAAACACTATGCAGTGCGAGAAACCAAACAGAGGCGATCGAGTCTTGTGGGGAAAAGTGTACAAACCTCTGCAGAGTGTACAAACTGATCATGATTAGCCGTGTCCCCAGTTACAGACGTCTTGAGTATATAGTACTTGGATATCATGTGAATCTCATTATCTTACTCTAATTAATATTGTTGGGTTTAATGATGATTTTTAATTGGGGTTGAGAGGATGTCTATCTTTTCAACGATGTTTCAACTACCATGATAGTTAATTAAAATCTATTCCTTTGAAGTAGGGAAAAATTGGCTTTACGCAAAAACTATAACCATAGAGCTTTCCACCAGCCATATTGCATATAGTATAGCTTTACTTTTGTTACTCTACACGTGTTATTTTGCCAGCATATTCCATGTGATGACCCGTTTTCCGGCTGCAACGTTCATGTTGCAGACTTTTCAGACGACGAGTAAGGTGCCTTATAGGTTGTGGTTCTATACTCAGTGATGCCGTTGGAGTTGATGGACTCACTTGTCTTCCAAGCCTTCCGCTGTTATTGTGTTAGATGTCCTTAAGCCATTTTTATTGTAATAAGTTCATCATTGGAACTATCGATGTAATAAGTGTGTGATTGCTACTCTGTTATAAATCCTTCAAGTACTGTGCGTGTCAGCATTACTGATCCAGGGATGACACTGATGCATAGAGATTGGACTGTTTGAGGTCTGGTCGCTACAGGTAAATCGGTAAGAGATATCATAGATCGCACCATATCTAATAAAGTGCGGTTACGACGTTCAGACACACCATTACGCTGTGGTGTTCTAGTTGGCGTGAGTTGTGAAACAATTTCACATTGTTTTAAATGAAGTGCGGTTACAACATTCACCACCGCGATCAGATCATAGAAACTTTTATTTTCTTGTTACGATGATTCTCCACTTCACTTTGAAATTCTTTGAACTTTTCAAATGTTTCAGACTTATGTTTCATCAAGTAGATATACCCATATCTGCTCAAATCATCTATGAAGGTCAGAAAATAACGATACCTGCCGCGAGCCTCAACACTCATCGGACCACATACATCAGTATGTATTATTTCCAATAAGTTAGTTGCTCACTCCATTGTTCCGGAGAACGGAGTCTTAGTCATCTTGCCCACGAGGCATGGTTCGCAAGCATCAAGTGATTCATAATCAAGTGATTCGAAAAGCCCATCAGCATGGAGTTTCTTCATGCGCTTTACACCAATGACCTAAACGGTAGTGCCACAAATAAGTTGCACTATCATTATCAACTTTGCATCCTATAGCTTCAATATCATGAATAAGTGTATTACTACGATCGAGATCCAACAAACTATTTTCATTGGGTGTATTAACATTGAAGGTTTTATTCATGTAAACAGAACAACAATTATTCTATGACTTTAAATGAATAACCGTATTGTAACAAACATGATCAAATCATATTCATGCTCAATGCAAATGCCAAATAACTTTTATTAAGGTTCAACACTAATCCCGAAAGTATAGGGAGTGTGCGATGATGATGATATCAATCTTGGAACCACTTCCAACATACATCGTCACTTCACCTTTAACTAGTCATTATTCATTCTGCAACACTCGTTTCGAGTTACTAATTTTAGCAACTGAACCGGTATCAAATACCCAGGGGTTGCTATGAACACTAGTAAAGTACACATCAATAATCTATATAACAAATATACCTTTGTTCACTTTGCCATCCTTCTTATCCACCAAGTATCTAGGGCAATTCCACTTCCAGTGACCATTTCCTTTGCAGTAGAAGCACTTAGTTTTAGGCTTGAGTTTAGATTTGTGTTTCTATACAGGAGTGACAACTTGCTTGTCATTCTTCTTGAAGTTCCCCTTCTATCTCTTTGCCCTTTACTTGAAACAAGTGGTCTTGTTAAACATCGACACTTGATGCTCTTTCTTGATTTCTACCTTCGCCGATTTCAGCATCGCGAAGAGCTCAGGAATTACTTTTGTCATCCCTTGCATATTACAGTTCATCACAAAGTTCTAGTAACTTGGAGATAGTGACTAGAGAACTTTGTCAATTACTATCTTATCTGGAAGATTAACTCCCACTTGATTCAAGCAATTGTAGTAACCAGACAATTTGAGCACATGCTCACTGGTTGAGCTATTCTCATCCATCATGTAGGCAAAGTACCGTCAGAGGTCTCATACCTCTTGATACGGGCATGAGTATGAAATACCAATTTCAACTCTTAGGAACATCTTATATGCTCCGTGGCATTCAAAACATTTTTGAAGTCCCGGTTCTAAGCCGTAAAGCATGGTGCACTAAACTATCAAGTAGTCATCATACCGAGCTTTTGTCAAAACATTCATAACGTCTGCATCTGCTCCTGCAATAGGTCAGTCACCTAGCGGTGCATCAAGGACATAATTCTTCTGTGCAGCAATGAGAAAAATCCTCAGATCACAGAACAAGTCCACATCATTGCTACTATCATCTTTCAACTTATATTTCTCTAGGAACATATAAAAATATACGGGGAGCTACATCGCGAGCTATTGATCTACAACATAGATATGCTAATACTACCAGGACTAAGTTCATGATAAATTAAAGTTCAATTAATCATATTACTAAAGAACTCCCACTTAGATAGACATCCCTCTAGTCATCTAAATGATCACGTGATCCAAATCAACTAAACCATGTCCGATCATCACGTGAGATGGAGTAGTTTTCAATGGTGAACATCTTATGTTGATCATATCTACTATATGATTCACGCTCGACCTTTCGGTCTCCAGTGTTCCGAGGCCATGTCTGTACATGCTAGGCTCGTCAAGTTTAACCAGAGTATTCTGCATGTGTAAAATGGTCTTACACCCGTTGTATTTGAACGTAGAGCTTATCACACCCGATCATCACGTGGTGTCTCGGCAAGACGAACTTTCACAACGGTGCATACTCAGGGAGAACACTTGTACCTTGAAATTTTGTAAGGGATCATCTTATAATGCTACCGCCGTACTAAAAAAAAAAGAAGAATAACAAGATAAACATCACATGCAATCAAAATATGTGACATGATATGGCCATCATCATCTAGTGCTTTTGATCTCCATATCCAAAGCATCGTTATGATCTCCATCGTCGCTGGCTTGACACCATGATCTTCATCGTAGTGTCGTGGTCGTCTCGCCAACTATTGCTACTACAACCATCGCTAACTCATAGTGATAAAGTAAATCAACCACATGGCCTTTTCAATTCATACAATAAAGAGACAACCATAAGGCTCCTGCCGGTTGCCGATAATTTACAAAACATGATCATCTCATACAATAATGTATAACTCATCACGTCTCGACCATATCACATCACAACAAGCCCTGCAAACACAAGTTAGACGTCCTCTACTTTGTTGTTACAAGTTTTACGTGGCTGCTACGGGCTTAGCAAGAACCGTTCTTACCTACGCATACAAAACCACAATGATTTTTCGTCAAGTGTGTTGTTTTAACCTTCACAAGGACCGGGCGTAGCCACACTCGATTCAACTAAAGTGAGAGAGACATACACCCACTAGTCACCTTTAAGCAACGAGTGCTCATAACGGTGAAACTAGTTTCACGCAAACATACGCGTATGTCGGTCCGGGCCACTTCATCTCACAATACCGCCGAATCAAAGTACGACATGCTGGTAAGCAGTATGACTATTATCGCCCGCAACTCATTGTGTTCTACTCGTGCATATCATCTAGGCATAGACCTAGCTCTGATACCACTGTTAGGGAACATAGTATTTCAAAAAAAATTCCTACGATCACGCAAGATCTATCTACTAGAAGCATAGCAACGAGAGGGGAGAGTGTGTCTACGTACCTTCGTTGACCAAAAGCAGAAGCGTCTAGTGACGCGGTTGATGTAGTCGAACATCTTCGCGATTCAACCGATCCAAGCACCGAACGTACGGCACCTCCGCGTTCAGCACACGTTCAGCTCGATGACGTCCCACGAGCTCTTGATCCAGTTGAGCGTCACGGGGGAGTTTCGTCAGCACGATGACATGGTGACGGTGATGATGAAGCTACCGACGCAGGGCTTCGCCTAAGCATTGTAATGGTATGACCGAGGTGTGTAACTATGGAGGGGGGCACCGCACACGGCTAAGACAAATCTTGGAGTGCCTTTGGGGTGCCCCTGCCCACGTATATAAGGGAGGGAGGAGGAGGAGGCCAGCCCTAGAGGGGGCGCGCCAAGTGTGGGGAGTCCTACTAGGACTCCCAGGTCCTAGTAGGATTCCTCTTTTCCTTTCCGGAGTAGGAGAGAAGAAAGAGGGAAAGAGAGAGGGAGTAGGAAAGGGCAAGGGGGGCGCCACCCCCTTTCCCCTAGTACAATTCGGACCCATGGGGGGCACGCGCCTCCTTCCCTTTGGCCTGCCTCCTCCATTCCCGTATGGCCCAATAAGGACCAAATACTTCTCCCAGCGAATTCCCGTAACTCTCCGGTACTCAGAAAAAATACCCGAATCACTCAGAACATTTCCGATGTCCGGATATAGCCTTCCAGTATATTGATCTTTACCTCTTGACCATTTCGAGACTCCTCGTCATGTCCCCGATCTCATCCGGTACTCCGAACAAACTTCGGTCATCAAATCACATAACTCATAATACAAATCGTCATCGAATGCTAAGCGTGCGGACCCTACGGGTTCGAGAATTTGTATACATGAGCGAGACACATCTCCGGTCAATAACCAATAGCGGAACCTAGATGCTCATATTGGCTCCTACATATTCTACGAAGATCTTTATCGGTCAAACCGCATAACAACATACGTTGTTCCCTTTGTCATCGGTATGTTACTTGCCCGAGATTCGATCGTCGGTATCATCATACCAAGTTCAATCTAGTTACCGGCAAGTCTCTTTACTCGTTCCTTAATGCATCATCCCGCAACTAACTCATTAGTCACATTGCTTGCAAGGCTTATAGTGATGTGCATTACCGAGAGGGCCTAGTGATACCTCTCCGACACTCGGAGTGACAAATCCTACTCTCGATCTATGCCAACACCACAAACACCTTTGGAGACACCTGTAGAGCATCTTTATAATCACCTAGTTACGTTGTGACGTTTGATAGCACACAAGGTGTTCCTCAGCTATTCATAAAAACGGGTTGCAAAATCAAATGTTTGTCCTTGGTTGCAAGATTAGGTCACATGCAGGAAATGAGAACGAATGTCAAACACCTTGACACTCTCGCTCGGCCGCTAACATTGAGATACATGGTTTTAAAATTCTAGTAAATTGAAAATTCGTCTGAAATTCATGAAACTTGACATGATATGATGGAACGGCAGCGACATGCCATGGCAAAAATATTGTCCCAATTGGGGCAGGTGTGGGTATAAGCTTCTCGCAAACCAGAGCTTCTCTCACAACAAGCCTGATGGTTTCTGTAGGGTACGTGCCACCTTGGGGGATGAAACGATATCTGTTGCCTCTTCTTACTTTCAAAATGTTTCTCGTGTCAACAAAGAACAACACGAGTGTTGTGTCAATGTTTGGGATTTTTCGAGGTTCGCTTGGATATTTTTGTACATTAACTTAGTTTTCCATGCATTCATGTGCATAATTCAAATTTGAACTACAGGCACATGCTCTAATGCATATAAATTAGTTGAAAAATTCAAATCTGTGTCCTTGGTTGCATGCTTAGGTCCCATGCAAGAAATGGGAATGAATGTCAATCACCCTAGCACCGTCACTCGGCCGCAAACATTGAGATACCTGGTTTTTAAATTCTAGTAAATCCAAAGCTGGTCTAAAATTCATGAAACTTTGCATGCTATCATCGAGCGGCATCAACATGCCGTGGTAAATTTTTTGTCCCATTTGGGGAAGGTTTGGGGATATGCTTCTCACAAACCAGAGCTTCTCACAACAGGCATGATGGTTTCGGTAGGAAATGTCGCACCTTTGGGGACGAAATGATATCCATTGCCTCTTATTGCTTTCAAAATGTTTGTCGTGTCAACATAGAACAACATGAGTGTTCTGTCAAATTTTGGTATTTTTTGGGGTTTGTTTGGACATTTTTATGCATTAATTGAGTTTTTAATGCATTTATGTGCATAATTTAAATTTGAACTACATGCACATGCTCTAATGCATATAAATTGGTTGAAAATTCAAATTTGTGTCCTTGGTTGCATGCTTAGGTCCCATGAAAGATATGGGAATGAATGTCAAACACCCTGCCACCATCACTCGACCGCAAACATTGAGATACCTGGTTTTTAAATTCTAGTAAATCCAAAGCTCGTCTGAAATTCATGAAACTTGGCATGCTATCATGGAGCGGCACCAACATGCCGTTGTAAATTTTTTGTCCCATTCGGGGCAGGTTTGGGGATATGCTTCTCGCAAACCATAGCTTCTCACAACAAGCCTCATGGTTTCGATCGGGAACGTCCCACCTTTGCGGACGAAACGATATCCATTGCCTCTTATTGCTTTCAAATTTTTTGTCGTGTCAACATAGAACAACGGGAGTGTCGTGTTAATTTTTGGGATTTTTCGGGGTTCGTTTGGACATTTTTATGCACTAATAGAGTTTTCAATGCATTTATGTGCATAATTCAAATTTGAACTACATGCACATGCTCTAATGCATATAAATTGGTTGAAAATTCAAATATGTGTCCTTGGTTGCATGCTTAGGTCCCATGCAAGAAATGGGAATGAATGTCAAACACCCTGCCACTGTCACCCGGCCACAAACATTGAGATACATGGTTTTTAAATTCTAGTAAATCCAAAGCTCGTCTGAAATTAATGAAACTTGGCATGCTATCATGGAGCGGCATCAACATGTCGTGGTAAATTTTTTGTCCCATTTGGGGCAAGTTTGGGGATATGCTTCTCACATACCAGATCTTCTCACAACAAGCCTGATGGTTTCAATAGGGAACGTCCCACCTTTGGGGACGAAACGATATCCATTGCCTCTTATTGCTTTCAAAATGTTTGTCGTGTCGACATAGAACAACAGGAGTGTTGTGTCAATTTTTGGGATTTTTCGGGGTTCGTTTGGACATTTTTATGCATTAATTGAGTTTTCAATGCATTTATGTGCATAATTCAAATTTGAACTACATGCACATGATCTAATGCATATAAATTGGTTGAAAATTAAAATATCTGTCCTTGGTTGCATGCTTAGGTCCCATGCAAGAAATAATAATGAATGTCAAACACCCTGCCACCGTCACTCGGCCACAAACATTGAGATACCTGGTTTTTAAATTCTAGTAAATCCAAAACTCGTATGAAATTCATGAAACTTGGTATGCTATCATAGAGCAGCATCAACATGCCGTGGTAGAAATTTTGTCCCATTTGGGGCAGGTTTGGGTATAAGTTTCTAACAAACCAGAGCTTCTCACAACAAGCCTGATGGTTACAGTAGGGAACATCCCACCTTTGGGGACGAACCGATATTTGTGCATCTTATTGCTTTAAAAAAATTCTAGTGTCAACATAGAACAACAGGAGTGTTGTGTTAAATTTTGGAATTTTTCGGGGTTCGTTTGGACATATTGATACATTAACTAGGTTTTCTAGGCATTTCATGTCCATAATTCAAATTTGAACTACATGCACATGCTCCAGTGCATATAAATTGGTTGGAAAATCAAATATGCGTCCTTGGGTGCATGCTTAGGTCCCATGCAAGAAATGAGAATGAATTTCAAACACCAGGGCACCGTTGATTGCCAGCAAAATGTTGAGATACTTTATTTTTAAATTCTAGTAAATCCAAAACTCGTCTGAAATTCATGAAACTTGGCATGCTATCATGGAATGGCACCCGACATGCTGTGGTATTTTTCGTGTCCATTTTGAGAGAAGGCGCACTCGAATAACTACCAACAAAGGCATTTGAAAAAATATCTCAAATGTTTGTATAATTCAAATCGTGTGCGTTATGTTAACAATTCACGTGACGCCACGTGTCTTCGTTATAATGGCTATAAGAGGTGCCATGCGGACAACTGCTTGACTAAACGGGAGGTGTGCGAGCGGAGTCCGGTGCGTAGGCTGACCAAGAGGCGCGCAAGCTATCCTCCAATGCGCAGGCTCACTGGGAAGCATGCGAGTTATACGCTGCGCATGGTCACTAGGAAGCGAGCCCTTTGAATTCCATGGCCGCCCGCCTTCCTCTCCAGCAATGGCGCCCGAGCCGTTGTTTAATACGGGCGGCCTTACTGTTCGCCTCCCATTCCCCTCCCTCCCGTAGACCTCCACCAACGTCATGGCGCAAAATGATCATCTGCCCCTAGTCTTCAAGTTTAGTGAAGTCGACTCCGAGCCGGAGGAGATAGAAAATAAGGAGGAATGTGGCCTCATGGACATGGCCCTGAACGAGCTGGCCGCGATGGTTGCTGCCCCCGCTCCCATCCCAGCTCCCATCCCCGCGCCCGCGCCAGCGACATCCCTGTAGCATTGACGGGCTAGTCGCCAAGCACTATCACAGAGCTGGAAGCCGCGGGCGTCACCAAGGTCTCCGCGGACCCGCGCGAGCTCGTATACATGTCAGCGCCAGCGCCTGTGCGCGTGCGCGCCCCTCCACCCACCATGGCACGGGTACCCGTGCGTTTGGTCCACCCGCCGTGCCCGTGCGCGCCACTCCACCCACCGCGGCGCCAGTCCCCGGGTGTTTGGTTGCACCCGACGCGCCCGTGCCCGTGCGTGCGCCCACCTTAGTGGCATGGGACGCTGCCATCGACCGCTACCTCTCAGCGGCGCCAGTTGCCGTCCTCCCGCGTCCCGCACATTGATCGCGCGACGACATGATGTTTGATTTACAAGTGAAGAAAATTTTGTGCTGCCTTGAAGATTACAACAACAACGTCCTGGAGGACGACAACAACAACAACGGCACGGCACGCTGCCTCCGCCGCCACCGGAAATAGTTTTTTTTGGGGTTTAATATTGTATCTCGAATCCTCGATCATATGAATATTAATTCGCAGTGTGACTGAATGAAAGATATGGTATGAACGAACTTGTATTTTTCTCTCTTAATGTACATACTTATCAAACGATTTTGTTTTGAAAATAACGTCAATGGTTTTTAAATATAAAACACTCATCGCAAACATATTATTTAGAACACCCGTATGCAAACCGATAGCTTCCCCAGGAAGCCAAGGGAAAATGTGCCGAGCAGGATTTGTGCAGCTCCTGATCGCAAACGTTTTAGATAGAAAATTCATATGCAAAGTGAGAGCTATGGTCTCCCCCTTAAGTCAAGAGTAAATTTGCAGTGCAGGATTTGTGCATCCCTTCAACGCAAACGGTTGTTTTGGATGACCCGTGTGCAACCATGTAGATACAATTGGGTAAGATTTGCATCTGTCATATAGGGTATGTTGCCATTTGTCAAACTAGAAAGATTGACATTTGTTTATCTAGTAACATTGCCATTTGTCAACCTTGTAAGACTGCGATTTGTCAAATATGCGGCTAAAAATCACTAGCACTATCTAATTTTTGCAACTAACATGACTAGCACTGTTCATATGGACACCAATACAAAGTCGCATTGTACTTTTTTGTTAAATTTGAGACCAATTTTGATGTAATATTTATCTAATTATAGACGGGAGATTATTAATAATTGGGAACCAATATCCCAAACGGATTATTTATTTGAACCGTGAGCTTTAGACCAACAATGGATACATGTCATGCTTCGGAATAGCAATAAAGCGGCAACATTAATCATCCAAATAGAAAAATAATATATCTGCCGCCACGCGACGCATGTGCCGTGCGAGCAGGCGTGAGTTGATGGGACGCATATGCAAATGTACCAATCATTACATACAACAAGTCGTCCACTGTGATGCCCCCGATTTGACCGTACACTAATCATGCACGCAAATGTGTACGACCAAGATCAGGGACTCACTGGAAGATATCACTACACAACTCTGGACACAAATTAAAATAATACAAGCTTTATATTACAAGCCAGGGGCCTCGAGGGCTCGAATACATAAGCTCGAATACACAAGAGTCAGCGGAAGCAATAATATCTGAGTACAGACATAAGTTAAACAAGTTTGCCTTAAGAAGGCTAGCACAAAACATCAACGATCAAAAAGGCAAGGCCTCCTGCCTGGGACCTCCTAACTGCTCCTGGCGTCAGCTGTCTCCATGAGGTACTAGGTTTTGTTGGGGTAGTAGCAGTCATCAAGTGTGGCATCTGGCTCCTGGACTCCACCATCTGGTTGCATCAACCAGAAAGAAGGAAGAAGGGGGAAAAGGGGGAGCAAAGCAACCGTGAGTACTCATCCAAAGTACTCGCAAGCAAGGATCTACACTACATATGCATCGGTATCAATGAAAATGGGTAGTATCTGTGGACTAAGCTGCAGAATGCCGGAATAAGAGGGGGAGAAGCTAGTCCTATCAAAGACTGGCATCTTCTGGAAACCACCATTCTTGCAGCAGTAGAAGAGAGTACAGAATAACATATTATAATTATCAAGCATGTTGTAGCAATAACGTCCAGAGATCCTTCCTCGACTCCCTGTGAGGAAGCAATCTCGGAGCCACATATCCATTCATGTCTCAGTGTCCAGTTCTAGTTGTATCGATCGAGATACAACTCCAAGTGTCCGTTACCGTAGGACATGCTAACGATAGATGTATTCTTCCCTGCAGGGGTGCACCAACTTACCCACCACGCTTGATTAACTCCGGCCGGACACACCATCAGGTCATGCCCGCCCTCGGCCAAACAATACGCCGCAATCCGACCTAGGCTTAATAGAGAGGTCATGCACGCCAGACTAAACCCTATGCCCCCTGGGGTTATGGGCTAATCGCCTCGGGGACTCCTGCACCTTGCGTGGGCGGCCGGTGAGCAGACCTGGGCTACCTCCTTAAAAAGGTAGGTGCTTACGCGGTCCAACCCGGCGCGCGCCGCTCAGTCGCAATGACGTCAGTTAAGCTTCGGCTGATGCATGCGACGCATAACGCCCATACTATGCCCACGTGATGGTTAGCGCTATTAGGCCAGAGGCCCCTTGGATCAAATATCCAAATTGTTTAGTGTCTTGGGAACACGGTAAAGCAGAGACTCATAAAAGATGTGACCCCGTCGCCCCGTCTCGAGGACTTGCGGCAAGGGCTAAGAATGCCTGGCCACGCCTCATATTCAACTCTCGGGTACCCTCCAGGTCAACCCGTCTCCGCATCACTCGCGGGTACCCCTCAGGGTCGACCCGTCTTTCCAAGTAACAGTTGTAAAGCCATAGTAACCATAGTAACTGTGTGTCTAACACCAAAGGGAAAACCTGAGGAAATCACCCTCGATGGAATTCCACCTAATGTTTATCGTCAAGGTGAACGAAAGAGGAGTCACCCTTGAGGTCCACTCTTGAGAGTTGCACGATAGTGTCGTTATCGGGAGTGGAGAAACATGAATCACCCTCGATGACCATAACCAATGAACTAACCTACAAGGTTAACATCAGAAGTGCTCCTGAGGTGTCACCCTCGGCACTCGATAGTAACCCAGTATTGTCGAGCAACTAAGGGGAAAGTGATGTGTGGTGCCGGGGCCTGGTCTTCGATCACGTTGATCTGGTCTTCTGATAATCCAGCGGGGCAGTCGGGACAATGTGGGGGGTCACTGGTGGATCTCTAACCAGCCTATACTAAGCAGTTTAGTATAAACGTGTAAGGTATAAAAGAAGGTACCAACAACAGGCTATGCATTAGAATAGGATCATACAAAAAGCAGTAGAAGTTCTAATGCAAGCATAAGAGAGAAGGGAATGGGCGCTATCAGAATGATCAAAGGGGGTTGGCTTGCCTGGTTGCTCTGGGAAGAAGGAGGGGTAATCAACACCATTGTCGATCACCGGGGAATCATCGGTCTCGGGTCTACCGGGGAGAAGAGGGGGGAGAAATAGTAAATATAAAGCACACAGATGCAACATAGAAGCACGACATGTCAACATGCAGTGTTAGGGTGCTCTAACGCGATGCTACATGGTACTGGCGAAGAGGGATAACATCCGGGAATGTTTTCCCAGTGTTAGGCATTTTCGGACAGGCGAACCGGAGGGGATTGTTGCATGTTAGGTATGACAGAGATGTGTGGCGGACAAACGGACCGCGTATTCGGATTCGTCTCGTCGTTCTGGGCAACTTTCATATATAAAACTTTTTCATCCCAGTTACAGTTTATTTTATATGAATTTCTAAAGTTTTAAACATTTTCTGGAACTTATTTAATTAATTTCAATCTAACATTATCCAGAATAGTATGGGCTGACGTCAGCATGCCATCAGAGTGATGTCAGCAATCAGTTGACTTAGGCAAACTGACGTGTGGGTCCTACCATCATTGGCTGTTTATCTAAGCAGATAATTAAGGTTAATTAACTTAATTAATAGCATTAATTAAGTATTTTAATTAATTAATATTTTTATTTATATTTTTAAGCTTTTTTTAACCCTGGGCTGTGGGGCCAGTGCGTCATAGGGCCAGGGGCCTAATGGATCGGGCGTTAACGGGCGGGGCGGGCGAAACGGATCGGGCATACGCGCCCGCTCGATCGGGCGCCTGGGCGAGCGAGACCGCGGGGCGCCGGCAGGGGCGCGGTCGGCGGCCAGGGGGCGCGGCCGGCGGGCGCGGCCAGGGGGCGCGTGGTCGGCGGCTAGGGGTGGCAGCAGCGCTGGCCAGAGGAGGCGGGGAGGTTCTGGCAGCGGTGGGTGCTAGGAGCGGGGCGTGGCGAGGCAGTTGGCGACGGCCCGACTTGGGCCTGGAGCGCGGCGGGTGGCGGTGCTACGCGCGGCGCGGTCGCGCGGGGCTGGCGGGAGGCGCGGCGACGGCGGAGCACGACGAGTGCTGCTCGACGCGGGGGCGGGCGGCGTGAGCAGCAGCGAGCGGCGGTGGCGGGGACGTGGGCCGGCGTGGTTGGGCGCGGCGACAGCAGCAGGGCTGCACGGAGGAGGCCGACGGCAGGGGTGCAGTGCGGCGCGGCCACGGCGCGCCCTAGTGTGCGCGGCCGCGTCGGTGAGACGTGCGGTAGGCGCCGGTGAGCGCGGCCGGACGCGGCGACGAGTGCGCGAGGCTGAGAGGGGAAAGGAGGAGGCTGGGGCTCACCACCGTTGGTGGGAATAAGGGCGGCGAGGTGCGAGGGGGTTCGACGAGGGAGAGGTGGTGGGGTGACGCCGACGATGTGGCGAACGGCGAAGGGGCATTGGGGCCGGGACGACGGGCGCTTCCGCCCCGATCCAGATCCAACGAGCAGAGGGGGAGAGAGGGGAACGGGTGAGTTAGGTCACGGGGGAAGGGTAGGTATAGGCACTATGTGGGCCAGCCTCGTGGGCCAGGCAGGGCTGTCTCGGCCCAGTGGGGGGCTCTTTTCTCATTTGTTGTTTTTCTTTTCTGTTTTTACTTTTTCTGATTTTCTTTTCTGTTTCAATTAGTTTAGGACACTTTAAACATTTTGCAAAAATGTTGGCCCACCACCAATATTAACAAAAGAATATTTGCCGCATGATGAACATTTTAGTTTTCATGTTTGAGCAAATTTTGAATTTCACTGAACATTAAGTTTGAATTTGACTGGATTTGCAAGGATATAATGACCAAAGTGATTAAGCATCGTTTTAGCAAAAATGATTATCTTAACCCCAAGGGTTACTATAGCATCATTACTCCGGGGTGTTACAACTCTCCTCCTCTAAAAGAAATTCTCGTCCCGAGAATTAAGAGGTAGAAGGAAAAAGGTCGGGATACTCCGCCCGAAGATTTCCTCGCGTTCCCAAGTGGCTTCATCTTCAGAATGATTTGACCACTGCACCTTGAGGAACTTGGTAACCTTCTGGCGGGTTCGACATTCAGCTTCTTCAAGAATGCGGACCGGATGTTCTTTGTAAGTGAGATCATCTTGAACTTCAACCAGTTGCAGATCCACTTCACATTCCGGATCCTTGAAGCAACGGCGAAGTTGCGACATGTGGAAGACGTCATGGACATGAGAGAACTGAGGTGGCAACTCCAGTTGATAAGCCACCAGTCCAGGACGAGCGAGAATGCGAAAGGGACCAATGTAGCGTGGAGCTAGATTACCCTTGACCCCGAACCGATGAGTGCCTCTCAAAGGAGTGACATGCAGATAAGCTTGTTCACCAGGTTGATAAGTTGAACCCCAATGTTTCCGGTCATAGTTACTCTTCTGGCGGGACTGGGCCGCCTTGATATTACACCGGACAATGCGAACCTGCTCTTCAGCTTGTTGAATAATGTCTAGACCAATGAGTGTCTGTTCCCCAGTTTCTGACCAATTCAGAGGGGTTCAGCACTTACGTCCATAAAGCACTTCGAAGGGTGCCATCTTCAAGCTGTCTTGATAACTGTTATTATAAGAGAACTCAGCATAAGGGAGAGATTCTTCCCACTTCTTGCCGAAAGAAATAACACAAGCCCGAAGCATGTCTTCAAGAATTTGATTGACTCGCTCGACTTGGCCTTGGGATTGGGGATGATAAGCAGTGCTCCAGGTAATATGAGTTCCCATTGCCTCTTGGAAACTATCCCAGAACTTTGAGGTGAAAATGCTGCCATGATCTGAACTGATCTCCTTCGGAATGCCGTGGAGTGACACAATTCTAGAGATGGACAAGTTTGCTAACTGACTAGCAGAGATTGTCTCCTTGACTAGCATAAAGTGAGCAACCTTCGAGAATTGGTCAATGACGACAAAGATAGCATCATTACCTTTCTGAGACTTAGGAAGGCCAGTGACAAAGTCCATCTGAATCTTATCCCACTTCCATTCAGGAATCGGAAGTGGTTGTAGAAGTCCAGCCGGTTTCTGATGTTCTGCTTTGACGCGACGACAAACGTCACATTCTTCGATATACCGAGCAATGTCTTGCTTCATGTTAGACCACCAATACTTCTGACGGATGTCTAGATACATCTTAGTACTTCCCGGATGAATAGAGAGAGGGGTGTCATGTGCTTCTTTCATCACCTTCTCAGTCATAAGCTCGAAGCGGGGTACCACTATGCAATCTTTGAAGTACAAGGTCCCATCTTCAGTAAGTGAGAAATCTCTGGATTTCTCTAAGGCAATATCCTTTTTCATTAGATCATCATGAGCATCTTTGGCTTGAGCAGACTTAATTGCTTTCAATAGAGTTTGTTCCAAGACAAGGTTATTTAGAGAACCCTGTGGAACTAGTTGAAGGTTCAGCTTGCAAAGTTCTTCATAAAGGCGGGGTTGAGCTTTATGAACCATGTGGTTATTGCAATAAGACTTGCGGCTCAGGGCATCAGCCATGACATTAGCATTGCCTGGGGAATAGGAAATACCCACGTTATAATCTGCTATAGCCTCCATCCACCTTTGCTGACGGAGGTTCAGATCTGGCTGAGTAAATAGATACTTCAGACTCTGATGATCGGTAAAGATCTCGCAACGATTACCGAGAAGGTAATGTCACCACAGCTTCAATGAATAAATTACCGCTGCAAGCTCGAGGTCATTAACTGGATAGTTTTCTTCGTGAGAACCCACTTGACGAGAGGCATAATCAATCACCCTGCGCTCTTGCATTAGGACACAGCCTAACCCTTGTCGTGAAGCATCGCAATATATTACGAAATCCTTCTGAGAATCCGAAGGAGCAAGCACTGGGGCAGAAGTCAGCTTGTCCTTGAGAGCCTGGAAACTTTCCTGACATTTGTTTGTCCAATCAAACTTAACACCTTTGTGAAGCAGGTTAGTCAGGGGCATGGCGATCTTGGAGAAGTTCTCAACGAAACGGCGGCGGTAGCTGGCGAGTCCGAGAAAGCTTCTGACTTGCTTGACATTGTTGGGAGGGGTCCAATCAAGAATAGACTGAACTCGCTCTGGGTTGATGTCAATACCATCCTTGGAGATCACATGACCAAGGTAGGTTACTTTAGGTAGCTAGAATTCACACTTAGAATACTTTGCATATAGTTGATGCTCTCGAAGCTTTTCTAGAATAAGACGAAGATGTTCAGCATGTTCTTCTTTATTCTTGAATATACCAGGATACCATCCAGATAAACCATGACGAACTTGTCGAGGTAATCCATGAATATATAGTTCATCAGACGAGAGAATGTCATTGGAGCATTGGTCAAACCGAAGGACATGGCAGTGTACTCGTAAGAACCATAACGAGTGACCAATGCGGTCTTTGGAATATCCTCTTCACAAACACGGATCTGGTGGTAACCCAACTTCAAGTCGAGTTTAGAGAAAACTGATGAACCAGCCAGTTGATCATACATATCGTTGATCCGAGGAAGCGGATATTTGTTCTGAATTGTAGCTTGGTTGATAGGACGATAGTCTTGGACCAAACGTTTCATGCCATCCTTCTTCTTCACAAAGAGAGAAGGTGCTCCCCATGCAGAGGAACTTGGACGAACGAATCCACTGAGAAGAGACTTGTCGATTTCCTCCTTAAGTTCAAGGAGCTCATGAGGTGGCATCTTGTAGGGTCGTTTGGCAAGAGGAACGATGCCTAGTTTCAAGTCGATGACAAATTCAACAACCCGTGTAGGAGGTAAGCCTGGGAGTTCTTCTGGAAAGACATCTTGGAAATTGCAAACGACTGGAATCTTCTCAATGCCCTCAGGAGGTGCTGCGTTCAATGCATTCAAGGCATATATTCGTGCCTCGACATTTTTAACAATCTGAGCATGGTAGCTTACTATCTAATTCGATGGATGTAGAAGATGAACGACTTTGGTGGCGCAAACGATAGATGCAGTATGAGCTTTCAACCATTCCATTCCCAAAATGAGATCAATATTAGAAGACTCCAATATAATGGGAGAAACATGGAATTCCAACCCTTAAATTTCAACAGGGACGTCGCGGCCAATCATGGTGGTTCGACACTGACCCGCAGGGGTGCGTACCACTATCGGAGTGTTCATGGGCTCGCATCAAATGTCGTGTGCGTAAGCAAAAATTTCTGACATGAATGAATGTGATGCTCCTGAATCAAATAACATAGAAGCCAGTACTGAGTTCATGAGAAGAGTACCCATCACAGTAGCAGGCTGGTCTTGAGCTTCATGCAGATCAACGTGGTTAGCCTGACCACGACCATAAGGTCTGGCATTTTTGTTGCGGGGCTGATTGTTACCACGACCAGCAGGAGGAAGAGCAAGTTGATTCTGATTCTGCGGACAGTTCCTAGAACAGTGACCCAGAAGGCCACACTTGAAGCATAGACCATCCTTGGGGTTGGAAGCAGGTGTTCGGGGCGGTGCAGTCTGAAGAGGCTACCTCAGCGGTGGGGGAGGCATACGTGGTGCAACATAGGATTGTCTTGGTGCAGGTGCAGTTGGACGATACATGCTGTGGGGGATCCAAATCCGACGCTTCTGTGTGGACGGGCCCGAAGATGAGCCAGCATCATGGCTGCGCCTGAGGGATCCCTGGTGTTCCTAAAGACCAGTCTCAACCTGAATAGCCTTGTTCACCAAGGTGGCGAAGTCGGCAAAGTCATGAGCGAGAAGTGCTAGCTTGATATCAGGGTGAAGTCTGTCACAAAACTTTTCTTGCCTGCGAGCATCATTAGCAATGTATTCTTCAGCATAGCGGGACAAGTCCAAGAATTCCTGCTGATAAGTATCTACAGACTTGTTGCCTTGGATGAGGTTGCGGAACTCTCACTTCTTCCTGTCCATGATTCCCTGAGGAATGAAGCAGGCACGGAAGGCGGCTTGGAAATCCGGCCAAGTGATGACCGTTCCAGCAGGTAGGGTATGCCTGTTGACGAGGTTACAGACCTAGGGTAGGGTCATAGGCCTGACCAAGGTACCCCACCCAAGGTCACTATCCTGGAAGATCAAAAGACAAGACCCACGACAACGGAGACAGTCGACTGAGACGGTCCAAGAAGACACTTCACTCGACTGACTCACATACGCAGGGCGACTCAACTCCACTCGACCGTACCAGGCACTCGACCTCCGAAGGATAAGCGCCTCTTAGAATAGCAACGGTCCTATATTTACACACCGTAGTAAATACCTTAATTATCATTTACTGCAGGCGTTATCAGTAACACCTGCCTTAATGTACCTTTAAACCCTTGGAACGTGGAGCATGGCTGGGGTCCTGGCACACTATATAATCCACCCCTCCTCCAGAACAAGGGTTCGCATCTCTGTAACACATACATATACACACCAGTCGACCAAGCCTCCGGGCATCGAGACATAGGGCTTTTACTTCCTCTGAAAAGGGCCTGAACTCGCTAAACACCCTGTGTACAACCTCACCATAGCTAGAACCTTGCCTCTCCATTCGTACCCCCTACCCTTACTGTCAGACTTAGAACCACGACAGTTGGCGCCCACTGTGGGGCAAGGCGTCTTAGCGACATTTGGTGAAGTTGCAATCTATTCCCCGACCACTTTCATCATGGTGTCAGGCGGCGCTCTGGCGTTGGGCCGCAAGATTCGGCTCGGCGCACTGGTCTTCGTCGCCGACGACTCCGCGTGGCTTTAGGAAGCCCCGCTCGACGTTGAGGCTCTACCCCCCCCCCTGCGGAGCCACGCACTTACGCGCCAGAGTCGGCGGCGTACTCCTTCCGCAGCCGTCGACCCGATACTCGTCGGCCATTATCCCCGCTGGACGCCGCCGTAAGCGATCCGGTCGTTCACGGCTCCAGCGGTGGGTGAAACATGCGGTGGCCCGTAAGACGGCCACCCCACAAGTCACGGCCATCGAGCCCGACGGTTACCTATACGGGCCGGCCGATCAGTCGGCCGGGCTCGTAGATTCCATTTCCGAGTGTGAAAGCAGCGACCCCGCGGCGGAAATCCTCATGGTCGATCCACGCCGTAGCCTGCCAGGTTTTCCTCGTGGGGAGAACGGCGGCAGCGGTGGCGATCGGGCGCATGACAACGACGGTTACATCCCTCAGCCCCTCACCTCCGAGCAAAGAGCTGAGCTTTGTCGCCGCAACGGAGATGCGCTCTTCACCCCCATCGTGGGAGATACCCCAGAAGCTTTGGCCCTTGAAGCCACGCGCGTGGCCACCTTGGCCGAGCGCGCGCGCCTGGAAAACATCCAACGTTCACTTGACGAACAGGCCCGCCGACTGGCCCCCGGGTCCAGTCGACGGCCGCGGAAATCTCGTCAGCATGAGACTCAGGTGTTCCGCACACCAGCCCAAAACCTCGAAGCCGCGGCTTGTATCGCGGAGTCGATTCAACCCTCCCAGTCGGAAGCCAGAAGAGGCCTTCAGCAGGTCCGAGCTTTGCTCCGAACAGCTGAAGAACAGAACGCGGCTGTCTCTCAGTCACGCAACAGGATTCACAGCCGATCGGTGGCTGCAGACACCGTATGGTCGGCCCACAGTCCAAGATCGCCCCCGAGGCGTGAGGAACGTGGCCCGTGACACGACCTGCCCCTGGGTCGGAACGACGATCCACTCGACCGTCGACACGGATGCAACGACCGCCGTCGGGCGCTTACCCCTCCCCCGGGAAGTGGCTCACACTCGCCCCCGCGGCACGTGGGCAGTTGCCTGCGAGATGAAGAGCGTAGGGTTCCCCCGGATCCCCTGCGGCCGGGCTTCGATGCGAGGTACATCCTCGTGCAGGGTCGGGTCGACCGTAACCGGGCGTCCAGGGACGAGCGAGGCGGAGACCAACCCTCCGGCAGCCGAGCGCCGGCCTCCGGGCCCGAATGCTTCGGCAGCGCAATCAGGGCCGCAGAGATCCCCCCAAACTTCAGGCTAGCGGCCGGAGTAAGCAAATTCACCGGTGAGTCGAAGTCGGACACTTGGCTGGAAGACTACCGAGTGGCCGTACAGATCGGAGGAGGCAACGACGACGTGGCCATGAAACACCTCCCCTTGATGCTGGGAGGCTCCGCTCGGGCGTGGCTCAACCAGTTAGCCCCCAGGAGCATATACAGTTGGGAAGAACTCGCTCGGGTGTTCGTTCGGACCTTCGAAGGCACCTGCAAGCGACCTGCTGGACTCGCGGAGCTTCAGCACTGCACACAGAAGCCGAGTGAAACTTTGAGGGACTACATTCAGCGATGGACCACTTTGCATCACAAAGTGGAAAACGTCTCCGAGCACCAGGCGGTGTGCGCTTTCAAGGAAGGCATGCGCAATCGGGAGTTGAATCTGAAGTTTGGGCGAACAGGCGACATGTCCCTGTCGCGAATGATGGAAATCGCCAGTCGGTACGCCAATGGCGAAGAGCCCGACCGGCTCCGTAGCGGCAAGAAACCAGTCGGGCAGGATGACCAGAATCACAATCGGAAGAACAAGCGTAAGGCCGACCCAGCCGCTGACGGAGAGGCCGCGGTGGTCAACCAAGGGAAGGGCAAAGGAAAGCCCAAAGGCTCCTGCCCCCCCAAGAAAGGAAAGGGTCAGGCTGGAGATGATATGCTCGACCAGCCATGCCCCACACACACGAAGAAGGACGAAGAGGGAAACTTGGTGTATCCCAAGCACACCACTCGACAGTGTCAACCCTTGATCCAGAGTTTCCAGAAGGACCAGTCCGCTGAGAAAGAGAAAGAATCAGAAGAGTCCGAAGAGAAGGAAGGGGACGGAGGATACCCCCGCATCAACTCCACCTTGGTGATTTTCGCGGATGTCGAGAGCAAAAGTCGACTGAAGATCATCAACAGAGAAGTAAACATGGTTGCTCCGGCGACCCCCACGTTACTGAAATGGTCGAAGACCCCCATCACATTTGACCAGTCCGATCATTCAGCGCACATCGCCACCCCTGGGCGGCAGGCGTTGGTAGTCGACCTAGTAGTCGAAGGCACTCGTCTGACCAGAGTTCTAATGGATGGAGGTAGTGGCTTGAATATCCTGTATGCAGCAACCCTCCGGGATACGGGCATTCCGATGTCCAAGCTAAGGGAAAGTAACATGAGGTTCCATGGGGTAATCCTCGGGAAGAAAGCCGACTCACTTGGCCAGATCTCACTTGACGTCGTCTTTGGTGAGTCCAAGAACTACCGAAAGGAGAAGCTGACGTTCGAAGTGGTGGGCTTTAACAGTGCCTATCACGCCATCCTGGGTAGGCCAGCCTACGCCAGGTTCATGGCTCGACCATGTTACGTCTACCTCAAGCTGAAGATGCCGGGACCCAACGGCGTCATAACCATCACAGGGAACCGGCAGAAAGCGGAAGAATGCTTCCAGAAAGGCTCGAAGATCGCCGATGAGCAGATGGCAGCAGTAGAGATGGAGGAGTACCGGAAGCAAGTGGATCCGGGCGACCTGCTAAGGGCAAAGAAGCCGGCTTCTGAGTCAGCTTTTCAGTCGGCCGGGGACACAAAACCCGTGCACATCCACCCCACCGACCCCAACGCAGCACCGACCCACATATCCACCACCCTCGATAGCAAATAGGAAGAAACTCTCATCCAGTTCCTCTGTGAGAACTGGGACATCTTTGCATGGAAACCATCGGACATGCCGGGTGTACCCAGGGGACTGGCTAAGCACCATTTGCGAGTCGACCCGAAGGTGAAACCTGTGAAGGAACATCTCCGTCGATCCGCTGCGGAGAAGCGAAAGGAGATTGGCGAGGAAGTGGCTCGACTCCTAGCAGCAGAGTTCATCCGCGAGATATACCACTCCGAGTGGCTCGCCAACGTCTTCATGGTCCCCAAGAAGGACAAGTCTCTCCGCATGTGCATCGATTTCAAGCACATCAATCGGGCCTGCCCGAAAGATCATTTTCCTCTCCCCCGCATCGACCAGATAGTCGACTCGACTGCAGGATGTGAGCGTTTGTCCTTTCTGGACGCGTATTCCGGATACCACCAGATCCGTCTGTATGGTCCCGATGAAATAAAGACAGCTTTCATCATCCCTTTCGGGTGTTTTTGTTATGTCACCATGCCTTTCGGTCTCAAAAATGTCGGCACCACCTTTATGCGCATGATCCAGAAGTGCTTAATAAAGCAAATCAGTCGGAACATCGAGGCGTACATGGATGACATCGTGGTCAAGTCACGGAAAGGTTCCGACCTACTGACTGACCTCGCTGAGACATTCGCAAACCTTAGAAGCTACGATATCAAGCTCAACCTGTCAAAGTGTACATTTGGAGTTCCTGGTGGCAAGCTGCTCGGTTTTCTCGTTTCCGAACGGGGAATCGACGCCAACCCAGAGAAGGTCGGCGCCATCCTCCGAATGAAACGCCTCGAGCGTATACACGACATCCAAAAGCTTACTGGTTGCTTGGCCGCGTTGAGTCGATTCATTTCTCGTCTTGGGGAGAAGGCACTGCCTCTCTACCGACTCATGAAGAAATCTGACAAGTTCGAGTGGAATCCCGAAGCCGAAGTAGCGTTTGAGGAACTCAAAGCCTTGCTGTCCACCCAGCCGGTGCTCGCTGCCCCAGTCAGCGGAGAGCCTCTTCTGCTGTACATTGCTGCCATCGGACAAGTCGTCAGTACTGTACTCACGGTCGAGCGGGAAGAAGAGGGCAAGGCATACAAGGTCCAACGCCCGGTCTATTACATATCCGAAGTTTTGACTCCCTCCAAACAAAGATATCCACATTACCAAAAGCTTGTGTACGGGATCTACTTGACTGCAAAAAAGGTTGCCCATTATTTTTCGGATCACTCAATCTCAGTCGTCAGCGACGCTCCGTTATCAGAGATACTAAACAACCGAGACGCAACTGGTCGAGTGGCAAAATGGGCGATTGAACTTCTTCCGTTAGATATCAAGTTCGAAGCGAAGAAAGCTATCAAGTCTCAGGCCATAGCGGATTTTGTGGCTGAGTGGATAGAACAAGAGCTTCCGACTCAAGTCCAGTCGGACCATTGGACTATGTTCTTCGATGGGTCCAAAATGCTGAACGGATCCGGCGCAGGCGTGGTCCTGATCTCTCCCAGGGGCGACAAGCTCAGCTACATCCTTCAGATCCATTTTGATTCATCAAACAACGAGTCTGAATACGAAGCACTTTTGTACGGGTTATGTATGGCCATCTCACTCGGCGTCCGTCGCCTGATGGTCTACGGTGATTCCGACCTAGTGGTGAACCAAGTAATGAAAGAATGGGACGTCAGGAGCCCAGCAATGACCAGTTATTGCAGTGCAGTGCGAAAGCTTGAAAGGAAGTTCGAAGGCTTAGAGCTCCATCATGTGCCCAGAGCAAAGCATCAACTAGCCGACGATCTTGCAAAAATTGGGTCGACCCGGAGGTCAATACCCAAGAACGTGTTCCTAGAGCATCTGCACACTCCCTCTGTCAAGGAAGACCCCTTCACGGAAGAGCCCCCGCAGCCAGTCAGCGCGACAGATCCGACTGAGGTCGAAGTGCCTGCCGTGGTCGACTTGATCATGGAGGTCCTGGTAATCACACATGATTGGACTGTGTCCTATATATCATATCTACTCAGATAAGAAGTCCCAGAAGATGAAGAAGAAGCGCTCCAGATCGTCCGCCGATCCAAAGCGTTCACGGTCGTTCAAGGTCAGCTCTACAGAGAAAGCGTCACTGGAGTCGCCCAGCGCTGCATCGACCCGGAGGAAGGTCGACTGATCTTGAATGAGATCCACTCGGGGACTTGCGGCCACCACGCTTCCTCTCAAACTATCGTGGCCAAAGCATACCGAGCCGGATACTACTGGCCCCGCGCCAACGAGATGGCCAAGGATATTGTGGATAAATGCGCGGGGTGCCAGTTCTACTCCAACATGTCACACAAGCCAGCATCCGCCCTCAAAACCATCCCGCTAGTCTGGCCCTTCGCTGTTTGGGGCTTAGATATGGTCGGCCCCTTCAGGACAGGCAGGAGCGGATTCACCCACCTTCTGGTGGCAGTCGAAAAGTTCACCAAGTGGATTGAGGCCAAACCCATCAAGAACCTCGAGTCAAGCACCGCCATCAGCTTCATTAAGGAACTAATATTCAGATATGGGGTCCCTCACAGCATCATCACAGACAACGGCTCCAACTTTGACTCGGACGTATTCAGAGCTTTCTGTACCTCCCAGGGGACACGGGTCGACTACGCCTCCGTGGCACACCCTCAGTCGAATGGACAAGCAGAGAGAGCAAATGGGCTGATTCTCCAAGGCTTAAAGCCATGGCTCATGCGCGACCTCAAGCATGCCGCCGGAGCTTGGGTAACTGAGATGCCCTCCGTCCTGTGGGGTCTCAGGACAACTCCTAATCGGTCGACTGGCCGTACCCCTTTCTTCCTGGTCTACGGAGCCGAAGCTGTATTGCCGAGTGACTTATTACACAACGCCCCCAGAGTAGAACTCTTCTCCGAGGCTGAGGCAGAGCAAGCTCGTCAAGATGCAGTCGACCTCTTGGAAGAGGAAAGAGAGATGGCCCTGATCCGGTCGACTATCGACCAACAGGACATGCGTCGATTCCATGCTCGCAACGTGAGAAGTCGAGCGTTCCAGGAAGGAGACCTGGTCCTCCGAGTGCATCAGAAACGTTCGCACAAGCTCGCCCCAGCCTGGGAAGGCCCGTTCATCATCTCAAAGGTGCTACGCAACGGAGCTTACTACCTCTACAATGTAGCCCAGAATAAAGACGAACATCATTCGTGGAATGCGGACTTGCTCCGCCGTTTTTACACTTGAAACACTCGACGGTCGAGTTGTAATAAAGATTCCACAATTTGTTTCAAAGACAAGATAGCAATGATCTCCTAATGATTGGTGTTCTCTAAAATCCCCCAGTGGGTGCTTAGCCGCGGTCCTCCGAGCTACGCTACAAGTACAAAGCGGTTCGGTCCTCCGAACTCCGCCACAAGTACAACGTAGCTTGAAATCGCCTAAGTTATAAACATTCTACTCCGAGTGAGGAGCGACCCTCTCACTCGGAGGCTTAGCTGCGACCCCGTGACTCGCCTAAGTTACAACTATCTACTCCGATGAAGAGCAACCCTCTCACTCGGGGGGCTTAGCCGCGGTCCTCCGAGCTACGCTACAAGTACAAAGCGGTTCGGTCCTCCGAACTCCGCCACAAGTACAACGTAGCTTGGAATCGCCTAAGTTATAAACATTCTACTCCGAGTGAGGAGCGACCCTCTCACTCGGGGGCTTAGCTGCGACCCCGTGACTCGCCTAAGTTACAACATTCTACTCCGAG
>LR738709.1:417527798-417605315 GCA_902687465.1 Secale cereale
ATCGCCTAAGTTATAAAACATTCTACTCCGAGTGAGGAGCGACCCTCTCACTCGGGGGCTTAGCTGCGACCCCGTGACTCGCCTAAGTTACAACTATCTACTCCGAGTGAAGAGCAACCCTCTCACTCGGGGGCTTAGCCGCGGTCCTCCGAGCTACGCCACAAGTACAAAGTGGTTCGGTCCTCCAAACTCCGCCACAAGTACAACGTAGCTTGGAATCGCCTAAGTTATAAACATTCTACTCCGAGTGAGGAGCGACCCTCTCACTCGGGGGCTTAGCTGCGACCCTGTGACTCGCCTAAGTTACAACTATCTACTCCGAGTGAAGAGCAACACTCTCACTCGAAGGAGAACTCAGTCAAAGACATCGACTCCAAGATTCGGATAGTCGGAAGAAGAGCGACGAACCAAAAGATCAAAATCAAATAAAAACCCTGCAAGGTTCGGGCAAAAGTACTTGGGCCACAGACCCACCAGAGTTTAACGAGTACAAATCCACGCGGCATTCCGCGGCAAATAAGTTTAATGTATCAAAGTCATGGCTCAGGAGGAGGCGGGCTTGCAGGCGCGATGAATTCGTCCAAATCAATCCCATCGGCGATACGAGTGCCAGCCTCCAAGAAGGTGTCACACCCTGCATTTTGTAACATGTTATTTGTAACTTTGGAGCATGAAAATTTGGACCAGCAAAATTTTTTAGCATCATTTGGCTCTTATTTGGAATTGAGTTTTCTTCATTTGCTTTTTCATGTGCTCATTAAAGTCAACTATGACCTCTTATAGATTTCATCTCCACACCCAAAACTTCTGCCCAATGATCATGCCAAGTGTTATATAGCAGTATAGTATTTTCTTACAAAATTAATTTGGCCGAAAAGTATTTTATAAATTTAGTTTTCCAAAAACCCCTGAATTGAGATTTGCACTGCAAGTACTTGATTAAGGGTGTGAAAACTTTTTCAAAAGGTTTATTTGAGACCTAGTAGTCATAGGACTCCCAGAAACCACAAAGGTATAATTTTAAAAGTTATTTTCCTATTTTATTTAAAAGCTTTTTCCTAAGGCCAGAAATGGTCTTTAACAGGGGAAAATTATTTAACTATTTCAAAAATATTTGCCAAAAATCAGAGAGACTCAGAGGACATATATTGTCCATATATAAGAGTTTCAACACTTGGTCATGTTCAAAATAATGGGCTAAACCCTCTAAAACCCTTTCTGGATATTTCAAGCTTTTGAAATATTTACAAAGGAATTTTTCTCCAAAAATTCCAGGGAAATTCTATCATGTCATATATGACATATTTGATGATTTTGCCAAGTCCCATGCCTTGGGAAGCAAGAAAACCTCCTCAAACCCCTTCATAACCATTCTGTCCATATTTAAAGTTTGAGAAACTTTACATTGCCAAACTTGTCCAAATGCTCTCAAACTTGGTGCACATGCTAGAATGGCCTAATAAGGCACCTAGACCAAATGGCACAAGATTTGGAATAGAGCAACCTGATCAGATCACCTCAAAACCCTTTCTGTTCAAATGCAAATTTGAACAACTTTACATTACCAACTTTTTATCTGGAGCCTCAAACTTTGTGAGCTTGATCAATACCCTAAATGATGATGCTACACCAAGTGGTGCATCAAGGGGAGATGATTAGCTTGACTCAATCAAGATGAAACTGTTTCTGTTGATTTCTAGGGTTCACCAAAGCTACATTGGCTAGTTTCTTCAAATGAGGCCAAATTTGGTGAAGCACCCTATTTTCTAATGTCTTTCAACCCTGTCAAGTGCCAAGTCAAGTGGACTTCATTTGCTTAATCAAACCATGATCAAACACCTTCTGCAAAAATATTAAAACCTCCATTTTGACCACTTTCACTTTTCTCCATAGCCTCAACTTCTTACCACAGGCCCATTGAGTTACTAGCAACCCCCAGTAACTCCCCCAGTACCTCATCTCCATGATTGAGGGGTGAAACCTCAGCTTTACCTTGCTGTACAGCCCACTTTCATCTTATTACCAGCCCTCCTCTCTCTCTCTCTGCACCCCAGAGCATCCAAGGCCTTAGGGCAATTCTTTACTACTCCCTCTACTCACCAGACACTGTTGGGCATGCTGGAACGGACCAAGCCGGCGAGAGCATGCTGATGCCAGCCATACGCGCGCTCCAGAGCGCGTGAACAGTGCACCTCACACGCTGGCTCGGGCCAATCGTTGATCCCCGACAACCTCGAGCCTCCCCCTCGCGCCAGTCGAGGCGCCTCGACGTCCGCGACGTCCCCGGCGCTGTTCCCTCTCCTCCTGCGCCCTCCAGTGAGCGTCGCCGCACGCGCACCGGCTGCCCGCTTCGGCCACTCTTCTGCTCCACACGCGCGCGCCTCCCTGCTGCTCCCCCGCTCCTCCTCTTGCCTCAGCTGGGCGTAGGACTCGTCCAGCAACTCCCATGACTCACCCCCGTAGCCTCCCGTGCGCTGTAGCGACGAGCCGGAGCTCGCCGGCGCACTGGACCACGGGTCCTCGTCGGGGCCCTATATATAGGCCTCCCCGAGCTCTTCCAACACCACCACCAGCCCCACAACTCTCCCCTGGTCCCTCCTGCACCCTCAGTTCGTCCCCGGAGCGCCCCAGTGCTCGGGATCGACCGGAGCTCCGCCGCGTCGGGCCGCCGGCGATCTCGAGGTACAGGCCTCCCCGGCCACTCCTTCCGCCCGTTTCGGAACCGCAGCACACCCCTGAACCTTTCCCCTCTGTTTTCCCCTTCTGCAGCTGCCGGAAACGAGCCAGCCAGCAGGTTCCCGACGACCCTCCACCGTCCCACCTCGCCGTCGGCGAACCCGACCTCCCCGGCGTGCCGCACCACCACCACTGCCTCCGCAACTCGACGCTGAACCCGTCCCCGCCCTCCGTTGCCGTCGCCGTGGCCGGAATCAACGCCGGTGAGCTCGCCGTCGCCGTGGCCGTGAGGTTGAAGATGACAGGCGGGCCCCGCCTGCCATCCTCCCACCTCTCTCCCCTCCTCTGTGCCGCTGACCCACGGGCCCCGCCCGTCAGGTTTGAAACCTGACGTGCGCGCGCGCTGGCTCCGTGCGGCCAGGCCGAGCCGTCTGGGCCGTGCACTGTGGCCACTTCTGGCCCAGTGCATAGGAACCCTTTTTCTTTTTTCTTTTCTGTTAATGTTTCAAACATTTATGCAGAAAAGAATATTGATCCAAATTAAATATTTCCAACTCCAAAAATCTTGTATTATTCCAACCTATTTAATGGTACCACTTTCATTCAAATCCATGAAACTTTTCTGTACTGTTCAAATTTAAATTCAAATTTGAGCAGTATAACTCCTATTCAAAAATCAATATATCCTATTCTGTAACTCCAAAACTCCAACTAAGATTTTTCCCCATCTTAGAAAACCCTCTAGTATTTTACAAAAATGAGTTGACATTTTTCTGAGCACTTTGGTTTTTTCTGTTTTATTTGTATTCTTATTTTTCCATTATTATTATGCGACGTATAGATCCCGTATTTGACGAAGTTGCTGTGGAAGAAGAAGGAGAAGGACTAGAAGACTTTGAAGACCAAGCCAATCCAGGCAAGCAGCCCTTTGACCATGATACACTTGTTCTCGGAACCCATTTGTTTCTGATGCATGATGATTAGGGTTACGATGGTAACCTAGATGAACCACCACATGAATGCATGCTTTATTCTTGATCTTGCTATATGCTAGATAACACGCAATAGGTGGCCATGATGCTTAAATGATGCATGACATGATCTTAATCTTGCTATGTGCTAGATGACTTGCATATGGTTAGTAGTTTTGGAAAGTGATGCATGTGTGACATAAACCTACATGGTTGAAGTCTTTGCATAAAACCCCGTCGGGTGCCATTTATGCCCGAGAGTGATGATGATGATGAGTTGGATGACCACTTGATGACAAAGTGGTGTGCCAAGGCAGGCGTGTGTGTTTTTCAAACGGATTGGTTGAAGTTGCGACCGTTATTCCAACCCTACATGTGCAACCACACTACCCCTTATGGGACGGGGCTTTATTGATTACTTAGGTCGATACTAGCATGGTGCCCGCATTACTAGTGACGGGAAGACGTAAGGTCTTTCCCGGGACGGGGTCGTGCTTGGATAGACGGCCATGACTGTTTTTACAGGGCACCGGACACACCGTTGGTCCCTTCGGGTACGCGTGAACATTGAAGTTAGGGCAAGTCCCGTGATCCATTGTTTGTACCCCAAGGCCGTGTGCCAACTGCAAGTCAAGATTAAGCTGGATCTGCTTCTGCTCAAGATCTGCAAACTTGGCCCCGAACTCGCAACATTTCTGCATCAACAGAACAAAGCAAGATTATAAGACTATAGTCGAGTCAGTTCACTCAACCGCAGCCTCGGGGACTACACCCAGTGGGTGCACTGAGCGTGCCCCCACTGGTTTCACTCGGCCAAGATCAGTCCGACGCGAGCAAAAAAAAAACTCAACAGCATGGAAGTTCTATAGTAAGACCATGGCCGACCGCAAGCAGTCGACCACGGTCTTGGGGACTACACCCAGTGGGTGCACTGAGCGTGCCCCCACTGGTTTCACTCGGCCGAGGTCAGCCCAGCGCGAGCTCAAAGAAGACAGGAAAAGAAGAACACCCAGTGGGTGTGATACCTCACAAAACAAAACAAGCGGATTTCTCTCGAAGTCAAAAAAGTGCTCCGACAAAAGACAACATACCTGAACGTTGGCCCGAAGAACAGAGCTGGCGTCGTAAGCCGCCATGCTGGCCTCATACGCCGCTTTCGTCCGCCCCATCATCACCTCCGCCTGGCGAACGGCCTCTTGTGCTGCCCCCACAGGATCCTCCGGGAGGCGGTAGGTGGAGAAGAGGACAGACGAAGCAGCGGGCGTCGAGCCGGTCGCGGGCACAGGCGCTGGATCGACGGCGCGAATTGGCGCTGGGTCGACGACCAGAGTGGACGTTGGGTCGACAACCGGGGCGGGCGCTGGGTCGATGTTTGGCGCAGACGGCGGGTCGACGACGTGCGCACTTGACACAAGGACGGCGAAAGAGACCGCGGTTCGGGCCGCGTCCTCCTGTCGCTGGGCCCCCGAGCCAGAAGGCGCCTTCCGGCCCTTCTTCCCTGCGCGCCGGTGGTCCTCCCCCAACTGCCCCTCGTCTTCGTCGTCGTCCGGCAGCTCTATGACGAGGTGCGGCGCTTCAGATCAAGCAGCTAAATCAAGTCAGTCGACCGTCGCCCGCAAAAGAAAGGAAGGACAAAAACGAGAGCCCATACCTGCTCGAGATGTCACGGCATCCGCGATCTCCTCGGCATCTCGACCCCGATCGATGTCCATCGAGGTCGTGGAAGCGGCGGCTCTGGGAGATTCAGTCAAGAAATGAGTCGACCAAAACTACAGTCGACCCCCAAGAAACAAAGAAAAGCAAGCCCAAGTGACACTTACGTGGAGGCGATGGGCACGTCCACCTTAATCCTTGGCAAGGCCTTCCGGGGCTTGGTGGTGGTGACTTTGGGCTGCTTGGGCGTCTTCTCAGCTAGCTCGGGGGTGGTCGTGCGAGTACGCTTGGGTGTCCGGGACCCCGAGGGACCCACATGAGGTCGAGCGACCCCTGGGTCGTTCTTCTCCTTGGACCGGCGCTCGACACGGGGAGGTGACTCGACCTCCTCCCCGCTGATGTACTCCTCGCTCTCCTCGGTCTCCTCCTCCGACTTCCATTCGGCGGCGTCGCCCGTACCCTCCTCGACCTCCTGGCCCGAGTCCCCGTTGGGCAGCGAGTACATCTCTGTATATATCTGCGAAGAAAAGAAGTTCACCAAATACCAGTCAGAACCATCAATAAAGACCACAAATCAATTGACGGACACGACACTCAGAAGCGGAAGGCTAACCTTGTCTGACAGGTGGTCAGCGTCCAATGGAATGATCCTCCCCGACCCCCTGGGGTTGTCCTTGTTCCCGGTGATGCTCTTCAGGCACTGCACCACATACTTTGGGTCGGCCGCCTCCGGGTGGACTCGCGACGAGTCGTCAGTGCCGGAGTACAGCCACATCGGGTGGTCCCGGGCTTGGAGCGGTTGGATCCTCCGCGAGATATACACCTCGAGTAAGTCCATCCCCGTGACCCCCTCGCGGACTAGCTGGACGACCCTCTCCATCAGCATGTCTACCTCAACCCTCTCGGCCTTGCTCACTACCATCAAAGGACGCGGGCTGGCTCGACCTAGGGTGAACGGAGGAAGGCCAGTCGACTAACCCGGAGTCGGACTGTCCCTGTAATAAAACCAGGTCGACTGCCGGCCCCGGATCGACTCTGGAAGGTTCATGGGGGGGAAGGCACTCCTATTCCTAAGCTGAATCCCGAGCCCGCCGCACGCCTGGAGGACGTGCGTCTTGCCGTCACTCGGGTTCACTCTCTTAACGGTCTGGGAGCGGCAGGTGAAGATATGCTTGAACAATCCCCAGTGCGGTCGGCAATGGAGGAAGTTCTCGCAGATAGAAACGAAAGCGGAGAGAAAAGCGATGGAGTTGGGAGTAAAATAATGCAGCTGGGCACCAAAGAAGAGCAGAAACGCGCGGAAGAAAGGGTGCGGGGGCATAGAGAAACCTCGGTCGACGTGGGTGGCGTGGAGTACACACTCACCCTCCTACGGCCAGGGCTCGAGCTCTCCTCCCGGCGCCCGCCAGGAGCCGCCGGCGATCAGCCCCTCCTCCTCCAGCTCCTCCAGATCCTCCACCACGACGGTGGACCGGATCCATCCAGCGGGGAGTCCGGACCTCGACGACGAACCGACCCGGCCGGTTCGCCGCCCCTTCCCCGACGCCGCCTTCTTGGAACGCTCCATGGCCGCAGTCTTGTCCTTAACCATGGCTCGCAAGATGGCAGTTGCGGCGGAGAGAAGCAGGAAGGAGTGGGGGGTGCGGCGGAGAAGCAAGAACGCTGCGGAGAAGACAAGGGGAGCGAGAGAAAGCCAGGCGCACAGTACCCCCCGCAGCGGACTCGGTGCGCCTTTATAACGGCTCGGTCGAGTGACTGACCGGTGGCCCCAGGCGATCTTATCCGATCCCGTAACAGGCGCCGACGCGATACGTGGCGAAAAAGGAGGCGCGGGAATCGAGGCGTTCGAACCGCACCCCTCCAATTGATGCGGCACGCCCCGCCCCGCGCGCTTCCCCAAATTTCGAAAGCCCCGCCAGATCCGGCGGACAGAAGACAACCGATCCCGTTGGAAGGGCACGCACTCATGGCGCCCGACGCCTGGCGCAAAACCCAGTCGACGTAAGACATCCAGTCGACGCAAAGTCAACCAATTTATCAATGGCTTCGGAATCGATCGAGGCGACCAAGACACAACTGAGGGGGCCTGCCCGAGTCACGAGCTTCGAATCAATATACCCCGAGGACGTCGAACCAAGACCAGAGCTTCCCTCAGCATCCCCTTGCTCAAGCCTCAATCCATTCGGGGGCTACTGACGAGGTTACAGACCTAGGGTAGGGTCATAGGCCTGACCAAGGTACCCCACCCAAGGTCACTATCCTGGAAGATCAAAAGACAAGACCCACGACAACGGAGATAGTCGACTGAGACGGTCCAAGAAGACACTTCACTCGACTGACTCACATACGCAGGGCGACTCAACTCCACTCGACTGTACCAGGCACTCGACCTCCGAAGGACAAGCGCCTCTTGGAACAGCAACGGTCCTATATTTACACACCGTAGTAAATACCTTAATTATCATTTACTGTAGGCGTTATCAGTAACGCCTGCCTTAATGTACCTTTAAACCCTTGGTAACGTGGAGCATGGCTGGGTCCTGGCACACTATATAAGCCACCCCCCTCCTCCAAAACAAGGGTTCGCACCTTTGTAACACATACATATACACACCAGTCGACCAAGCCTCCGGGCATCGAGACGTAGGGCTTTTACTTCCTCCGAGAAGGGCCTGAAGTCGCTAAACACCCTCTGTACAACCTCGCCATAGCTAGAACCTTGCCTCTCCATTCGTACCCCCTACCCTTACTGTCAGACTTAGAACCACGACACCTGTGGCTGTCCCACCATTGAGCAGCGGGGCCCTTCAGATAGTATGCCGCGAAGGTGACGTAGTTGGCAGGGGCTACATCAGCAGACTCTAGCTTGAAAGCGATGTCTCGAAGCCAGTCATCTGCATCCAGTGGTTGAGTTGAGTTGCGGTAGACGACAGGGTTGAGTTGCGCAAAGTCTTGCAGAGTTACTGGGGCTGGCTGCTGATTCATATTTGGGTGAGCAAACTGGGCCATCACTCCTTCCATGAACTGGCGATTCAGATCAAACTGTTGCATCATTCCTGCCACGAACTCGGGCGGTGGTGGAGCGTTGCCAGCACGGGCACTACCACCTGGTCTAACCATCCTGCTAACATGTAACAGGGGGTAGTTCAGCATTGAGCATTTGCAAAGACAAAGAATTATTCATTATCTATCATGTAGAACGAACGAGGTTCGACGGGTACCACATAGTAGTCGACAAGACAGAGTGGGTTACTTATTCAAAATACTAACCTAAGGAATAACTATGGCTTATCCAACTTTGGGGTGAATGTGGTCACGAGATCCTAATGTTAGAGTTAGTAAATTCTTTTAACCCGAATAGAAGAGAGTTCAGAGTCCCGGAGTATAGACAAGGAGTAAAAGATCCTAATACCACCCAATTGGTGACGTGGGCCCGTAAGCCACACAGCCATGTTAGTAAAACAATTTTTCAAAGACTAGACTCAACTTCGGCCAAGGAGTTGGAAAGGAGGTTCCTACAAGCAGTCGGCTCTGATACAAACTTGTGACGCCCCCAATTTGACCGTACACTAATCATGCACGCAAATGTGTACGACCAAGATCAGGGACTCACTGGAAGATATCACAACACAACTCTAGACACAAATTAAAATAATACAAGCTTTATATTACAAGCCAGGGGCCTCGACGGCTCGAATACCTAAGCTCGAATACACAAGAGTCAGCGGAAGCAATAATATCTAAGTACAGACATAAGTTAAACAAGTTTGCCTTAAGAAGGCTAGCACAAAACATCACCGATCGAAAAGGCAAGGCCTCCTGCCTGGGACCTCCTAACTGCTCCTGGCGTCAGCTGTCTCCATGAGGTACTAGGTTTTGTCGGGGTAGTAGCAGTCGTCAAGTGTGGCATCTGGCTCCTGGACTCCACCATCTGGTTGCATCAACCAGAAAGAAGGAAGAAGGGGGAAAGGGGGAGCAAAGCAACCGTTAGTACTAATCCAGAGTCCTCGCAAGCAATGATCTACACTACATATGCATCGGTATCAATGAAAAGGGGTAGTATCTGTGGACTAAGCTACAGAATGCTGGAATAAGAGGGGGGGAAGCTAGTCCTATCGAAGACTAGCATCTTCTGGAAACCAACATTCTTGTAGCAGTAGAAGAGAGTACAGAATAACATATTATAATTATCAAGCATGTTGTAGCAATAACGCCCAGAGATCCTTCCTCGACTCCCTGCGAGGAAGCAATACTGGAGCCACATATCCATTCATGTCTAAGTGTCCAATTCTAGTTGTATCGATCGGGATACAACTCCAAGTGTCCGTTACCGTAGGACAGGCTATCGATAGATGTTTTCTTCCCTGCAGGGGTGCACCAACTTACCCACCACGCTTGATTAACTCCAGCCGGACACACCATCAGGTCATGCCCGCCCTCGGCCAAACAATACGCCGCAACCCGACCTAGGCTTAATAGAGAGGTCATGCACGATGGACTAAACCCTTTGCCCCCAGGGGTCATGGGACAATCACCCCGGGGACTCCTGCACGTTGTGTGGGCGGCCGGTGAGCAGACCTGGGCTACCTCCTTAAAAAGGTAGGTGCCTACGCGGTCCAACCCGGCGCGTGCCACTCAGTCGCAATGACGTCAGTTAAGCTTCGGCTGATGCATACGATGCAGAATGCCCATACTATGCCCACGTGATGGTTAGCTCTATCAGTCCAGAGGTCCCTTAGATCAACTATCCAAACCGTTTAGTGTCTTGGGAACGCGGTAACGAGCAGAGACTCACGAAAGATGTGACCCCGTCACCCCGTCTCGAGGACTTGCGGCAATGGCTAAGAATGCCCAGCCACGCCTCATATTCAACTCTCGGGTACCCTCCATGTCAACACGTCTCCACATCACTCACGGGTACCCCTTAGGGTCGACCCGCCTTTCCAAGTAACAGTTGTAAAGCCATAGTAACCATAGTAACTGTGTGTCTAACACGAAAGGGAAAACCTGAGGAAATCACCCTCGATGGAATTCCACCTGATGTTTATCGTCAAGGTGAAGGAAAGAGGAGTCACCCTCAAGGTCCACTCTTGGGAGTTGCACGATAGTGTCGTTATCGGGAGTGGAGAAACAAGAATCACCCTCGATGACCATAACCGATGAACTAACCTACAAGGTTAACATCAGAAGTGCTGCTGAGGTGTTGCTACTTCTCGAGCTTGCGTTGTATTCCCTCGAAGAGGAAAGGGAGATGCAGCACAGTAGCGTAAGTATTTCCCTCAGTTTTTGAGAACCAAGGTATCAATCCAGTAGGAGACCACGCGCGAGTTCCTCGCACCTGCACAAACAAATAAGAACTTCGCAGCCAACGCGATAAGGGGTTGTCAATCCCTTTACGGTCACTTACGAAAGGGATATCTGATAGAGATGATAGTTTATATTTTTGGTATTTTTGGTTTATAAGAACAGAAAGTAAAAGAGGAAAAACGTAAAGTAGATGTGGATTCATATGTTGGGAATAGACCCGGTGGCCATAGTGTTCTCTAGTGGCTTCTCTCATGATAGCGATATTCTACGGCGGGTAAACAAATTACTATCGAGCAATTGATAGAAAAGCAAATAATTATGAGACTATCTAGGCATGTTCATTGTACATAGGCATCACGTCCAAGACAAGTAGACCGACTCCTGCCTGCATCTACTACAGTTACTCAACACATCGACCGCTATCCAGCATGCATCTAGTGTATTGAGTTCATAAGAACAGAGTAATGCCTTAAGCAAGATGACATGATGTAGAGGGATAAACTCAAGCAATATGATGTAAACCCCATCTTTTTATCCTCTATGGCAACAATACAATACGTGCCTTGCTGCCCCTACTGTCACTTGGAAAGGACACCGCAAGATTGAACCCAAAGCCAAGCACTTCTCCCATTGCAAGAACTATAGATCTAGTAGGCCAAACCAAACCAATATTTCGAAGAGACTTGCAAGGATATTATGAGCACACATAAAGAGTTCAGAAAAGAACTTAATATTTCTCATAGATAATCTTGATCATAAACCCACAATTCATCGGATCTCGACAAACACACCACAAAAAGAGATTACATCAAATAGATCTCCTCGAAGACCGAGGAGAACTTTGTATTGAGATCCTGAGAGAGAGAGAAGAAGCCATCTAGATACTAGGTATGGACCCGAAGGTCTGCGGTAAACTACTCCGTGATGGATCCCCCCTCCGGCGGAGCTTCGGAACAGGCTCCAAGATGGGATCTCACGGGAACATAAGGTTACGACGGTGGAACTAGGGTTTTCTCTCTGTTGCTAATGGTTTCGGGGTACGTAGGCTTATATAGGAGGAAGGAGGACACCGGGGGACTCACGAGGGGCCCACCAGGCAGGGGGGCGCGCCCTGGGAAGGGGGGCACACCCCCACCCTCGTGGCCACCTCGTGGCCCCTACTCCGTAGTTCTCAAGTCTCCCGTGTGTGATTTTCTCCAAAAATATCTCTCCCGAAGGTTTCATTCCGTTTGGACTCCGTTTGAGATTCATTTTCTGCAAAACCCTGAAACAGGCAAAAAACAGCAATCTGGGCTGGGCCTTTGGGTTAGTAGGTTAGTCCCAAAAATAATATAAAAGTGTATGACAAAGCCCATTAAACATCCAAAACATCATAAATAATAGCATGGAACAATAAAAAATTATAGATACGTTGGAGACGTATCAGGTGTCACCCTCGGCACTCGATAGTAACCTAGTATTGTTGAGGAACTAAGGGGAAAGCGATGTGCGGTGCCGGGGCCTGGTCTTCGATCCCGTTGATCGGGTCTTCTGATAATCAAGCGGGGCAGTCGGGACAATGTGGGGGGTCATTGGTGGATCTCTAACTAGCCTATACTAAGCAGTTTAGTATAAACATGTAAGGTATGAAAGCAGGTACCAACAACAGGCTATGCATCAGAATAGGATCATACAAAAAGCAGTAACAGTTCTAATGCAAGCATAAGAGAGAAGGGAATGGGCGATATCGGCATGATCAAAGGACGTTGGCTTCCTGGTTGCTCTCGGAAGAAGGAGGGGTCGTCAACACCGTTGTCAATCACCGGGGCATCATTAGTCTCGGGGTCTACCGGGGAGAATAGGGGGGAGAAACAGTAAATATAAAGCATACATATGCAACATAGAAGCACGACATGTCAACATGCAGTGTTAGGGTGCTCTAATGCGATGCTACACGATACTGGCGAAGAGGAATAACATCCGGGAATGTTTTCCCAGTGTTAGGCATTTTCGGACAAGCGAAACGGAAGGGATTGTTGCATGTTCGGTATGATAGAGATGTGTGGCGGACGAACGGACCGTGTATTCTGATTCGTCTCGTCGTTCTGAGCAACTTTCATATATAAAACGTTTTCATCCGAGTTACAATTTTTTTATATGAATTTCTAAAGTTTTAAACATTTTCTGGAATTTATTTAATTAATTTAAATCTAACTTTATCCAGAATAGTATGGGCTGACGTCAGCATGACGTCAAGGTGATGTCAGCAATCAGTTGACTTAGTCAAACTGACGTGTGGGTCCTACCATCATTGGCTGTTTATCTAAGCAGATAATTAAGGTTAATTAAATTAATTAATAGCATTAATTAAGTTAATTAGTTCTTTTAATTAATTAATATTTATATTTATATTTTTTAAGCTTTATTTTTATTAAACCCTGGGCCGTGGGGCCCGTGCGTCATAGGGCCAGGGGGCCTAATGGATCGGGCGTTAACGGGCGGGGCGGGCGAAATGGATCGGGCGTACGCGCCCGCCCGATCGGGCGCCTGGGCGGGCGAGACCACGGGGCGCCGGCAGGGGCGCGGCCGGCGGGCGCGGCCAGGGGACGCGTGGCCGGCGGCCAGGGGTGGCAGCGGCGCTGGCCAGAGGAGGCGGGGAGGTTCTGGTGGCGGTGGGTGCTAGAAGCTGGGGCTCACCACCGTTGGTGGGAAGAAGGCCGGCGAGGCGTGAGGGCGTCCGACGAGGGAGAGGTGGTGGGGCGACGCTAGCGATGTAGCGAACGGCGACGGGGCGTCGGGGCCGGGACGACAGGCGCTTCCACCCCGATCCAGATCCAACGAGCAGAGGAGGGAGAAGGGAACGAGTGAGTAAGGTCACGGGGGAAGGGTAGGTATAGGCACTGGGTGGGCCGGCCTTGTGGGCCAGGCTGGGCTGTCTGGGCCCAGTGGGGGGGGCTCTTTTCTCATTTGTTGTTTTTCTTTTCTGTTTCAATTAGTTCAGGACACTTTAAACATTTTGCAAAACTATTGGCCCACCAGCAATATTAACAAAAGAATATTTGCCACATGATGAACATTTTAGTTTTCATGTTTGAGCAAATTTTGAATTTTACTTAACATTAAGTTTGAATTTGACTGGATTTGCAAGGAGATAATGACCAAAGTGATTAAGCATCATTTTAGCAAAAATGATTATCTTAACCCCAAGGGTTACTGTAGCATCATTACACCGGGGTGTTACATCAACACACAACGACAACGAGGATACATGTTGGATTATAGATTATTTCCAACAAAACAGTCTAGTAAAGTAAAGTTTTCCTCATACAACAATTAACAAAGCGATGAAATGAACTTCAGCTCAACCAATCCTCAGCGTTGGAAACACTTGCTTTGACCTATAACTGATTCTCTAGGAAGGGCTAGCTATTGTCAATCTCGAGACCAACGGAGGACTGATCATCTAGGCTGAAGCTGCCTATATCAGGATGCATATTGTGATTGCCAAGGTAGGGAACCATAGCAATGTTCGAGGTATAGATACATTTGCTTCTTATAAATGGTAGTAACATTGTGTCAACAGCAGCTGGATCGCCTTTCACCATCATTGGATAGTTTTGTCCAAGGAAGAGCGAGTTGTCTCCAAGACTATCAATACTGAAGCAGGGAGAAGGTGTTGGCGCTAGTACACTAGTATCCATCCAGAATACCCTGCAATGGATGTTGGAATAGGTACTGATAGTGCGACCATGGGAGACAACACCTGCTTCGTTAGTAACATCAGCAGTGCCCTGTATACATACAAGAAGAGGTGATCGATCACAATAAGTTGCTAGGCGCCACTGAGTGTATAGGTCCTGCTCGTCCTCATGCTCGTGATCATCACCATCGTCATCTCCCCCTTGGTTATAAAATTTTTCAAGTATAGGTGGTGGAATGTTCACAGGACCTTGGAAACACAAGAAGGTTATTTAGTAAAGGGAAACTAGCTAACCCGCATGCATGTGGACGAAACAATTATAATTACGGTGGAAGACATACGTACTGAAGCCACAAGGATTCCATGCAAAAACGGTGCCACGAGTGGTGGCAGCAACCACAAGACCCTCGTATTGAATTACATCACGGTACTCATCCGTGTACAAAAAATGATTTTTGAGCAATATCCGTCGAGGGTGGAAGTAAGGACGACAACAAGCTTGTCAAAGATAGCAACAACTTCATAGTTCTTGTAATCCCAAGAGCGGTCGGGAATTCGACAAATTTCTATCTTCCGTAGATGACTGTCACCATGATCGTATTTGAACATACGTAGATCATCTATGTGCTCAACCTCAGGGCAGTTTGCGATTTTTGGAAGTGGAACCCGGTGACGAGTGTACACATTCACAAGTTCCCACTCACAGTTATACCCATTATAAACAACCCAATCTCCATTAGCGCCTGCCCAAGCCTTACCCTCAAGCTATGGCATCTTAACATCACACATATCATTATCAAGCGGCATCAACTTGCACAAGGCGACGCTTCCGTCGTCCCCACGCCGGCGACCAGCGTCATGGCGAAGAAGATAGGGGAGATCAAGCCACTCATGAACCCTTGGGTTCTTTGCAATGATGTTATTTGTTGAGTCGAGACTGGACTTGAATGAAGCTACCGTGCTAGCCAAGGTGATGACGTTGCACCGATCAATGAGTTCCTCCACCATGTCATCTCTCAGATCGGGGCAAGAATAATGGGGTCGTTTCCGGCCTGGTCCCTCCATTGAGAAGATGATCGAACAATGGCAGAAGGAAGGGTGAAGGAAAATGGAGGGAGGAAGAGTGTGCGACAACAGTTCCAAATCGAGAGGGAAAGGCGAAGAGGCGGTGGACGGTTGAAACGGTACAAGAAGATGCTAGTGGGGAGCGAACGGTTTCCACAGAGGTCACACACCAACGACAAGGCCGAGTGAACCGCATGTCGTATATCGCACACACCTTGATATGGCTGACCGTTTCTTTTGTGTTGCCTAATCACAAACAGTTCATCCGAGTGAACCGTATGCTATATATCGCACACACCTTCATCTAGCTGCCCGTTTCTTTTGTTCCTCCTCATCGCAAACAGTTAATTGAACTGAACCGTATGCCCTGTATCGCACACGCAACTAAAATCCGAACCGTGTTTGATGAATCCGTCATCGCAAAAGTTTTGCACCTTTTTTAACGGCTTTTTTACACGACCGTTTGCGATTGTTGCATCGCACACAGTTTCGCCGAAGGTTCTCTAATCGTAGTGTCGCGTTAGCAGCATCCTGCAGTAGAGATTGGAGTGAAAAGCAACTTTGTGAGGCTAGAAATCAAGGTCAAATTGTTGGATTGGACTTCCTTAATCTCAACTCAGTGTAGGTGGTTCTTTCTCTCAAAAAATGAATGGTGGAAGTGTAGTTTTATTCTGGTGGTTCTCATTGAGAGTAGGTGGTCGTGGAGGGTGATTACCCACAAGTATAGGGGATCGTTTGTAGCCTTTTTCGATAAGTAAGAGTGTCGAACCCAACGAGGAGCTAAAGATAGAAAAAATATTCCCTCAAGTTCTATCGACCATCGATACAACTCTACGCACACTTGATGTTTGCTTTAGTGAAAACAAGTATAAACTATTTTGTAGGTGTGATGCTAGAAGTATTTTGCAAGAATAAAACTAGAAGTACTTTGCAAGATAATAAAAGTGGATAGTTTTGTCAACAAGAAAGTTATTTGTCCCAAGGCAATCGATAACAAGTACCGGCAATAATTCTTGTAATTTTATATGAGGGAGAGGAATGAGCTAACATACTTTCTCTACTTGGATCATATGCACTTATGATTGGACCCTTAGCAAGTATTCACAACTTCTAAAGATCATTAAGGTCGTGAAACCCAACCATAGCATTAAGTATCAAGTCCTCTTTACTCCCATACGTCATACCCCACTTACTCGGTTTAATCTTCAGTCACTCTCGCAACCCACCATAAGCGAACCATGAACATATTGCAACACCCTATAGTGGGGGGCCCTCACGTTTGCGCAAGAACGGAGGGCACCGTAGGACAACACCATAAATAAAATATATAATCATACCAACCAAGATCACGATTAACCCACATGACAAAACAGGTCTACTCAAACATCATAGGATAATCATACATCACTGGGAAATAATATATGGAGTTGAGCACCATGTTTAAGTAGAGATTATAGCGAGGAGAAGAGGTGCTAGACCGCTGCATAGAGGGGGAGAGAGTTGGTGTTGACGGTAGCAAGATTGTTGATGTAGATCGTCATCCTGATCGTTGCCCCGACGGCACTCCGGCGCCACCGGAAGCGAGGGGGAGAGAGCCCCTCCTTCTTCTTCTTCCTTGGCCTCCTCCCTAGGTGGGAGGAGGGTTTCCTCTCTAGTTCTTGGGTCCCATGGCATGGGAGGGGCGAGAGCCCCTCCGAGATTTGATATGTCTCTTTGTCTCTCTCTGTTTCGCGTTTCCCAGATCTGGCCCTTCACCGTTTCTTAAATTCTCGGAGATCCGTAACTCCGATTGCACTGAAATGTTTACACATTTTTTCCCATAAATTATCTTTCTTGCCCCAGAAGAAGGGCCCTAACCGACGTTCGAGGAGGGCACAAGACACCAGGGTGTGCCTGGGCCTTGGTGGCGCGCCTTGGTGGGTTGTTTGCACTACGAGCCCACGTTTACGCTGATTCCACCTCCTAAAAATCACATATATTCCAAAATAATTCTCCATCAATTTTTATCGCATTTGGACTTCGTTTGATATGGATTTTCTGTGAAACAAAAACATGCAACAAATAGGAACTCGCACTTGGCATTGGATCAGTAAGTTAGTCCAAATAAATCATATAAACTGTTGCCAAATATATGTAAAAGTTGAATAATATTGGCATGAAACAATCAAAAATTATAGATACTACGGAGACGTATCAGAAGGGTATAATTAACCATCACCAAAAATCCAACCGTTACAAACTTTATACACAACTCGATGGCACCAAAATAAATCTGGGTGGAACCAAACAATGCAAAAGATTTGAGCGTTAGGCTTTTCACCTTCTTATTTGGTGAAAGAGGGTTGGCACCTCTATCTACTGGCCTTTCGTAATTTTCCTTGGAATGAAAAGTAACAACACAAGATTTATTAGTTAGTAATGAAATAATTCGATTGATAAAGCAATTAGTTGTAGTTCAAATAGTACTTTACCTCATAGTAGTTGCTAAAACACTTGCTACAGTTGGTGCATCACTTACAGTAGCTAGATCCATTGTTTGTGGTGCATGAATTGGCGCATAATCTTCAAGATCTGCACTTGCTTTTGTTTCTTCTGCTACTCCACATTCATCCATCACTACAGGTTCATCTGTTTTAGTTGCAGGTGCATATGTTCTTGCTAGTACATCATTGTTTTCAGGTGCATTGTCAGCACCCGAGTGCTCATCCTCTTCTCCAAAAGCTGGGTCAATTGACTCTTTGCATGTATTGCCATGGTGACCAAATCTGCCACATATAGGGCATTTCTTTCTCATGCCCCAAATAATTTTCCTTCTGACTTTGCCCTAATCCTAGTCTTTCTAGGTCTATCGGGTGGCAGTTTTGAATTGGAGCACTCGGTTTGAACCCAGGGTCAACTACATCCCACTATTGCTTCTTGTAGGAACGAAGTATGTCTACCAGAGGGGGGTGAATGGGAGATTGTAAATTTTCTTAGGAAAACTTAAATCTCTCAGAACCCAGCAACGGAAACAGAGTAAAGACAAACAATAGTGAACTAAACAGAGCACCAAAAAGAAACTAAGACATGCATCAAGATCAACCACACGAATGGAAATGCATTGAAGGTAAATGAGGGTGACAAAGATGATTGAGGATGCTCGGAGGCGACATGATATTTGTTCGACTAGTTCGTCCTTCTGCACAAGGACTACTTTTGGTTGGAGGGGTTGTGAGTTAACGCGGAAGATAAACTCTCTTCACCCTATTATCCTCGACAATCGATTTGTCAACTGATGTTGATTACTCGTGGTAGATACTTGAAGGCGATCTCCAAAACTTTATAGAATTCTTCTTCGAGAACCACAAACCACTCTTGGTCTCTGAAGAAATTGACACCTAACTGTCTTGACAGTTTGTACCTCTCAAGAGTAATAGGCGGAGCCCACTAAACTTAGATTCTAGTGATGCTGAACCACTATCTAATTCTTCAGCTCTAGGGTATTTTTCTCTCAGTAGATTTTAAACTCAAATCGCTCATAGAGTGGGTTGCTTGACAATCTTCTCGGAATCAAACAGAGCAGCCACCGGACAAAGCCGGCGCGGGGTGGCTACTTATAGTCGTAGCCTTCCCAGAAGGGAAATGACCATTTTAGACATGAGGTCCAGCCAATGGCCAACTAACACATTCATAACGGTCGGATTTTGAAGCAACAACTACATTACTTGAGGAACGAGTAATGCTAACTCCTCGGTCCGAGACAACTCTCTCGCAACAAACAAGATTACATTATCTTGCTGGCAAGTATTTGCTCGAAACACAAAGAGATTTCTCTCGCAACTTTCATAGGATTTGGGTTTAGCATGAGAGAATCAAAGTTTCAAAGCGCTACACCCCTCTTAATAGTACGGTGGCCCTATGACTCAAAAAAGAAGAAGAAGAATGAAATAAATGCTACGTCTTCACTTTGTCTTCATTCTCCTCAAACACAGTAATATACTTCGGACAAACATCGAACCAATTGCTTCACTTCAGCAATTTTTAGGGATCACTCTCGTTAGCTTTATCTTCAATGATAACCTTCGTCGCAACATAGGAAGATTATTTTTGTCGTTTGCGTCAAACTCCTCGATACTCCAGGGACATGTTACTCTATGTGCACTAGCAATCACATAAGTCCCACATTGTTTATGTCAACAAACTCCAAAAACATAAGTAGACTATCATTGCACCAACAATATCCCCCTTTTTGGAAGGTTGTTGGCAAAACAGATAATCATCGAAGTGAAGATAGATAGGTGAAAAGTAAATCAAACAAGAGTGAACTTGCGTTATTTGTCTCGATGATGAAATATTGTCTCAATGATGAAATATTCTTCCCTTGAATGTGTGCAGAGATAATGATATTTGATAAGATTTTCTACAATTAATTGACTTGTTTGGAGGATTTTCAATCATTGGAGGTAATGATTCGCGCTGATGAAAAGTAATCCAACGACAAAAATAGTGCAACAATACAAGACTTGTATTAATAATTTCACTTGCAAAACAAATGCTTTGAGAGAATATAGTGCAACAGGCAGGGTTATTAATAATAGAGCTCAGACAGAAGTTTTACATTAGAGCGCAAGAAGTGACATAAAACGGTATTTGAAGCGTACAACACAAAAGTCTCATAAACCAGAGCGAATAAACACAGAGACCAAATCCAACAGAGCAAATATATCGAAACTCTCGATGTGATTCTCCCCCCTTTTCTCAACTAGTGTCAAAAAGGTGATGAATAACATGAGTGCGAAAAATAGGTACATTTCACTCTGAGGCATCACCCGAAGAACTGTCCGAAGAAGTTTCTGATTCAAAGGTGGCTGTAATGTCTTCATCTTCAGCGGCGACAACATATCCTTCAATGCTAGCTTGGGGCTGAGAAGAAGAAGGCACATCGGGATCAGCTGGTTGAGTCTTTCGAGATGGAAAATTTCCTTCAACTGGTTTCTTAGTGGGCGAGGTTACTTGTGACTTGTCGAGCAATTTGCGCAATTGAATCTAAAGTAAATTGGTTGTTGGTTCACGAGCTGGTAGATGCAGAGTGATCCGATCTTGAAAATCTTCAGTTGAGAACCCTTGATCAATATACTCATAGAGTTCTTTGAGATGAGAGTTTCTCAATTGCTTCTAGGAGAAGAACTTTCGGAGCAATTTCCATATACGCTTATTATTTTCAGCAGCCATCATGTGCACAACTTCCGTTCGGTTGTTGATCTCATTGATTTCAGCAGCCATGTGTTCTTTCTCTTGGCGATCCTTAGCCATATGCTTCAGAAGCAGTTTTTGAGTGCACAAGCTCACTTCAAGGTGTGAAGGAGGTTGAGTAACAGGTTGTCGTTCGCGCTGAGGCAGCCGAGGTCCTTCAAAAGTGGTGTGATAATCTGGAGAGCTTGTCACTGGTGCTTTGCCCGAGGAGATATCTTCCATCAGACACACTGTATCATGGACCGGTGGAATGAAAGTTTTGTGACTGCTTTTGGCTAAATATTCGGTTTTTATAGCAGAGTCTACCACTTTCAGAATCCAGGGTGCAAAGTCTTTGATGGTTTTGGGATGCTATGCAGAATCCTTCAAAATGTGCAACAACATGTCTTGAACATCAAATATGAATCTTTGAGAGATGGCATGCATGTTGTTTTGAAGAACATCAGATATAACATTGCCTGCATTCATTTCGGCCATTGGAAAGATGGTGTAGGTGAGCATATGATAGAGAGTTTGATTGTCGAAGGTCAAATGCTCAGGAATAGGAGGACCATTGTAGTCACGAATTTTATCTTGGTCCGTGGTGCAACAGAAATCTTCATCGGATATGGCATCAATGTAGTGAACTCGAATTTCGTACTTGCCATGCTCAAAGCAAGGGAAATGAAAGTATGAAACAAAATCCTTTGCTGAGCATTTTATGCGTTTCCCTTCACTCATCCATTCCATGATCCATTTGGTTCTATCAGAGGCATCACCAGAGATGTAAAGTGTGGCGTATAATTGAAGAACAATCTCTCTATTCCACGGATGTTGATATGCAAAGACATGTGTGAGGCCAAAATCTTCGATGTCTTGCAAGACTTGATTGAAACAGCCAATGCTCTTCATAGCAGTAATGTCTAGGACCTTATGAGGAAAAATCTTGTGACTGCCATAGAGGACGCCGAGAATAATAAATGGCATGTTCCTTAGTCCAGTAGCGAGGAGATTCAGAAGTTCTTGTCTTGCTGTATGGATTCTCTTGAAAGAAAAGAGAATGAGTGTTCTGAGTGAAAAGGGGTCCTTTGACTCCAGCACCCTTAGAGAATAGGGGCAAGCGCTCTCAAGGATAAGGATATTTGAACTCATCTTCAACAGACAACACTTCATCGCCATAAATCACTGAGCCTGAATGATGAAGAGTGATAGACTTTGCTGCAGAAGGTCCAACATCTGAAATAATTTATGAGTTTTTGATGGAAATTTGCAGAGGAGAGGGATCAAACCCTTTGTCAGGCACCGAATCTTTATCGACCACTGGGGATCGTTGAGGAGTTTCTTCAACAGTTGGTTGAGAAACTGAAGGAGGCACTGAATTATTTTGTTCAACATGAGCTGGAGAAGCTTGAGGAGGAGTTTGAGACATTTCATCTTCTTTCGAAACATTTTGTTGAGGCGGAATTTTTTCATGTACTAGAGAAGCCACATGCATTGTTTCAGTTGGCCTTGGCGAGCTAGGAGCATCTGCACCTGATGCATCATTCGGAGAAGGAATCACTTGTTCAAGAGAGTTTTCCTTCTGGGTTTCACCTTCAAGAGATTTTTCTATCGGAGGAGGAGACAGAGCATTTTCCTTTTTCTTCTTTTGCTTTGATGGATCAATGTGGCCTTTGATAAGATCATTGTAGCCGGTGACTTTGGCTTGATGATCAAGGCAGACCTACCAAACAATTTGGTCTAGATCCGAATAAAATTCGAGTCTTCTGTTTTGAAGAATAGTTAAAGCTCGACTGATATCCATATAAGATTATTCAAGATGCTTGATAACAAACATGGATTTAGCAACCTTCATACGGGTGTCCATGTCTGGTAACTGCGTGGTGAGGTAATTGATCTCAACTAAGTCTTCTCTCATGTATCTAACAAGATCAGATGCTTGAGCTATAATTTCAAATGGAATAGGCAAGATGCCACTTCGCCATCAAATATGTTTTCCACAAATCTATCAGGCTCCTCCATGATGAACCCATCATTGAAGTAATGCAGTGCTTCAGAATTAGTTTGGGGCTGTGCAACAGGAGCAGTTCGTGGAACAGTTTGCTCGGTCAGAGGCAAAGATGCCAATGGTTGAGTGAGATTTGAAGCAAATTTAGGAGCCTTTTCTTTCACAATGTCAACCTTTTCCTTCACAATGTCAGCTCCTTGAGCATTCTGCTTGACAGGAGGAGCTTTGATTTGCTTCACCTTTTTCTTTGGGAGATTTTCTCCTAGCTTGGCTGTGCCTACTGGGGCATCAACTACCAAATCATGCAAATCAATTGCATCAGGATGAGGAGCTGTGTAAACTTTGTCAACCATTGTAACAGTAGCAGGAGGAGTCTTTCTCTTCATGAGGTTCTTCTTCAGAGGAGCAATCTGAACAACACTCGCTTGAAGATCAAGCAGGATAGTGGATGTAGTAATATTCACTTGTTCTGGAAGAGTTGCATCAATTTATTCTCTTGTGAGAGTTGGATCATCTTGATCAGAAGAGTCACTTCCAGGTTCAACGGGTTTAGCAGGCCTTTTCTTTGGTGCACTCTTTTTCTTCAAGGCCGAAGATTTGGGATCAAGTTTGAGCTTTGAGTGCCTTTCTGATTTTCCTTCAGACCTTTTCTTTTTGACGGCTGATTTAATGAGACGATGATTTTCTACTTCTCTTGCCTTTTCTTTTTCAGCATACTTAAGGCGCTTGGCCTTTTCTTCAGGATAAGAGTCTAGTCTCCTAAGAGATGCCTCATCAGCATCAGGAGGCGGTGGAGGCCTAACCTGAGGATCACCTGCCCAAATGGGGCCTATTTCGCGATAGTCACCCCACGGGGGATGAAACGTAAAGTTCTTGGCATAGCGAGGATGAACCATTTTATAGTTGAACCACTTTCGTACTCAATGACGTTGAATCTTTTGCACACGCCTTGTTCTCTGAGCAGTGTCTTCTCCAGGAACTATGTTATAGTCAATATGAGAGATATACTGCGCTTAATTTTTGATACGTTGCCTGCCACCTTTCCTTTTTTCGGAGCAACTGCTTCTTGCTAGTTTGCATTTGGTTCATATCTCTATCTTTTGCTGGAAGAAAGGCCTATCATTGGGCCCTTAGCATTTGGAGCTTTGGATTCATCCACTGTGCCCATAAACGCCTCTTCTTCATCAACCATACTATTCGGTCTAGCAGAGTCCTCGACGGACTAAATACACCTGTGAATAAGAGTAGGTATGAGGGAAAATGGGGGCAGAGTTACAAATGCTTAGAGCGAATGATTTTTCTGAGCAAAAACATTTTGAGGAAGAAACATATGGAGATTTTGAGAAATGTTTTGTACGAAGGAAACGTATAGGATGAACTAGCAACTCTGAAGAAAAATACTAGATATCATGCTATGCATTTTATTTGAGCGGAACATAACATAAACCCTAGATCTGAAAGATTCATATGGGGGACAACTACACACCGCATCCGCGCTAGAAGGGTAAAAACCTAGATCTAAGAAATGCGGTAAAATTGGAGATAATTGACCGTAGATGAACTCGACTCGAGAAGGAGGCCCGAGTTCGAACCACATGTACCCTAGCTTGGTGACGTGCAGCAGCTACGACAATGCGGGGAAGAAGATGTCCCGCGGCGGCGTGGAAGAACTCTTGTGACCACTTTCTGGCAGTGAAGTGGCGAAGAGGTCATCAGCGTCGTGTTGGGAAACGTTGCATGGAAAACAAAAAAACCTCTACGCACATGCAATGATCTATCCATGGAGATGCATAGCAACGAGGGGGAGAGTGTGTCTACGTACCCTCGTAGACCGTAAGAAAAAGCGTTTCACAACGCAGTTGATGTAGTCGAACTTCTTCGTGCCTCAACCGATCAAGTACCAAACGCACAACACCTTTATTTACTTACAACTCTAATAATGATGATCATCACACTTTTATTTACTTACAACTCGATATTACAACTCGATACTAGAACAAAACTATGACCTTTCTTTTTTCTTTTCTTTTTTTGGCCTTTTTTTCAAGGGACGATGCTCTAATAATGATGATCATCACACTTTTATTTACTTACAACTCGATATTACAACCGATACTAGAACAAAAATATGATTCTATATGAATGCCTCTGGCAGTGTACCAGGGTGTGCAATGATCTAGCATATCAATGACATCAAAAAACGGACAAGCCATGAAAACATCACGCTAGCTGTCTTACGATCATGCAAGGCAATATGACAATGATGGTGCGTGTCATAATAAACGGAACGGTGGAGTTACATGGCAATATATCTCGGAATGGCTATGGAAATGCCATAATAGGTAGGTATGGTGGTTGTTTTGAGGAAGGGTATAAGGTGGTTTGATGCACCGGCGAAAATTGCGCGGTACCAGAGTGGCTAGCAAGGTGGAAGGGTGAGAGTGCGTATAATCCATGGACTCAACATTAGTCATAAAGAACTCACATACTTATTGCGAAAAATCTATTAGCCCTCGAAGCAAAATACTACGACGCATGCTCCTAGGGGGAGGTTGGTAGGAGTTATCCATCGCGCGCCCCCGACCTTCCCGCAAAGATAAACAATCAAAATACAATGCACGCCAATTTGGTTACATAGTTAGGAGACCATACATGCATGCTTCGGGAATCACAAACCTTAACACCAATATTTTTACTAAACCACAATCATTCACTAGTACCTACCACATATTAGCATCTCTATATCACAAAACTATTGCAAGGAATCAACATATCATATTCAGTGATCTACAAGTTTATGTAGAATTTTATGACTAACCATGTGAATGACCAATTCCTGTCAACTCTCTAAATAGATATAAGTGAAGAAAGAGAGTTTTAATTCTTTCTACAAAATATATGCCCACGCTCTAACAAATATAAGTGAAGCAAAAGAGCATTCTACAAATGGCGGTTTTCTATGTGAGGAGAAACAGGCAATCCAAACTTCAAATGATATAACTGAAGCACATGAAGCATTTTATAAAGCCATACTCAAAAGATATAAGTGAAGTGCAAAGATCATTCTATAAATCAACCAAGGACTATCTCATACCAGCATGGTGCATTTATTAAAAGAAAAAGAAACAGCACACGACGCTCTAAGAGTTTACGCATATCATGTGAACGACACGAATCCGAAAACATACCGATACTTGTTGAAGAAAGATGGGATGCCTTCTGGGGCATCCCCAAGCATAGACGCTTGAGTCTCCTTGAATATTTACTTGGGGTGCCTTGGGCATCCCCAAGCTCGAGCTATTGCCTCTCCTCCTTCTCACATCGAGACCTCCTCGATCTTCGAACACTTCATCCACACAAAACTTAACCAAACTTTTAGTGGCGGGGTTAGTGCATATAATCAATGAAATGCCATCATGTACTGCCCTAACATTATTGTATAATTATGAACAAACTTTATCCACTGTATGCTATCACAATTATATGGCCTCAAGTCAAGGAGGCTTCAACAAGAATTCAAACATATGCAAATAATGAAGATATAACAGCAATCTGTGAAAACATGAAAGTCTATAGTAATCTGAACATTAAACATACTTCCGTAACTCTAAAAAGTATGGGAAAATTAGGAAATATCAACAATTTGTATTGTAAGACTTTGCAACAAGTTTCAGATCCTTTAGACATTCCAGTAAAAATGTAAAAAAGTGCACTACTGCCAAAGTTTCTGTTTTTGCACCGCACAAACCAACAAGCAGTTTAATCATCCTAAAGAAAACTTTTGGTACATTATTTTTATAATACAATGGAATTGTAAAAGGGGATATTTATTTTTGTTGAAAAGTTTCTGTAATTCAAGATTTGCAAAGTTTCGATGTGCATGAACAAATTTCAAGGAGCTCCCCAATTTCAACGGTGCTCGTCCTTCTTACTTTCACTTTTCTTTTTGAAAAAGCTTTAGGTTCCCCTCTTTATTTTTCGTTTTTGAACTTTATAAAAGCACATAATAGAAAGAAATGACTCTCTAAAACTTCCGGGTTGTCTCCCTGGCAGCGCTTTCTTTAAAGCCATTAAGCTAGGCATATGGTGCTCAAGTAAAGGATCCACCCGGATCCCAAGGTATATCAAAGCCAATTTTAATTAACAATGATTTGGCATTTAGTAGTGAGCACAAAGTGATATGTGTCATGCAAAAACTTAGTCTAACTCTCTTCCTATGCATAGGCATGTCATACAAGAACAATTCATGCACATCAAGTAAAGGCCAATGCATAGTATAACCAGTTTCTTGCAATTTTATTGTGTTGGAAACGTAGAGAGGCGGAGATATAGTTCATATCTCATAATAATTGCAAGTAGGAGCAGCAAGCACATGCATATACTCATCAAAATCATCATGTGTAATGGAAAAAGGCAACCCATCAATATAATCCTTAATAAGTGCAAACTTCTCTGATATAGTGTAGTTTGGAGAATTCAAAGAGATAATAGGACTATCATGTGTGGGTGCAATAGCAACTATCTCATGTTTAACATAAGGAACTATAGAAAGTTCATATCCATAGGCATAATTCATATTGGCATCTTGGCCACAATCATAGCAAGCATCATCAAAAAGGGATATTTCAAAGAATCAACGGGATCATAACAATCATCGTAGCATTCATCCTTCGGTAAGCACGAAGGGAAATTAAACATTATATGAGATGAAGAGTTACTCTCGTTAGAAAGTGGGCACGGGTGATCAATCCACTCTTCCTCCTTTTGTTCTTCGCTCTCCTCCTAATCTTTTTCATCCAATGAGCTCACAATGTCATCAATTTCTTCTTCCATAGACTCCTGCAAAATATTAGTCTCTTCTTGGACAGTGGAGGAGTCCTCAATATACGGTTTAACATAGGCATTAGAAGCATAATTATCATAACAATATTTAAATATGGCAAAATTTTCAGATTTGTAAAGAGTAGCATCATACTTTTCAATCAAAGAACCAATTTCATAAGCACCCTTAAAAGCAACAAATTCTTCAATTTGTTAAACATCATAGTAACTATAAACACCCTTAGCATACGAAGAAATGATTCCATTATCAGTAAACTCATATATTTCAAATAAATTCCAAGCATAGCATTGCAAACGATGAATTTGATCCAGTACAAGCTTCCCTTCTTGAGATAAGCGGTGTCGCACATAACAAGCATGCTCATCTAAAGATTATCCCTCAACTAAGCTAGTTGGGGTTTCAGCACGAGCACATAGGGATCGAAGATGATCCAAGTAAAAAGCTTCAGGAGTGTGATAGATTTTGAGTGGTTCTTCAACCATTGGTTTAGCAGGTACCACTACTTTTTTGGTATTTTGCGTTCCCTACCCATAACTAAAGATAGAAAACAACTTAGAACAACAAATAGAATCTACTTAGTGATAAAGCAAACAAGCACACATGAGAATATTCACCCCACGCTATTGCTCCCTGGCAACGGCGCCAAAAAATGTCTTGATAACCCACAAGTGTAGGGGATCAGTTGTAGCCTCTTTCGATAAGTAAGAGTGTCGAACCCAACGAGGAGCTAAAGGTAGAACAAATATTCCCTCAAGTTCTATCGACCACCGATACAACTCTACGCACGCTTGACGTTTACTTTACCTAGAATAAGTATGAAACTAGAAGTACTTTGTAGTTTTTGTGGGATAAGTTTGCAAGAATATAAAGAGCACGTAAATATAAACTAGGGGATGTTAAGATAAAGAAGCAATAAAGTTAATAATAGCGAGTGCGAAATTGCCCCTAAGCAATTGACTACGTTACTAGACCGATAGCAAGTTTTATGTGGGAGAGGCCACTGCTAGCATGTCATCCCTGACTTGGAATGCTATGCACATATGATTGGAACTATTACCAAGAATCCGCAACTACTAATGTTCATTAAGGTAAAACCCAACCATAGCATTAAGATATATTGGTCCCCCTTCAATCCCGTATGCATCAATTTCTACGCTAGGTTGATGTCACTCTTGCCCTCCAATACGTAGTCCTATCAACATACAACTAACCCTATGGTGTGATCCACGCGCGCGCTCATATGATGGGCACCAAAGGACATCAACATAACCACAAACAATTTAAACCAATCATAGCAACTCAACAATTGCCGATAGGACAACGAAAATCTACTCAGACATCATAGGATCGCAACACATCATTGGATAATAATATGAAGCATAAAGCACCATGTTCAACTAGAGGGTACATCGGGTTGCGGGAGAGTGGACCACTATAGATAGATGGGGGAAGGTGATGGAGATGTTGGTGAAGATGACGGAGGTGTTGGTGTAGATCACCGTCACACGATAATTGTAACACCCCATATGTGATACCTTCCATATATGGCAATAAAGCTTTCATCAATTTGATCATTGTCATTTCCTTGGGGGTTCTTGTCATTTATGCATTCTTATTGTATTGCATTGTCATGTTTCTTTTCCTTTTTGCATCCATGCATTGCTTCGTCATCACCATGGCATCATGTTCATCTTAGTATCCTTTTTACTTGTCTTTGTGTTTGCATATGTGATGATCCATATCCCTAGCATGCCTAGTGAGTGCTTCTTGTTCTTATGGGGTGGCAAGCCATGCCCATGCTAAACCCTAACCCTCTTCTTCCTCTTCTAGCATTTCTTCTCTTCTCCTTCCTTCTTTTCTTTCCTTTCTTTAATCAATTTTGCAAGTGACTTAGCCTCTTCCTATAATGTTCATCTCCTCCCCACTTCTTTGTTGCTTTGACATGAGTCACCTTGCAAACCCTTGCCCCAATTTTAATTGATTTGGTTAGGTTCAAAAATGAAAGAAGTTTGAACCATATTCAAACTTATTTTATTTTTCTACCTCTGAAACTGCCCACGACATTTTTATAAAATAGGGCATAAATCCAGGAGCATGGGGATATTTTATTTATCTCCTAATTCCTTTTCCTTGAGCTTGTACCTTTTCTTTTATTTTCTGTCTGAGGAAAATGGGAAAAGAAAAGGAATTAATCAGCAGCAGCCGCAGCAATGCAGCCCAGCCAACTTGGGCCAAGCCTTCCCCCTCGGCCCAGCTTCAGCGCGTGCCCGCAGCCCAGCACAGCCCGTAGCGCGTCCCTCTCTCCCTTTCTCACCCGCGCCCCCGCATATCCCCGCTGTTTCGCGCCCACGTGGCCGGGAAGGGCCCGCTTGTCATCGACCGCGCCAAGTTCCTCACCCGCCTTTTCTTCCTCCTCCCGCGGCGCCATGGGGACAGCGAGCCCGACGCCATCGCCGCACCGTCGTGGCTCTGGCCCTCCTTTGAAACCCTCTCCATGTCCAAACCTTCCTCTAGGGTTCCCTCTTCCTCCTCCCACCGCCTGGTGAGCTGAGAGCCACCAGATCTGCCACTCCGCAGCTATCCCGAGCGCTTCTGAGAGCGCGAGCTAGTCGCCGGCATGCTTCCCGTCCTCCTCTGCCTCGCCAACCTTGCCGGTCTTCTTCCTCAACGTTGCCTACGTCGACTACGTCCACTACACGGAGCCGATCGCCTCGCCTGTGACTTCTTCTTCCTCTTCTTCAACTCCGGCAGCCGCGGGTGTTCGATCCTCACCGCCATCGACTTCGTCCACCTCTAGGCTAACCAAGCACACATCTGTGCTTGTGGTACGTGCGCGCACCTCCCCGTGCCCTTTTCCCGTTCGGCCGCGTCGTCTAGCACTTAGTTCACCGTGCACCTGAGCTCGTCGCCGTCGGGCCGTCGGGTGTAGAATATTAATATGTTGTTTGTTGCCATGTTTAAAACATTTAAAATGCTGTTTGAATTATTTTGTGTTTAAAATATGCTTAAACTTGTAAAAATCATAACAAAATATATACAACTCCAAATTTAACAAACTTTATATGCATTTGGGGTGGAAAAATGTGTAGATTAATGTGGTGATGTTACTTTGCATGTTTAACAACTTTAACATATGACTATCTCAGTTATGTCCCAAATGTGTTTAAAGGAATAAGGGAGTTTCCGGAAATTGATGTTTGTTCTTTCCGGCCCATTTAAAATGCTAGCATGTTGTAGTTGTTCCTAGCCGCACCCTTGCCATGTTAAACTACTTTTAAAACTTGTTGGGTGCTTGTTTAAATAATCTACATAACCACTTGTGGCCATGCTAATAGTGTTCCTTTTGCTTGTGTTCCACATGTGTTGTGATCTTGTTATTGCCATGTTGCTTGTGCACTCTTCTTGTCCCTAGGAGTGGCATCATATCCTATCCATGTCCATATGCATCATGTTCATGCATCATGTGGTTGAGCATTGCATAATGATTGATCGTTGTTCCGGTGTTTGCATTGTTGTATTGGTTAGAGCCCGGTGACGATTCAGAGTGCGAGGTTCCTTTCGAGGCTGAGTTTGAGGAGCAAGGTTACGATCCCTCCATGGAATCAACATGCAAGATGAGCATTCCCAGATATCACTTCTATCTTTGCCTATGCTAGATGTCTCGCTCTTTAGATATTGCCTCGATGCCTATTCCTGTTTGTCAGCCCTCCTATTGTTGCCATGAAACACTCTAACCACCTTCATAGCAAACCGTTGTTTGGATAAGTACGCATCGCTCAGCCTCTCTTATAGCGTTGTTAGTTGGAGGTGAAGTTTTTGAAGATTTTTCCCCATGATGAAGTTGTTGTTGGGATAACACAATATATAATACCTGTTAAACTAATTCACCTATATATTGGTAATGGGTGGAAGGCTATGCCTTTCTGCTTGGTGTTTAGTTCCACTCATGCCACCCTAGGAACCGAAAAACCGGTGTTATGTTCCTTGATTTTGCATTCCTAACAAGGTTGGGGTTTATGGGCCCCCCTTGATAATTCGCTTTGTTTAAAGCTTTTCCAGCAAGGCCCAACATTGGTTTTACATTTGCCTAATAACTAAAACTTGCATAGGGCGTTGCAAACCCGAGTTCTTAATTAACAACCCGGGCCAGTGCTCCTCATGAGTATTGGTCCAAACTGGGGGTTCTGCGGGGCCACCGCGGGGGAACCCGAGGTTTGGTATATACCTGTAGAATCACCCATCCGATCATGGCCTGAAACGAGATACGCGCGGCTACTATCAGGGTGTTGGCACGCCAGGAGGTCTTGCTGGATTAGTTTTACCTTTGTCGAAATATCTTGAGCACGGGATTCCGAGAATACTCGGGTCTTCCCACTTTGGAGTTGCGACTCCGCGGATCGTGAGCTTGTGATGGGCTAAGTTGGGACACCCCTGCAGGGTTCGATCTTTCGAAAGCCGTTCCCGCGGTTATGTGGCAGATGGGAATTTGTTAATATCCAGTTGTAGATAACTTGACACCTTATTCATGAATACACTACATGCGTGAGTAACCGTGATGATCTCTTTCCGAAGGGCTTCGGAAAGTGAACACGGTGGGGTTATGTTTGATCGTGAGTAGTTTGGATCACTTCTTGATCAACTGGGCGATCATTGGCACTTGTTCTCTTCTCGCTCTAAACTCGTAAGCTAGTGCTTAGTGATTGTTGCAACCCTTGTTTATAGACTTTCCCACACCTAAGGTTTTGGTAGTTTTGATACCCGTGAACGGGATTGCTGAGTCCTCTATGGCTCACAGATTCAACACACACCAGATGCAGGTACCATTGATAACTATGCGGGAGATGGTTCAGAACTTCACTCGGAGTTCGATGAAGAGCGTGGACGTTACTATGTGTCTTACCCCGACGATCAGTAGTGGTTCTTACTAGGAGGATCCGGGCTTGTGCTATTTATGGTATATTTCTCGTTTGGATTTCGTCCGTAGTCAGACCCTGATGTGCTTTGTATGATGTATGCTATTGTATTCATTGTGTGACATGGCAAGTGTAAGCCAACTATCATTTTACAATTTCATCCCTGAATTTACATGAGATGTGCAAAGATACCATACTTGAGATCATTCTAGTATGTGTTTATGTCCTTAAGTCGTGCCTCGACACATGGGGGACATAGCCGCATACTGGGCATTACAAGTTGGTATTCAGAGCCTTCTCCGACCTAGGAGCCCCCTGATTGATCGAATCGCTAACGGTTGAGTCTAGGCACACACACAAAATGTTTTGAGTCCTATATATATATATATATATATATATATATATATCGGAGAGTAGGATTTCTTCTTACTCCTCATCCCTTCATCGCTCTGGTGAGGACTCCTGACGTTGTTCTACCTCCTCTACTCTCAAAATTCACTGATTTTTTTAGGATCACACGAGTATTGTTTGGATTGTTCCGATATATTTTTGATGAGAACATTGTTATCGATGCCTCCTGTCATTTAGGGGTTGTGGCAGTGTCCCGGGGAGTTGAGCTCCGAGGTGTTGTCCTCACAAATGTATCGTAGAGGTTCTAGAATACTTAAGACGGCCGACATCGAAAACTCTTCTATGCATGTCTGGTGGTGAGATAACCCTGACGTCACCCAGTACTGGGGAGGTAGTTTGGGAGTATTGCCACAACTAGTATAGTGGATGCGTTTCAAAGGTCCGAGGTAAACAGTTTCCGAGGATGACTGGTTATGTGTTGACGGATGGATACAGTTGGATGTAGGTTTAGAGTTGAGTGCGCGGTGCTTCCCCTGTATCCCCAACACTAGATTGCATAAACGGAAAGCTTCGGGAATTAATAGGTGGGTTTTCAAGTAGCTCGTAGGCATTCTTCCAACGAGTGCATGGTATGAGGTTTGGGGTTCAACATCGAGTGAAGAGGTTTCATGGGCGATGTTTAAATTGGGAGTTGCATCTTAAAGGGTCCTTGGCTATGCTGATCAGAGGATTGCAACACCCTTTGAAATACGTACCATGGGGCATTCAGCACGAACATGTGGGACGAAAATTCTATCATGTATTTGTTCCATCTGTACCTTGTTCTTTTATTTTACCTTTTGTCTCCCAAGTGGCTTCTCGACAAGATTGTTGTACCATTAAACTGTGGAATTCATTCGTTCATTTTGTTCAAATGTTCATTGTGAAGACTTATGCTGCAAATTTCTAGCCGTTGATTCAGCTTATCTGTTTTGCTTCAAGGGCTAATGGTTGTCATCATATTCAGGATGGCTCCTAAGAAGGTTTCCAACCCAAACCAAGAGGGCGAAGAAGAGCGTCCTCCTGAACGTCCTCCTTCCCCTCCTCCTCCGACTGAGGCATGGAGAGCAATTATGCAAGCAACCAACCAAAACACTCAGATGCTCATGCAGATGATGCAGAATTTTCAGGCCAATCAAGCAAATCAAGGCAATCATGGGAACCAAGGCCAAGGCAATCTGTTCAATCAACCTCACTTTGCGACACTGAACCAATTCCTGGCAAACCAACCGAAGTCGTTCAGTTACTGTGTGGACCTGCTAGATGCTGAAGATTGGATCACAGACATCAAAAATCACTTTGAGTGCAGTAATGTGAGGCCTGAGGATTATGTCAAGTTTGCCACTTTCCAACTCAAAGATCAAGCTGCTGATTGGTGGCAACAGTACAAAGACTCCAAAGGTGATCGTGAGATCTCGTGGACTGACTTCTGCAAAGATTTCCGCTCTCATCACATTCCAACCAGTGTCATTGAAGGCATGCGTGAGCATTCCGCAACCCGAAGCAAGGCACCATGTCCGTCTATCAATACAATGTCAAGTTCCAGAATCTTGCCCGTTATGCGAAGCAAGACATCCCCGATGCCAAGAGCAAGATATATCAGTTCTGAGGTGGTCTGAAAGATGAACTCCAACTTGCTCTCACCTTTTTTGAGCCGGATGGATTTGACCAATTCTACAATATGGCCCTCAAGCAAGAGGCAGCTCAGGTCAAGAGTGAAGCTTCCAAAAATAGGATTAGAGATGTTGTTCACTCCTCCTCTTCCTATCAAGTGGTTGCCAAGCAGCAGAAGTTCTGGCTACCGCCTCCTCCAGTGCTCCGTCCTCCAAGCAACAACAAGCACTCAAGTGGTCGTGGATTCTCCCACCCACCCAACCGAAGTAATCAGTCCAAGCCTTAGTTCCAAGCTTCAAGATCAAGTGGTCCTTATCATTGGCCTCTTTCAAAAGTTACTTGCAACTAGTGTTCTCAGAAGGCTCACTATGCCAACAAGTGTCCCAACCCAAGGCGCCTTCCGCCTCCTCCACCTGTCAGCACTGCTATTGTCAAGCACAATCCCAAGCATGCAAGAGTGAACCTGATGAGTGCAGCTCAAGCAAAGAATTCTTTCGATGTGATAATTGGTAATCTTCCGGTTAACTCAATTCTTGCAAAAGTCTTGTTTGATTCGGGTGCATCATGCTCTTTCATATCTCAACCTTTTGCATTGAAGCACAATGTTTACATCAAAAGTTTGCCAAGGGAATTATCAGTTGTTTCTCCGGGAAAATAATGCATTCTAGCGTGTTTGCTCCGGATATATCTATTCATATGGGTGATTACAGTTTTCTGGTTTCCCCGGTTATTCTCGGTAACTCCGACATTGATCTTATTCTTGGGATGGATTGGCTCTCCAAGCATGATGCAAACATTGATTGTGCAAACAAGGAGGTCAAGCTAACTCATCCTGACAAAGATGTGATTATCTTCGCATCTTGAGATAACACCATCAGGCTATTCTCTCTCAATGACAAGGGCGAGATTAATGCCATTTCTCAGATTCTGGTGGTTCGTGAAAATGAGGATGTATTCCCTGAAGAGCTTCCAGGCATGCCTCCCCACCGTCAAGTTGAATTCGTCATTGAACTTGAACCCGGTACCGAGCCAACATGTCGGCGTCCGTACAAGCTTTCTCCTGATGAGTTGAAGGAGCTTAAGAAACAACTCAATGAGCAAGAACGTATGGGTCTAATCAGACCAAGTACTTCTCCTTGGGGCTGTGGTGTTCTATTTGTCAAGAAGAAGGATGGCACGGAACGCCTTTGCGTTGATTACCGACCATTGAACAAGAAGAAAATAAAGAATAAGTATCCGCTCCCCAATATCAATGAATTGTTCAAGCAGCTCAAAGGAGCAAAGTTGTTCTCGAAGCTCGATCTCCGGATGGGTTACCATCAGATTCGTATCCGTGAAGAGGATATTCCTAAGACCGCATTCAGAACGAGTTTTGGCTCCTATGAATACACGGTCATGTCTTTCGGCCTTGCAAATGCTCCACCCACTTTCTCTCGGATGATGCACTTCATATTCAACCCCTACACCAATGAATTTGTTCTTGTCTATCTGGATGATATCTTGGTATTCTCCAAGAATGATGAAGACCATGCCAAGCACCTCCGTTTGGTCCTTGACAGGCTCTGTGAGCACAAGTTCTATGCGAAGTTCTCCAAATGTGAATTCTGGCTGGATAAAGTCCTCTATCTTGGCCATATTATCTCTGCTGAGGGCATTTCTGTGAACCCCGAGAAGGTTGAAGCTATTGTCAACTGGGAACCTCCGTAGAATGTCAAGCAACTCCGAAGCTTCCTTGGTCTCGCTAGCTATTGCAGAAGGTTCATTGAGAACTTCTCCAAGATTGCCAAGCCTCTTTCCAACCTGTTGTGGAAGAATGTCAAGTACTCGTGGACTCCTGATTGTGATATGGCATTCAAGACACTCAAAGAGAAGCTCATTTCAGCTCCGATTCTTACTCCTCCGGATGACTCCAAGCCTTATGAAGTTTTTTGTGATGCTTCATTGCAAGGTCTTGGTGGTGTTCTCATGCAAGACAAGATGATTGTGGCATACACTTCTCGTCAGTTGAAACCAAATGAGAAGAATTACCCCACACATGATCTTGAGGTAGCAGCAGTTGTACATGCCTTGATCATGTGGAGACACCTTCTGTTGGGCAGAAAAGTGGACATCTTCACTGATCACAAGAGCTTGAAGTACATCTTCACCCAACTAAACCTTAACCTTCGCCAGACTCGGTGGGCTGAAATGATTCAAGAATACGATCCAAGCATTGAGTATACTCCTAGCAAGGCAAATGTCATTGCAGATGCCTTGAGCAGAAAGGCGTATTGCAACAGTCTCCTTCTCAAACCGTTCCAGCCTGAACCTTGTGAATCTTTCAGGAAGCTCAACCTCCAAGTTGTTCCGCAAGGCTTTCTTGCAAACCTTCAAGTTGCTCCTACCTTGGAAGATCAAATCCGTGAGGCCCAACTCAGTGATGCTATGGTGCAGAAAGTGAAACATGGTATTTCTAAGGGTACTTCCAAGTACAAGTGCTATCGCATTGATGAGAAAGACACCTTGTTCTTTGAGGACATGATCGTGGTTCCCAAAGGTGATCTCAGAAAGCTCATAATGAACAAAGCACATGACTCACTCCTCTCGATACATCCAGGAAGTTCCAAGATGTATCATGACCTCAAGCAATCATATTGGTGGACTCACATGAAAAGAGAGATTTCCCAATTCGTGAATGAATGTGATGTCTGCAGAAGAGTAAAGGCAGGGCATCAACATCCAGCCGGACTCCTTCAACCTCTACCTATTCCCGAGTGGAAATTTGATCACATTGAGATGGATTTCGTCACCGGTTTTCCCAAGTCCAAGAAGGGAAATGATGCTATCTTTGTGGTGATTGACAAGATAACTAAAGTGGCTCATTTTCTTCGAGTCAAAGAATCCATTAACGCAGCTCAGCTGGCAGAGCTGTACACCTCCAGAATTGTTTCTTTGCATGGCATTCCTCAAGTGATCTCCTCAGATCGTGGAAGTTTGTTCACTTCCAAGTTCTGGGATTCTTTACAGTCAGCCATGGGCACAAAGATTCGCTTCAGCACTGCGTTTCACCCTCAGACTAGTGGTCAAGTCGAAAGAGTGAACCAGATCCTCGAAGATATGCTAAGAGCTTGTGTCATCTCCTTCGGTATGAAACGGGAAGGCTGCCTTCCATTTGCCGAATTCTCCTACAACAACATCTTCCAAGCAAGTGTCGGCAAAGCTCCTTTTGACATCATCTATGGCACAAAGTGTCGTACCCCTCTCAACTGGTCCGAGACTGGTGAACGTCAACTCCTTGGAAATGATTTGATCTCAGAAGCCGAAGAAATGTGCAAAGTCATACGTGAGAATCTCAAAGCCGCGCAATCGCGTCAAAAGAGCTACTATGACGGCAAGCATCGTAATTTGGCTTTTGACATTGGAGACCATGTCTATCTCCGTGTTTTTCCCATGAAGGGCACTCGGAGGTTCGGTATCAAGGGAAAGCTTGCTCCAAGATACGTGGGCCCTTTCAAGATTCTTGGCAAGAGAGGCGATCTAGCCTACCAACTCGAGCTTCCCTCCAACTTTGCAAATGTGCATGATGTGTTTCACGTGTCTCAACTCCGCAAGTGCTTCAAGACGCCTAAACGCACCATTCCGTTTGAAGAGATTGATCTTCAACAAGACTTGTCTTATTGTGAGCACCCCGTTGCTATCCTTGAAGAAACTGAGCGCAAAACCCGCAACAAGTCCATCAAATTCTTGAAAGTGAAGTGGTCACACCATACCGACCGAGAAGCTACATGGGAACCAGAAGATCATCTCCGTTCAGAGTATCCCTCCTTCTTTTAGTCCTCGATCTCGGGACGAGATCTTTTTGTAGTGGAGGAGTGTTTGTAACACCCCATATGTGATACCTTCCATATATGGCAATAAAGCTTTCATCAATTTGATCCTTGTCCTTTCCTTGGGGGTTCTTGTCATTTATGCATTCTTATTGTATTGCATTGTCATGTTTCTTTTCCTTTTTGCATCCATGCATTGCTTAATCATCACCATGGCATCATGTTCATCTTAGCATCATTTTTACTTGTCTTTGTGTTTGCATATGTGATGATGCTTGTCCCTAGCATGCCTAGTGAATGCTTCTTGTTCTTATGGGGTGGCAAGCCATGTCGATGCTAAACCCTAACCCCCTTCTTCCTCTTCTAGAATTTCTTCTCTTCTCCTTCCTTCTTTTCTTTCCTTTCTTTAATCAATTTTGCAAGTGACTTAGCCTCTTCCTGTAATGTTCATCTCCTCCCCACTTCTTTGTTGCTTTGACATGAGTCACCTTGCAAAGCCTTGCCCCAATTTGAATCGATTTGGTTAGGTTCAAAAATGACAGAAGTTTGAACCATATTCAAACTTATTTTATTTTTCTACCTCTAAAAATGCCCAAGACATTTTCATAAAATAGGGCATATTTTCCAGGAGCATGGGGATATTTTATTTATCTCCTAATTCCTTTTCCTTGAGCATGTACTTTTTCTTTTATTTTCTGTCCGACAAAAATGGGAAAAGAAAAGGAACTAATCAGCAGCAGCCGCAGCAGTGCAACCCAGCCAACTTGGGCCAAGCCTTCCCCCTCGGCCCAGCTTCAGCGCGCGCCCACAGCCCAGCACAGCCTGCAGCGCGTCCCTCTCTCCCTTTCTCACCCGCGCCCCCGCATACCCCCGCTGTTTCGCGCCCACGTGGCCAGGAAGGGCCTGCTTGTCATCGACTGTGCCAAGTTCCTCACCCGCCTTTTCTTCCTCCTCCCGCGACGCCATGGGGACCGCGAGCCCGACGCCGTCGCCGCACCGTCGTGGCTCTGGACCTCCTTTTAAACCCTCTCTGTGTCCAACCCTTCCTCTAGGGTTCCCTCTTCCTCCTCCCGCCGCCTGGTGAGCTGAGAGCCACCAGATCCGCTGCTCCGCAGCTATCCCGAGCGCTTCTGAGAGCGTGAGCTCATCGTCGGCGTGCTTCCCGTCCTCCTCTGCCTCGCCAACCTTGCCGGTCTTCTTCCTCGACGTCGTCTACGTCGACTACGCCCACTACACGGAGCCAATCGCCTTGCGTGTGAATTCTTCTTCCTCTTCTTCAACTCCGGCAGCCGTCGGTGTTCGATCCTCACCGCTGTAGACTCCGTCCACCTCCAGGCTAACCAAGCACACCTCCGTGCTTGTGGTACGTGCGCACACCTCCCCGTGCCCTTTTCCCCTTGGGCCACGTCGTCTAGCACTTAGTTCACCGTGCACCCGAGCTCGTCGCCGTCGGGCCTCGTCTCCGGCGAGTGTTCCGACCACCTTAGTTCCTCCTCTGTTGCCCGTCGTGTTCGCCATGTCGCATAGATGCTGCTAGTGCTTTCGCCGCTCCATTTAGGCCCATGCTTTGTCTCGTCAAGGTCCGCCGCCGCCGCTCTGTTTGTTGCTCGCCGGCGTCGTTGTGGTTGTCGCTAGGTGCAGCAAGTGCACGTCGTGGGTGCAGAGTTCCCCCAGGAATAGACCGCACCACTCCGCCGCCAGTTAGGGTCGCCAGAGCAGCTCGGACGAGCAGCTCCGATGTGCTCTGTTTCCCTCTTGCTGTCAGCTTATTCAGTTAACACATAAGGCAATGGTCGCCTTCTCTGTCAGATGCACTCGTCTAGCCTAGTGGCTCGTCTCTTCGTCAGTTAACCAGGAGGTCGCGGTTTCGATCCCGTCGGGGGCAGTGGATATTCCCCCCTTTTTGCATTTCTTGTGTGGCTGATAGGTTGGCCCCACCTGTCATCCTCTCCGCGCCATTCCACCCACACGCGCACCCACTCTGCCACGTTGGATTCCCCTAGGTCCACCAATCAGTGTCTCTGGCTAGATCCAGGCAGGTCATGTCGTCTTTTCCTTCTGTTTTTCTTTTTGTTATTCTTTTATGCAGTTTCTTGCATATTTAATATCTTTCAAAATATGCATCTGATGAAAATAAGTTATATATGAAAACTGCTTAGTTTTTCGTGTAGAATATTAATATGTTGTTTGTTGCCATGTTTAAAACATTTGAAATGCGGTTTGAATTATTTTGTGTTTAAAATATGCTTAAACTTGTAAAAATCATAACAAAATATCTACAACTCCAAATTTAACAAACTTTATATGCATTCGGAGTGGAAAAATGTGTAGATTAATGTGGTGCTATTACTTGGCATATTTAACAACTTTAACATTTGACTATCTCAGTTTTGTCCCAAATGTGTTTAAATGAATATGGGAGTTTCCGGAAATTGATGTTTGTTCTTTCCGACACATTTAAAATGCTAGCATGTTATAGTTGTTCCTAGCTGCACCCTTGCCATGTTAAACAACTTTTCAAACTTGTTGGGTGCTTGTTTAAATAATCTACATAACCACTTGTGGCCATGCTAATGGTATTCCTTTTGCTTCTGTTCCACATGTGTTGTGATCTTGTTATTGCCATGTTGCTTGTGCACTCTTCTTGTCCCTAGGAGTGGCATCATATCCTATCCATGTCCATATGCATCATGTTCATGCATCATGTGGTTGAGCATTGCATAATGATTGATCGTTGTTCCAGTGTTTGCATTATTGTGTTGGTTAGAGCCCGGTGACAATTCGGAGTGCGAGGTTCCTTTCGAGGCTGAGTTTGAGGAGCAAGGTGACGATCCCTCCGTGGAATCAACAGGAAAGATGACCATTCCCATATATCACTTCTATCTTTGCCTATGCTATATGTTTTGCTCTTTAGATATTGCCTCGATGCCTATTCCTATTTGTCAGCCCTCCTATTGTTGCCATGAAACACTCTAACCACCTTCCTAGCAAACCGTTGTTTGGCTAAGTACGCATCGCTCAGCCCCTCTTATAGCGTTGTTAGTTGTAGGTGAAGTTTTTGAAGATTTTGCCTCGTGATGAAGTTGTTGTTGGGATAACACAATATATAATACCTGTTAAACTAATTCACGTATATATTGGTATGGGTGGAAGGCTAAGCCTTTCTGCTTGGTGTTTTGTTCCACTAATGCCACCCTAGGAACCGATAAACCGGTGTTATGTTCCTTGATTTTGCGTTCCTAACACGGTTGGGGTTTATGGGCCCCCTTGTTAATTCGCTCTGTTTAAAGCTTTTCCAGCAAGGCCCAACATTGGTTTTACATTTGCCTAATAACTAAAACTTGCATAGGGTGTTGCAAACCTGAGTTTTTAATTAACAACCCGGGCCAGTGATCCTCATGAGTGTTGGTCCAAACTAGGGGTTCTGCGGGGCCACCACGGGGGAACCCGAGGTTTGGTATATACCTGTAGAATCACCCATCCAGTCGTGGCCTGAGACGAGATACGCGCGGCTACTGTCAGGGTGTCGGCACGCCGAGAGGTCTTGCTGGATTAGTTTTACCTTTGTCGAAATATCTTGAGCACGGGATTCCGAGAATACTCGGGTCTTCCCACTTTGGAGTTGCGACTCCACGGATCGTGAGCTTGTGATGGGCTAAGTTGGGACACCCCTGCAGGGTTTGGTCTTTCGAAAGCCGTGCCCGTGGTTATGTGGCAGATGTGTATTTCTTAATATCCGGTTGTAGATAATTGACACCTTATTCATCAATACACTACCTGCGTGAGTAACCGTGATGGTCTCTTTCCGAAGGGCTTCGGAAAGTGAACACGGTGGGGTTATGTTTGATCGTGAGTAGTTAGGAACACTTGTTGATCAACTTGGCGATCGTTGGCACTTGTTCTCTTCTCGCTCTAAACTCGTAAGCTAGTGCTTAGTGCTTGCTGCAACCCTTGTTTATAGCCTTTCCCACACCTAATGTTTTGGTAGTTTTGATACCCGGGACGGGATTGCTGAGTCCTCTGTGGCTCACAGATTCAACACACACCAGATGCAGGTACTGTTGAGAACTATGCGGGAGATGGTTTAGAACTTCACTGGGAGTTCGATGAAGAGCGTGGACGTTACTATGTGTCTTATCCCGACGATCAGTAGTGGTTCTTACTAGGAGGAACCGGACTTGTGTTATTTATGGTATCTTTCTCATTTGGATTTCGTCTGTATTCGGACCCTGATGTTCTTCGGATAATGTATGCTATTGTATTCATTATGTGACGTGGCGAGTGTAAGCCAACTATCATTTTACAATTTCATCCCTGAATTCTACATGAGATGTGCAAAGATACCATACTTGAGATCGGTCTAGTATGCGTTTATGTCCTTAAGTCGTGCCTCGACACGTGGGGGACATAGTCGCATACTCGGCATTACAATAATGGCCCTGGCGGTGTTCCGGCGCCACCGGGAGAGAGGGGGAGAGAGCCCCCCTCCTTCTTCTTCTTCCTTGACCTTCTCCCTACATGGGAGAAGGGTTTCCCCTCTGGTCCATGGCCTCCATGGCGGCGGAGGGGTGAGAGCCCCTCCGAGATTGGATCTGTCTCTCTGTCTCTCTCTGTTTCTGCGTTCCCAGATTCTGGCCTTTCACCGTTTCTTAAATTCCCGAAGATCCGTAACTCTGATTGGGCTGAATTTTGGACACGATTTTTATCCGGATATTAGATTTCTTGTGGAAAAAGAAGGGCACCAACTGCTTTACGGAGTGGCCACGAGGGCCTAGGGCGCCCCCCTCACCCTCGTGGGCCACTCGGGCATCGTCTCACGTTGATTCCACTTCCCAAAATTCACATATATTCCAAAAAAAAATCTCCCTCCGTTTTTACCCCGTTTGGACTCTGTTTGATATGTATATTATGCGAAACAAAAACATGCAACAAACAGGAATTGGCACTGGGCACTGGATCAATATGTTAGTCCCAAAAAATAGTATAAAAAGTTGCCAAAAGTATATGAAAGTTGTATTATATTGGCATGTGCTACTTCTCGAGCTTGCGTTGTATTCCCTCGAAGAGGAAAGGGTGATGCAGAATAGTAGCGTAAGTATTTCCCTCAGTTTTTGAGAACCAAGGTATAAATCCAGTAGGAGACTACGCGTGAGTGGTGCGCACCTACACAAACAAATAAGAACTTTGCAGCCAATGCGATAAGGGGTTGTCAATCCCTTTACGGTCACTTACGAAAGTGAGATCTGATAGATAGGATAGTATAATGTTTTTGGTATTTTTGATATAAGAATAGAAAGTAAATAAAGAAAATAAGCAACGACAGCAGAAATTGAAGTAAAGTAATATGATAAAGATAGACCCGGCGGCCATAGGTTTCACTAGTGGCTTTTCTCATGATAGCAGAATTCTACGGTGGGTGAACAAATTACTGTCGAGCAATTGATAAAAAAGCGCATAGTTATGAGAATATCTAGGCATGATCATTATATATAGGCATCACGTCCGTGACAACTAGACCAAAACGATTCTGCATCTACTACTATTACTCCACACATCGATCGTTATCCAGCATGCATCTAGAGGGATATATATAGTTGCCTCGATGTTTTCAGGGTACATGGATATATATATAGGAGGAAGGAGGGCATCGGGGGAGCCAGAGGGGGCCCACGAGGGTGGGGGCGCGCCCAGGGGGAGGGGGCGTGTCGTGGACCCTCGTGGCCACCTCCTTTGTTCCCTCGCGTGTACCCCAAGTCTTCTGCGTAGATACGGTTCCAAAAATAACTCTCCCGAAGGTTTCATTCCGTTTGGACTTCGTTTGATATCCCTTTTCTGCGAAACTTTGAAATAGGCAAAAAACATCAATTTGCGCTGGGCCTTGGGTTAGTAGGTTAGTCCCAAAAATAATATAAAAGTGTATAATAAAGCCCATTAAACATCCAAAACAGAATATATAATAGCATGGAACAATAAAAAATTATAGATACGTTGGAGATGTGTCGAGCATCCCCAAGCTTAATTCCTGCTCGTCCTCGAGTAGGTAAATGATAAAAACGGAATTTTTGATGTGAATGCTAACCAACATAATTCTCAATGTAATTTCTTTATTGTGGCATGAATGTTCAGATCCGAAAGATTCAAGACAAAAGTCTATGTTAACATAAGAAATAATAATACTTCAAGCATACTAACAAAGCAATCATGTCTTCTCAAAATAACATGGCCAAAGAAAGTTATCCCTACAAAATCATATAGTCTGGCTATGCTCCCTCTTAGTCAAACAAAATATTCATATCATGCCCAACCCCGGTTTCAGCCAAGCTATTGTTTTCATACTCAATTTTTTTTCAAACCTTTCAACTTTCACGCAATACATGAGCGTGAGCCATGGATATAGCACTATAGGTGGAATAGAGTGGTGGTTGTGGAGAAGACAAAAAGGAGCAAGATAGTCTCACATCAACTAGGCGTATCAATGGGCTATGGAGATGCCCATCAATAGATATCAGTGTGAGTGAGTAGGGATTGCCATGCAACGGATGCACTAGAGCTATAAGTGTATGAAAGCTCATCAAAAGAAACTAAGTGGGTGTGCATGCAACTTGCTTGCTCATTAAGACCTAGGGCATTTGAGGAAGCCCATCGTTGGAATATACAAGCCAAGTTCTATAATGAAAATTCCCACTAGTATATGAAAGTGACAAAACAAGAGACTCTCTATCATAAAGATCATGGTTCTACTTTGAAGCACAAGTGTGGAAAAGGATAGTAGCATTTTCCCTTCTCTCTTTTCTCTCATTTATTTGGAGGGGCTTTCTCTCTTTTTTTTAGCCCCTCCCTATATATTTTATTGGGCCATCCTTTTTTTATTTGGCCTTTCCTCACACGGGACAATGCTCTAATATTGAAGATCATCACACTTTTATTGACTTACAACTCAAACATTATAACTCGAAGCTAGAACAAAATATGACTCTATGTGAATGATGATGAAGCATGTCATATGAACGGAACGGTGAAAGTTGCATGGCAATATATCTCGGAATGGCTATGGAAATGCCATGATAGGTAGGTATGCTGGTTGTTTTGAGGAAGGTATATGGTGGGTGTATGGTAGCAGAGAGAGTTGCGCGGTACAAGAGAGGCTAGCAAAGGTGGAAGGGTGAGAGTGTGTATAATCCATGGACTCAACATTAGTCATAAAAAACTCATATACTTATTGCAAAAATTTACGAGTCATCAAAACAAAGTAATCAACGCATGCTCCTAGGGGAAGGGTTGGTAGGAGTTAACCATCGCACGATCCCGACCTCCACACAAAGGATGGCACCTAATAAATACCTCATGCTCTAACTTCGTCACATAGCGGTTCACCATACGTGCATGCTACGGGAATCATAAACTTTAACACAAGTATTTCCCAAATCCATAATTACTCCACTATCATGACTCTAATATCACCATCCTCATATCTCAAAACAATCATCAAGTATCAAACTTCTCATCATATTCAATGCACTTTATATGAAAGCTTTTACCATATTGATCTTGGATGTCTATCATATTACGACTAGATTTATAACCAAAGCACATTACCATGATGTTCTAAAAGACTCTCAAAAGGATGTAAGTGAAGTATGAGAGATCAACAATTTCTACAAAATAAAACCACCACCGTGCTCTAAAAGATATAAGTGAAGCACTAGAGCAAAACTATCTAGCTCAAAAGATATAAGAGAAGCACATAGAGTATTCTAATAAATTCTAAACCATAATTATCTCTCTAAAAATATGTGTCCAGCAAGGATGATTGTGGCAGACTAAAAAGCAAAGACTCAAATCATACATGACGCTCCAAGCAAAACACATATCATGTGATGAATAAAAATATAGTCCCGAGTATAGTTACCGATAGATGAAGACGAAAGAGGGGATGCATTCCCGGGGCATCCCCAAGCTTAGGCTTTTGGTTGTCCTTTAATTTTACCTTGGGGTGCCTTGGGAATCCCCAAGATTATCTTGCCACTCTTTGTTCCATAGTCCATCAAAGCCATACTCAAAACTTGAAAACTTCACAACACAAAACTTAGCACAAAATCTCGTGAGCTCCGTTAGTATAAGAAAACAAATCACTACTCAAAGGTACTGTAATGAACTTATTATTTGTTTATATTTATGTTAAACCTACTGTATTACAACTTCTTTATGATTCATACTTCCCAATACTACTCATAGATTCATCAAAATAAGCAAACAACACAAGAAAAACAGAATCTGTCAAAAACAGAACAAACTGTAGTAATCTGTAACTTTCGAATACTTCTGTAACTCCAAAAAATTGAAATAAATTGGTAAATGTGAGGAATTTGTCTATTAATCATCTGCAAAAATAATCAACTAAATAGCACTCTCCAGTAAAATATGGTAGCTAATCTCGTGAGCGCTAAAGTTTCTGTTTTTTTACAGCATGATCATATAAACTTCACACAAGTCTTCCCAAAGGTTGTACTTGGCACAAACACTAACTAAAACACAAAACCACATCTAAACAGAAGCTAGATGAAATATTTATTCCTAAACAGAAGCAAAAACAAAATAAAATAAAATTGGGTTGCCTCCCAACAAGCGCTATCGTTTAACGCCCCTAGCTAGGCATTGATAATTTCGATGATGCTCACATGAAGGATATCAATTGAAACACGAAGAGAGCATCACGTAGCATGTAAAAAACACATCTAAGTCTAACAAACTTCCTATGCATATCAATCTTATAAGCAAACAAATTATCAAGGCAAGCAAGATCTAGCATATGCAAGGAAGAAGAAAGAAACAATAGCAATCTCAACATAACGAGTGGTAATTTAGTAACATGAAAATTTCTACAACCATATTTTCCTCTCTCATAATAATTGCATGTAGGATCATAAGCAAATTCAACAATATAGCTGTCACAAAACATATTCTCAACACGATCCACATGCATACGAAGTTGACACTCTTCCTAAATAGTGGGATCAACATTAACTAAAGTCATGACCTATCCAAACCCACTTTTATAAAAAAAAAATCATAAGATTGAACATTCTCCAATTATGTGGGATCTAAAGTTGACACTCTTCCAAAAACACTTTTAATATTATTGCAAACATTATTATCAATCTCATATATATCATGGGGCTTAAATAAGGTTTCAAGATCGCAAGAAGCATCACCCCAATCATGATCATTGCAACAAGTAGTGGACATAGCAATACTAGCATCCGTAAGCTTAGGGTTTTGCATATCATTAACACAATTGACATTAATAGAATTTACAATAGTATCATTGCAATCATGTTTTTCATTAAAAGAGCTATCGTGAATCACTTCGTAATTTTCTTCTTTCAACACTTCATCACAAGTTTTAGATTCACGAATTTCAAGCAAAACCTCATAAAGATAATCTAGTGCAGCAATTGGTTCATTATAATTGGATCTCTTAAAAAGATTAGCAAGTGGATGAGGATCCATAATTTAGCAAGCGAAGATGCAAGCTAATAGAAGGCACATGGCAACACAAGCAAACAAAAAGCCGAACGGAAGAAGGGCGAATAAAACGGCAAAGGTGAAGTGGGGGAGAAGAAAACGAGAGGCAAAAAATGTAATGCGAAGGATAAGGGTTTGTGATAGGTACTTGGTATATGACTTTTGCGTAAGCCTCCCCGGCAACGGCGCCAGAAATTCTTCTTGCTACTTCTCGAGCTTGCGTTGTATTCCCTCGAAGAGGAAAGGGTGATGCATCACAGTAGCGTAAGTATTTCCCTTGGTTTTTTAGAACCAAGGTATCAATCCAGTTAGAGACCACGCGTGAGTCCCTCGCACCTGCACAAACAAATAAGAACTTCGCAGCCAACGCGATAAGGGCTGTCAATCCCTTTACGATCACTTACAAAAGTGAGATCTGATAGATAGGATAGTATAATATTTTTGGTATTTTTGATATCCGAACAGAAAGTAAATAAAGAAAATAAGCAACGACAGTAGAAATTGAAGTAAAGTAATATGATAAAGATAGACCCGAGGGCCATAGGTTTCACTAGTGGCTTCTCTCATGATAGCAGAATTCTAAGGTGGGTGAACAAATTACCGTTGAGCAATTGATAGAAAAAGCGCATAGTTGTGAGAATATCTAGGCATGATCATTATAAATAGGCATCACGTCCGTGACAAGTAGACCAAAACGATTCTGCATCTACTACTATTACTCCACACATCAACCGCTATCCAGCATGCATCTAGAGTATTAAGTTCAGAAGAACAGAGTAATGCTTTAAGTAGGATGACATGATGTAGAGGGATAAACTCAAGCAATATGACATAAACCCCATCTATTTATCCTCGTGGCAACAATACAATACGTGCCTTGTTGCCCCTGCTTTCACTGGGAAAGGACACCGCAAGATTGAACCCAAAGCCAAGCACTTCTCCTATTGCAAGAACTATAGATCTAGTAGGCCAAACCAAACCAATAATTCGAAGAGACTTGCAAAGATATTATAAGCATACATGAAAGATTTCAGAAAAGAATCAAATGTTGTTCATAGATTATTAATCTTGATCATAAACCCACAATTCATCGGATCTCGACAAACAAACAGCAAAAAGATTACATCGAATAGATCTCCTCAAAGATCGAGGAAAACTTTGTATTGAGATCAAAAAAGAGAGAAGAAGCCATCTAGCTAATAACTATGGACCCTAAGGTCTATGGTAAACTACTCACAACTCATTGGTGAGGCTATGGCGTTGATGTAGAAGCACTCCATGGTAGATCCCCCCTCCGTCGGAGCTCCGGAACAGGCCCCAAGATGGGATCTCGGGGAATAGAAGGTTACGGCGGTGGAATTAGGGTTTTCTCTGTTGCCTCGATGTTTTCAGGGTACATGGATATATATAAGAGGAAGGAGGGTATCGGGGGAGCCAGAGGGGGCCCACGAGGGTGGGGGCGCGCCCAGGACCCTCGTGGCCACCTCCTTCGTTCCCTCACGTGTACTCCAAGTCTTCTGCGTAGATACGGTTACAAAAATAACTCTCCCGAAGGCTTCATTCCGTTTGGACTCCGTTTGATTTCCCTTTTCCGCGAAACTCTGAAATAGGCAAAAAAAACAGCAATTCGCACTGGGCCTTGGGTTAGTAGGTTAGTCCCAAAAATAATATAAAAGTGTATAATAAAGCCCATTAAACATCAAAAACAGAATATATAATAGCATGGAACAATAAAAAATTATAGATATGTTGGAGACGTATCAAGCATCCCCAAGCTTAATTCCTGCTCGTCCTCGAGTAGGTAAATGATAAAAACAGAATTTTTGTTGTGGAATGCCAACTAACATAATTCTCAATGTAATTCTCTTTGTTGTGGCATGAATGTTCAGATCCGAAAGATTCAATATAAAAGTTCATATTGACATAAGAATAATAATACTTCAAGCATACTAACAAAGCAATCATGTCTTCTCAAAATAACATGGCCAAAGAAAGTTCATCCCTACAAAATCATATAGTTAGGCTATGCTCCATCTTCGTCACACAAAATATTCCAATCATGCACAACCCCGGTTTCAGTCAAGCACTTGTTTCATACTTTAATTTTTTCAAAGTCTTTCAACTTCCACACAATATATGAGCGTGAGCCATGGACATAGCACTATGTGGAATAGAGTGGTGGTTGTGGAGAAGACAAAAAAAGAGGAAGATGGTCTCACATCAACTAGGCGTATCAATGGGCTATGGAGATGCCCATCAATAGATATCAATGTGAGTGAGTAGGGATTGTCATGCAACGGATGCACTAGAGCTATAAATGTATGAAAGCTCAACAAAAGAAACTAAGTGGGTGTGCATCCAACTTGCTTGCTCACGAAGACCTAGGGCATTTGAGGAAGCCCATCGTTGGAATATACAAGCCAAGTTCTATAATGAAAATTCCCACTAGTATATGAAAGTGACTAAACAAGAGACTCTCTATCATGAAGAACATGGTGCTACTTTGAAGCACAAGTGTGGAAAAAGATAGTTGCATTGTCCCTTTTCTTTTCTTTTCTTTTTTCTTTTTTTGGGCCTTTCTTTTTTCTTTGGCCTTTCCTTCTCTTTTTTTTCTTTTCTCTTTTTTTCTTTGGGACAATGCTCTAATAATGATGATCATCACACTTATATTGATTTACAACTCGATACTAGAACAAAGTATGACTCTATATGAATGCCTCCTGTGGTGCACCGGGATGTGCAATGAATCAAGAGTGACATGTATGAAAACTTATGCATGGTGGCCTAGCCACGAATATGATGTCAACTACATGATCATGCATGGCAATATGACAATGATGAAGAGTGTCATAGCAAACAGAACTGTGGAAAGTTGCATGGCAATATATCTTGGATTGGCTATGGAAATTCCATGATAGGTAGGTATGGAGGCTGTTTTGAGGAAGGTATAAGGTGGGTGTACGGTACCGGCGAAAGTTGCGCGGTACAAGAGAGGCTAGCAATGGTGGAAGGGTGAGAGTGCGTATAATCCATGGACTCAACATTAGTCATACATAACTCACATACTTATTGCAAAAATCTACAAGTCATCAAAACAAAGTACTAAACGCATGCTCCTAGGGGGGAGATTGGTAGGAGTTAACCATCGCGCGCCCCCGACCTCCACACAAAGGATGACACTCAATGAAATACCTCATGCTTCAAATTTGTCACACAACGGTTACCATACGTGCATTCTATGGGACTTGCAAACCTCAACACGAGTATTTCTTCAATTCACAACTACTCTACTAGCATGACTCTAATATCACCATCCTCATATCTCAAAACAATCATCAAGTATCGAACTTCTCATAGCATTCAATGCACTTTATATGAAAGTTTTTACTATACACATCTTGGATGCCTATCATATTAGGACTAGATTTATAACCAAAGCACATTACCATGATGTTCTAAAAGAATCTCAAAAGGATATAAGTGAATCATGAGAGATCAACAATTTCTACAAAATAAAACCACCACCGTGCTCTAAAAGATATAAGTGAAGCACTAGAGCAAAACTATCTAGCTCAAAAGATATAAGCGTAGCACATAGAGTATTCTAATAAATTCTAAACCATATTTATCTCTTTCAAAAGGTGTGTCCAGCAAGGATGATTGTGGAAAACTAAAAAGCAAATGCTCAAATCATACATGACGCTCCAAGCAAAACACATATCATGTGGTCAATAAAAATATAGTCTCAAGTATAGTTACCGATAGATGAAGACGAAAGAGGGGATGCCTTCCCGGGGCATCCCCAAGGTTAGGCTTTTGGTTGTCCTTGAATTTTACCTTGGGTTCCTTGGGCATCCCCAAGCTTAAGCCCTTGCCACTGTTTGTTCCATAGTCCATCAAAGCCATACTCAAAACTTGAAAACTTCACAACACAAAACTTAGCCAAAAAATCTCGCGAGCTCCGTTAGTATAAGAAAACAAACCACTACTCAAAGGTACTGTAATGAACTCATTCTTTGTTTATATTGGTGTTAAACCTACTGTATTCCAACTTCTCTATGATTCATATTCCCCAATACTACTCATAGATTCATCAAAATAAGCAAACAACACACGAAAAACAGAATCTGTCATAAACAGAACAGTCTGTAGTAATCTATAAGTTTCAAATACTTCTGTAACTCCAAAAAATTGAAATAAATTGGTAAACGTGAGGAATTTGTCTATTAATCATCTGCAAAAAAATCAACTAAATAACACTCTCTAGTAAAATATTACAGCCGATCTCGTGAGCGCTAAAGTTTCTGTTTTTTACAGCAAGATCATATAAACTTCACACAAGTCTTCGCAAAGATTCTACTTGGCACAAACACTAATTAAAACACAAAACCACATATAAATAGAAGCTAGATGCAATATTTATTCCTAAACAGAAGCAAAAACAAAGAAAATAAAATTGGGTTGCCTCCCAACAAGTGTTATCGTTTAACGCCCCTAGCTAGGCACGATACAAGAATAGATCTAGGTATTGCCATCTTTGGTGGGCAATCCATAAGTGGCTCTCATAATAGATTCATAAGGTAATTTGATTTTCTTTCTTGGAAAGTGTTCCATGCCTTTCCTTAATGTAAATTGGAATCTAATATTTCCTTCCTTCATATCAATAATTGCACCAAACGTTCTAAGGAAAGGTCTACCAAGAATAATAGGACATGAAGGATTGCAATCTATATCAAGAACAATGAAATCTACGGGCACATAATTCCTATTGGCAACAATAAGAACATCATTAATCCTTCCCATAAGTTTCTTAATGGTAGAATCCGCAAGATGCCAATTTAAAGAACAATCATCAAGCTCATGGAAACCTAACAAATCACACAAAGTTTTTGGGATTGTCGAAACACTTGCACCCAAATCACACAAAGCAAAGCATTCATGATCTTCAATTTTAGTTTTAATAGTAGGTTCCCACTCATCATAAAGCTTTCTAGGTATAGAAACTTCTAATTCAAGTTTTTCTTCATAAGACTGCATCAAAGCATCAACTATGTGTTTGGTAAAAGCCTTATTTTGACTATAAGCATGCGAAGAATTTAGTACGGATTGCAACAAGGAAATACAATCTACTAAAGAGCAATTATCATAATTGAATCCCTTGAAATCCAAGATAGTGGGTTCATCACTATGCAAAGTTTTAATCTCTTCAATCCTACTTTTCCGAATCATTGGGACGCCTTTTAACTAAAGTAGACTCATCCCAGTCCCATCTTTATCCAGATTCATACTAGAAAATAAGGATCTAACAGGAGACACATCAATAACTTTCAGATCTTCATCCTTATTTTCACGTTCTTCCGGTTTAGCAACCATCTTATTAACTAAGGTGGATTACTTGTACAAAATTTGGACTATTAAGTTCTCAAGATGAGCAAAGTGAGATTTCAAACCATAAAATTCCTTAGACATATCATCAAGCTCTTTATTCATGTATTCCATGAAGTTTTTCTGTTCTTTAAGCTCGTTTCTGAAGAAATCATTGTGCTCAAATTGCACAGACATAAAATGTCTAACATTGTTTTCAATCTCATCTAACCTCTTAAGGTGAGGGTCAACACTGATAGGGGAAGTCATGGTGACAAACAAGCAAGCGAATGGTAAACACACGGAAAAAGAAGGGCAAATAAAACGGCAAGGGTGAAGTGGGGGATAGGAAACCGAGAGGCAAATAAATGTAATGCGAAGGATAAGGGTTTGTGATAGGTACTTGGTATATGACTTTTGCGTAAGCCTCCCCGGCAATGGCGCCAGAAATTCTTCTTGCTACTTCTCGAGCTTGCGTTGTATTCCCTCGAAGAGGAAAGGGTGATGCAACACAGTAGCGTAAGTATTTCCCTCGGTTTTTGAGAACCAAGGTATCAATGCAGTAGGAGACCACGCGCGAGTCCCTCGGACGTACACAAACAAATAAGAACTTGGCAGCCAACGTGATAAGGGGTTGTCAATCCCTTTACGGTCACTTACGAAAGTGATATCCGATAGATAGGATAGTATAATATTTTTGGTATTTTTGGTATAAGAACAGAAAGTAAATAAAGCAAATAAGCAACGGCAGCATAAATTGAAGTAATGTAATATGATAAAGATAGACCCAGGGGCCATAGGTTTCACTAGTGGCTTCTCTCATGATAGCAGAATTCTACGGTGGGTGAACAAATTACTGTCGAGTAATTGATAGAAAAGCGCATAGTTATGAGAATATCTAGGCATGATCATTATATATAGGCATCACGTCCGTGACAATTAGACCGAAACGATTCCACATCTACTACTATTACTCCACACATCGACCGCTATCTAGCATGCATCTAGAGTATTAAGTTCATAAGAACAGAGTAATGCTTTAAGCAAGATGACATGATATAGAGGGATAAGCTCAAGCAACATGATATAAACCCCATCTTTTTATCCTCGATGGAAACAATACAATACGTGCCTTGCTGCCCCTGTTGTCACTGGGAAAGGACACCGCAAAATTGAACCCAAAGCCAAGCACTTTTCCCATTGCAAGAACTATAGATCTAGTAGGCCAAACCAAACCAATAATTCGAATAGACTTGCAAGGATATTATAATCATACATAAAAGATTTCAGAAAAGAATCAAATATTGTTCATAGATAATCTTGATCATAAACCCAAAATTCATCGGATCTCGACAAACACACCTTAAAAATATTACATCGAATAGATCTCCTCGAAGATCGAGGAGAACTTTGTATTGAGATCCAAAAAGAGAGAAGAAGCCATCTAGCTAATAACTATGGACCCGAAGGTCTGTGGTAAACTACTCACAACTCATTGGTGAGACTATTGCGTTGATGTAGAAACACTCCGTGGCAGATCCCCCCTCCGGCGGAGCTCCAGAACAGGCCCCAAGATGGGATCTCACGAGAACAGAAGGTTGCAGCTGTGGAATTAGGGTTTTCTCTGTTGCCTCGATGTTTTCAGGGTACATGGATATATATATAGGTCAGCCAGAGGGGGCCCACGAGGGTGGGGGCAAGCCCAGGGGGAGGGGTAGATACGGATCCAGAAATTACTCTCCCGAAGGTTTCATTCCATTTGGACTCCGTTTGATATTCCTTTTCTGTGAAACTCTGAAAAAGGAAAAAAAACAGCAATCTGCACTGAGCCTTGGGTTAGTAGGTTAGTCCCAAAAATAATATAAAAATGTATAATAAAGCCCATTAAACATCCAAAACAGAATATATAATAGCATGGAACAATAAAAATGATAGATACGTTTGAGACGTATCAAGGAATAATTATTTTTTGCCCATAATAAGGAGGCACTTCCTTTCGTGCGACGATGTAGATGGAACATTTTTTCCACGTAATAAGGAGACAGTTGCATGCGTGCGTCCATGAACTGGTGTGTCCCCACTGTCAGCCTCTGCACGTACTGTCCTCTTCCGATGACTCTCGTTTGTCGACCACGTTGACCAGGCAGTGTCGAGCGCACCAAGGCGATGGACGACGGCGAGGCCCCTGGCTGGAATGAGCCGGAGATGGGAAGACATGGTAGTGGAGTCGCAGACGGAGAGGAGTACGAGGGTTAACAGGTTTTGGTGCGGCGTCGAGCTGTAGTCGGTGGAGAATAATAGGTGTGGAGTGTGGAGGCATAGCCTGGCCGGCGGTGTGGTAGCGCTTTGCAGTGATGCTTGCTAAGTAGAGCCTCTAGCTGCCGGACATCGGAGCAGGCGGTGCCAGCGGCGCTGGAGGAAGAAGACGAGATTGAAGATGCATGCCGATCGTTGGACATATATCCAATGACTGTGGATGTCCAAATTATTTGTTGATTAAGTTGACAATGCCTGTCGTAGGCTTCGACCTATTCGCCCACATGTCACCCTGCAAAAAGGTGGCACATATTTAACCCATGTTTTCGAGAATTTACAGTCAATTTGCTGAGCTGGGTGAACAAATAGCATAGTTGTCGTGGTTTTGTCACGGCAGATGTCCTAGCAAAAGGACTTAGTCGTGGAGCCATTGCTACAGGTTAGATTAAAGGGGTTAAAGCGGACAAGGACGCAAGGGTTTATACTAGTTCGGCCCCTTCGATGAACATAAAAGCCTACGTCTAGTTTGGTGTAGTATTGCTAGGGTGTCGATGACCAGGGAGCGAATCCGCTTGCCTATGTCTCGAGTTGTTGTCCTCTCTCCTTGAACCGTCGCCGGGTCACCCCTTTATATACACAGGGTGACGCCCGGCCCGGTTTACAGAATCTTGAGGCCGGCTCATAAACGTGCCCGGCTCGGTCTCTATCTTTCCTATCTTACAACATAAGTTATACGCCGTATGGCGGTTTACACACTATGGTCCCTAACGCATTTTGGGCCTTGGATCTCTAGTCTTCTGGAATAAAGCACCATGCTCCTATGTCCCACTGGGCTTCAGTAGAAGTAATCTTGATAGGCATAAACCGGCCCCTCCTGGGCGGTTTATACCTAGTAGTAACATCCCTGACATTAGGCCCCAGATTGATTTGAATCTCTTCATGTCAATATTCAACGTCTTGAAAAAGTTTCGCCCTCCTTGGCTCAAATACTTCATAAATCGCCGTGACATCATCTTCCTATATCACATTGAACCGCCGTGACATCATCTTCCTGGATCATACTGAACCTCCATGACGTCATCTGCTCATTTAATACTTGTACCTGTTTTATGTTTTACTCATTAAAAGCTCCGAAGATCGAGGCGACAGTATCGTCCCATATCCATTTTTCTGGCTCCTCGATTCCCGCGCCCGCCATTTCACTTTTCAGCTTATAAATAGGGCAGGGGGCATCTCCTTTTCCCCCCTTGCTCCTTTGCTTCTTATTCCTCGCGCTCGTCCGTGCTCAAGCACTGCCGCCACCGTCGACCCTCGCCTCTTCGTCAAGTTTGGCCGCTGCATCAACCTGGTCGGATCAGAGAATCACCGGCGCGCCTCCGCGCCCATTGACTCCAGTAAGTTCCTTCCTTATCCCTTATATAGATGCCATTAGGGTTTTCTCCTGCGAGTTCATAGCTAGGGCGTTGTTCTTCATAGTTCTTCATCCTGGCCCCGACAACTAGTGTAGATCTGATCCTCTGGCGTACGTTTGTAGAAATAACTCTGCTTCTTTTAATACGTTCCTTGTTCTCTCCGAAGTACTAGTCCAAACTAGGTTGTTTGAACCATTGATGTATCTGTCGGAATATTCATCCTGAATATTTCTGAATTTCTGACATGCCGTAGATCTGTAATCTTGCTGTTATTTTTACAAAACTTGATTTCCCATAACTTCACATATGTACCTTTCATATTCTCCTTGGCGGTTTAGCTTTTAGAAAAAGATCATAAACCGGTAGATACCATTAGGCCCCTGCTTAAACCGCCGTTTTGTAGATACCTTTGAAACACTGTCGGTTTAACCTTGCATTAATCATAAATTGGCCCTTCACTATATTTTCAGCTTTTCCCTTCAAAATGGCAAAGCAAGCCAAACAGTTTACGTCCTACAACTGGGTCCAGTCTCGGGTTACCGAAGAGGAATTGCAGAACCGGGCTGAAATTGGTGCTTTAGGCCAGAAGAACATCCTCCACTGGAGAGTCCCTGGACCGGAATGTCCTCCAGAGCCCAAAGATGGAGAAGTTATCGTATTTCTTGATCATTTAGCCCGGGGATTCAGTCCTCCCAGATCAAAGTTCTTTCGTGACGTGCTAGCTGACTTTCAGCTCCATCCTCCAGATATAGGGCCCAATTCTGTATCTAATATCTGCAATTTTCAAGTACTTTGTGAAGCTTATCTGCAAGAAGAGCCTTCGGTTCAACTATTCAGAAGTTTCTTCCATTTAAACCGTCGCACGGAGTTTTCTGACGGACCAAACACTGAACTTGGCGGAATGTCCATTCAGAAGAGAAAGGATGTCAGTTTTCCTCACGCCAATCACCACAGCCACCCTAAAGATTGGAATCAAACCTGGTTTTATTGTCTAGATACATCTCCAGAAGACGAGAATCCTCTGTCGGGTTATCGTTCTCATCGGCTCTCTGAGAACCATCCATTTCCTCAACGGCTAAGTGCTCAAGAACGAGCCCAATTTTCCCCGCAGCTTTCAAAACTCAAAGCCTTCATCGCAAATGGTTTAACTGGAATTGATTTCGTTCGCTGTTGGATTTCCTGGAGCAATCTTCCACTAAGCCGACCCTCCGGTTTAATGTATGAGTATACCGGAAACCCCAAAGATCCTTTGCACCATACTGAAGCTGTGCTAGCAGAGAATGAAGTTAATGAGGCTGTTAAGAAGCTACTGAATAAAGCAGTAGAAGCCTGCAGCCAAACCGGACTGGCTCCCTTCTGCGAGCTCAACAAACCGCCATCGGTAAATCTTTCTCTTGTCTTGTCTGTTCTATTTCAATATGTCTCTAGTATTCTTTCTGAATGATTTCACAATTTTCAACAGGGTAATGATCCATTCTGGAAGAAGAAAGTCCAGGATAAACCGACGAAGGCACCTCGCCAGAAAACCAGGGCCGTTAAGAAAAACGTCAGGAAGAAAGCTACTGACGTATCTGAAACCAATCCTGAGGATGATGAACCGGCCTCAGAGGTATCACTTGACTCTCTTGGCTCCCTTCTCTTGCATCTTATTAACAATGATCGTACTCAGGAAAATGCTGAAGGCAGCAAGGCAGATGATGTCGAGGTAATTACCCTTTCTTCTGGTTCAGAACCTCTGCCAACACCAAAAATTCTTCGAGCAAGCCGGAAAGTACAATTTTCTCACCCTTTTGCTTACTTGGACCCAAACTTTATTTTGAAGAAACAGCAACATGAGGCTCGCCGCACAACGCGGCACAGTGGCCAAGTTATTGAGTCCATCGGTTTACCGCGAACACCAGCCCGAAGACGTCGCTCAGAGGTTTTATATACTCCAGATGCTCTTTATCCCAAAGCAGGTCATATTCGTCAGCCTCTTAATCCGTCTGATTCAAATTATCAGGATACTCCTCGTTCGTCATCCGGCGTATCAACTGCTACGCAGCTTCCTCCTCTTAAGACTGTTCATGGGTAAGTTTTCCATTTTCCTGTTTAACCTTTTTCTTTTACTCCTCTGACTATCGTCACCTTTATCTTTCGCAGTAAGCCCAAGCCTAGCAAGAAGGCTAAAATAAATAAAGTGGCAGGTGATGATGTGATTCCGGAACCGGCAAAGAGTCCTGAGCCTGTTGAAGAAAATGTTGACGCCTTGCATGATGATCCTCCTCCAATGGATCATGAAGTCTTTATCAATCAAGAAACTGCACCAATGGACCTTGACACTAATCCGACCAGTCCAGTCCGGGCCAGCAATACTCCTGCAAGCACCGTTAACCCTGCTGCTACTTCAACAGAAGATGTTCAAATCACTGGCTTCGGCTATACTGCTCCTAGTGAACATGTTGCCTTATCCAAGCACACTGCAAAAGATGAAGTCTCTGGCAAGGACAAAGGTAAATGAATGCCGATTTGCCCGACTATGCTCAACTTAGTGCCCAAGATCTTCATTCCGGCTATCTGAACTGGCTATACACAAGCCGTGATCATGAAGCTGGTTTAGTGAATCTGATGAAGGAACGCTATGAGGTAAATTTCTACAGAACTTCCTTTTACTTTATTCCTGCTTAAGTCTTGTAGCTTGCCTTGACTCCACCGTAGCCCCCAAGGGCCGGTTTACTCCTTTAGGATGAACCGGGACTTCAGTATACCGATTATTAAATTTTCCTTATATGTAGTCCCCAAGGGCCGGTTTATCTCTTCAGGATGAACCGAGACTTTTTACCTTGTAATCCTCTTTGAATAATGACGCATTAGCCCCCAAGTGCCAAGTGTATAACCTGTTATGCGCTTGGGACTTCACTGAAATGCTTGATAACTGCAAATACGCATTAGCCCCCAAGTGTCAAGTGGATAACTTGTTATGTACTTGGGACTTTCCAAATGCTTTTACTAATGTATATTCTGTTCTTGTGTTGTTAGGCTGATCTAAACCGGAAAGATTCTCTGAGCTTCAAGATAATCTGAAATTCCAACAATCCGCCGCTTCCGAGACCAAAGATGAGCTAACTCTTGCTTTAGCAAGTCTGGAGAAATTGAAGAAAGACTTCCAGAAGGAACATGCAGATTGGGATACAGAAAGAGCCGATTTGGAGAAAAGGAAAATTGACGCAGAAAACGCTCTCAATCCGGTGTCAGAAAAACTGTCCGGTTTAGAGCAGCAGATAAATGCCATGACTACTATTGTCTTCGGTAAGTATACTTAACACAGTTCTGAATATGATAGTTCGGTATTCTTCCGGTTTAACTTAAGCTCTATTGATGCAGGAAAACGTACTGCTCATCTTGGCACTGACATGCAGAAGAAATTGAAGGCCGCGTATACTCTTATAGAGCAGTTGTATGCCAGTGCTCAAAGGATTGTTTGTACTGCTTCGCATAACAAGCCGGCTCCCAAGTCGATCAAGGGGACTTTGGAGAAGTTATCAGTGCTGCCCGCCCAGTTTGGAGAGCTCAAGAAATCAGCTGCTAGGGCGGGTGCTTTAATGGCATTGACTCGAGCGAAGGCTTGGGTGCCTGACCTTGATCCAGCAGATGTGATGAATGGCTATACCAGCATGAAGGAGGACGGATCAGAGTTCACAAACACAGACTTGCGGGCTTTAACAAGAGAAATGCGGCCCTTGGCCAGGAAGTTAGCCGATGAAGCTGCCTGTCCCGCTATCAGGCGGGTTATGATGCTGATAATCGCCGGGGTGACACTCCGGTTTATGAAGTGGAAGATATCATCCCGCCTATCCGTAAGCATACTTACACCCCTGAGATTGAACAGTCTGAACTCATAAATAACGTATCTGTTTTCCAAGCGCTGACAAAGATCAATTGGGCAACCACTGACTTCCAGCTGCTGGATGAGGACGACGATGAGACGGAGCAAGATGATCCACAACCCTCCAGCCGAGCCGGCGCAGAATCATGAACCAATGCCGGGTTGATATTTATTATGCCGTAGTACTTAGGCTAGAAACAGTTATTCTTTTCGACTGAACCAATGCCTTGTAATAGGGTAGCCGAAATACTTGGTTATGTCTTCATGCGTGCTCCCTTTGCATAACTTTGCTCTATCTAGCAATTTCATAATGTTTCTGCTTATGATACTTTAACAGTGTCGTTCTGCCTATTTTCTGTGATATAAATTTGTGGCATTGGATTTAACTAATATTTTATAGTAAGGGCAATGATCCCAACTTGTGAGTATTGATGACTCATTGGATATTTGTCGGTTTATGATGAAACCGTGCCGGGTTTGTGATAAACACCAGTTTAGCTGTAAATAGTACTGGCGATTTGTAATCAAACCAAACCAAGTTATGTGAACGCTGGTTTATTATGGTGGCAACTTATGGTCATCCACTCAGCCGAATCAATAGACTTTGGCTAAATACCAATGATCTCAAAAAATAAGAAACTTGGCAAAAACAAAGAAAGACTTGTCAAAATAAAATCCTGTAGTCGAGGCTTTTTACGAGCTGCCAGGCTCCAAATTCGAGGCATTTCATGGGCTGCCAGGCCACTGAGTTGAACCATTTCACAAAGCCTGTTAAGATGGTCCTCAATCCTGAACCAATCGTCAATTTAACGTTGTCAAGTTCAGGGTCTGTGATAAGATTGACTTGTCAAACGTTCGATGGGTCATACCAGGTCTACCTGGGCGGAGTGACTTACTTGATGCAGGCAGGTTAACCCGGGGTTTTAGGTGTATACACCAGGCTTCCAAGTCGTGGCTTGATAGCCTACTACACGGGTCTTAAAAACTCGTTGCCGCGGTGCGACAAGAGCCCCTAGGTAGCATTGTGAGATGTGCTCGTCGGGTGCCTATGTTTGAGTTGTGCTATGCATCAAACTCTCTTTTGCCCCTTACCATCATGTTGTCTTGATAGTCGGATTACCGAAGTAACCAGAGTTGTGCTCTTATGATGATATTGGCTTGATAGCCGATCTAAGAGGGCCATAGGAACTCCTTTACACACAGAAGCCCCCATGTGACAAACTCTTATGAAAAAAGCAACAGATACCCCGCTTTAACAGGGATTCCGGTTTATTATATTGATCATAATATATACATTGCGAATATATGTACATAAAACGGAGCCTATGGCTCAGGTGTAGTAAGGCCGAAGATGAGCGATATTCCACGGTTGTCGGGTCTCCTCCTCCGTGGTGCGTGAGTCCTTGTGTTCTGGAACGTCGACGATGTAGTATGATCCGTTGTGTAGATTCTTGTTGACCACAAAGGGTCCTTCACAAGGCGGGGATAGCTTGTGCATGTCTGTCTGGTCCTGAACGAGCCGGAGCACTAGATCACCTTCTTGAAATGTTCTAGTTTTAACCCGGCGACTGTGGTATTGGCGCAGATCTTGCTGATAAATCGCCGATCGAGCTGCTGCTATGTCATGCTCCTCGTCGAGCCGGTCTAACGCGTCTTGTCATGCCTTCTCATTATCAGCTTCAACGTAAGCCACCACCCGTGGCGAATCATGACGAACGTCACTAGGGAGGACCGCTTCAGCTCCATATACCATGAAGAAAGGCGTGTAACCTGTAGACATGTTAGGTGTGGTGTTGATGCTCCATAACACAGAGGGTAATTCCTCCACCCAACAACCCGGCGTCCTATACAAAGGGACCATGAGCCGGGGGTTTATGCCTCTCAAGATATCTTGATTGGCTCTCTCGGCATGACCATTGGATTGAGGGTGAGCCACTGAAGATGCATCAAGCTGGATGTGCTCTCGTTGACAGAACTCCTCCATAGCCCCCTTGGATAAATTGGTACCATTATCAGTTATAATACTGTGTCGGAAGCCAAATCGGAAAATCAACTTCTTGATGAATTGAACTGCCGTTGCTGCATCACACTTGCTGATTGGTTCTGCCTCGACCCACTTGGTAAACTTATCCACCGCCACCAGAAGGTGGGTCTTCTTATCTGGAGATCTCTTAAAGGGCCCAACCATGTCTAGCCCCCAAGTCGCGAATGACCAAGTAATTGGAATCATCCTCAATTCTTGAGCCGATATATGAGCACGCCGTGAGAATTTCTGGCAAGCGTCACACTTTTTGACCAAGTCCTTTGCATCGGCGTGGGCCGTCAGCCAATAGAACCCGTGACGAAAAGCTTTAGCTACCAAAGATTTTGAACCGGCGTGGTGACCACAATCTCCTTCGTGGATCTCTCGAAGAATATCCCGGCCTTCGTCTGGTGACACACAACGTTGAAACGCTCCAGACACGCTACAAAGATGCAGCTCTCCATTGACAATAGTCATTGATTTAGACCGCCGGACTATCTGTCTAGCTGAGACTTCATCTTCTGGTAACTCACCTCGGTTCATGTACACCAGGTACGGGACCGTCTAATCCGGAATAGCATGAAGCGCCGCGACCAATTGAGCCTCCGGATCAGGAACAGCCAAATCCTCTTCCGAAGGCAATTTCACCGACGGATTATGCAATACATCCAGGAAGACATTAGGCGGAACCGGTTTACGTTGAGAACCCAGCCGGCTTAAAGCGTCGGCCGCTTCGTTCTTTCGTCGGTCCACATGGTCCACCTGATAACCCTTGAAGTTCCCAGCAACAGCGTCCACCTCTCGACGATACGTTGCCATAAGTGGGTCCTTGGAATCCTAAGTACCAGATACCTGTTGTGCCACCAGGTCTGAATCGCCGAAACATTTAACCCGGCTTAAATTCATCTCCTTAGCCATTCGCAGACCATGGAGGACAGCTTCATTCTCAGCTGCATTGTTAGTACAAGGGAACATTAAACGGAGGACAAAACAGAACTTATCACCTCATGGGGAAGTTAACATGACTCCAGCCCCGAGCCCTCCAATTGTCTGTATCCATCAAAATGAATAGTCCAGTACGTGTGATCTGGTTTTTCCTTTGGTGCTTGCAACTCTGTCCAATCATTGATGAAGTCCACCAGTGCTTGAGATTTGATTGTAGTACGAGGCACATACTTTAACCCATGAGGACTAAGTTCAATGGCCCACTTGGCAACCCGACCCGTTGCTTCTATGTTCTTTATTATATCTCCCAGAGGGGCTGAACTGACCATGGTGATTGGATGGCCCTGAAAATACTTCTTAAGCTTCCGGTTTGCCATGAAGACTCCATATACAAATTTCTGCCAATGCAGGTATCTCTGCTTCGATTCAATGAGTACTTCACTGATATAGTAAACCAGCCGTTGAACCGGATATTCCTTTCCTGCCTCCTTGCGCTCTACCACAATGGCAACGCTTACTGCTCAGGCATTAGCAGCCACGTATAACAACAGTGGCTCATTATCAACTGGTGCAGCAAGGATAGGCGGCTCTGCCAACAGCTTCTTCAAGTCCTCGAACGCAGCATCAACAGCCTCACTCCATACAAAGCGGTTTGTCTTTTTTATCAACTGATAAAGCGGGATGGCCTTCTCTCCCAAGCGGCTGATAAACCGGCTTAGCGACGCAATACGGCCCGCCAAGCGTTGGACATCGTTGATGCACGCCGGTTTAGCCAAGGATGTAATAGCCTTGATCTTCTCCAGATTAGCTTCAATTCCTCTGTTTGACACCAAGAACCCCAGGAGCTTACCTGATGGAACACCAAAAACACACTTGGCCGGATTAAGCATCATCTTATAAACCCGGAGATTATCAAAGGTTTCTTTCAAGTCTGTTATCAACGTTTCTTCCTTCCTGGATTTCACCACAATGTCATCCACATATGCATGAACGTTCCGCGCAATCTGTCCATGAAGACAATTCTGCACAGAACGTTGATAGGTCGCCTGGGCACTTTTGAGCCCAATAGGCATGGATACATAGCAGAAGGCTCCAAAGGGAGTTATAAAGGATGTTTTCTCCTGGTCCTTAACTGCCATCTTGATCTGATGATAACCAAAATATGCATCCAAAAACTTAAACGCTCACAACCCGCCGTAGCATCAATGATTTGATCAATACGGGGGAGGGCAAAAGGATCAGCTGGGCAAGCCTTATTCAGATCTGTGTAATCAACACACATCTGCCAAGTGCCGTTCTTTTTAAGCACCAGAACCGGATTAGCCAACCGCTCAGGGTGAAACACCTCCACTATAAAACCTGCTGCTAAGAGCCTGGCCACCTCTTCACCAATAGCTTTGCGTCTCTCCTCATTGAAGCGGCGGAGAAACTGTTTAACCGATTTAAACTTGGGATCAATATTAAGAGCATGCTCAGCGAGTTGCCTCGGTACACCTGGCATGTCAGAAGGTTTCCATGCAAAGATGTCCCGATTCTCACGGATGAACTCGATGAGGGCGCTTTCCTATTTTGGATCCAGATTAGCACTGATGGTAAACTGCTTGGATGAATCACCAGGAACAAAGTCAACCTGCTTGGTCTCATCAGCTGATTTAAACTTCAAGGATGGATCGTGCTTCGTAGTTGGCTTCTTTAATGGAGACATGTCTGCCGGATCAACATTATCCTTGTAAAATTTCAACTCCTCCGTTGCACAAACCGCCTCCGCATAGGCCGCATCTCCTTCCTCGCACTCCAAAGCGATCTTACGGCTCCCGTGGACCGTAATAGTTCTCTTGTGACTTGGCCTCTTAAGCTACAGATAAACATAACAAGGCCTTGCCATGAACTTAGCATAAACCGGCTGCCCGAATAAGGCATCATACAGGCTCTTGATCTTTACCACTTCAAAGGTCAAAGTTTTCGACCTCGAATCATGCTCATCTCCAAAGGTGACCTCTAGGTCTATCTTACCGACCGGATACGTTGATTTACCAGGTACCACGCCGTGAAAATTAGTGTTGGATTGCCTGAGCTTCTTGTCTGTCAACCCCATGCGACGAAAAGTCTCATAATATAGAATGTTGATGTTGCTTCCTCCGTCCATGAGCACCTTGGTGAACTTATAGCCCCCAACCTGAGGCTCCACCACCAGAGCTAGCTGACATGGATTGTCAACCCGGGGCGGATGATCCTCTCAACTCCACACAATGGGCTGTTTCGACCAGCGTAAATAATGAGGCACTGTCGGTTCAACAGAGTGCACTGCCCTCTTGTAAACCTTCTGACCGCGCTTACATAAACTTGTTGTGAAGACATGATATTGCCCACTGCTTAGCTGCTTCGGGTTGCTCTGGTAACCTGATTGGTGCTGCTGCTGATGATTGCTATGATTATTATAACCACCCTGGCTGTTCTGCTGGTTGTGTCCATTCTGATTGTTGTGGCCGCCCTGATTATTTTGGAACCCTGGACCAGAACCACCACCTTGATAACCCGGCCCCTGGAAACCAGGGCCTGAACCGCCGGATGATCCGTGATCATATTGGAACCGGCTTCTGAACTCCCTCATTATGAAGCAGTCCTTCCAAAGGTGTGTGGCTGGCTTTTCCTTCGTGTCGTGCCTGGGACAAGGCACATTCATCTGGTGCTCCAAATTGATATTTTGTCCTCCGCCCCGTGGGGGCGGTCTACCCTTACGGCGCTGGCCATCCTCCTGCGCATTGGTGTTAGCTATGAAATCTGAGCTACTATCTGCTTTACGCTTACCGCTGTATCCTTGATTCACCGGATTAGACTGCGGCACTTTACCATTCTTTTTTCCTTTTCCTGACTTCTCATCATCAGACTCAGGATACTTGGCACTATCCGAATCTGCATACTTCACCAGGGCCCCCAGGAGTGTCCCCATGTCATGGCAATGACGCTTCAGTCGTCCTAGCTTCAGCTTCAGAGGTTCAAACCGGCAGTTGCCTTCCAATGTCACCACTGATGTGTCCGGATTGATGCGGTCTGAGGAATGCAAGATCTCTGACACCCGGCGCACCCAATGACTTGTTGATTCATTTTCTCCTTGAACGCAGGCCGCCAATTCTACAATGGACATGGGCTACTTGCATGTGTCTTTGAAGTTATTGATAAACCGGCATCATAACTCGGCCCATGATCCGATGGAGTTCTGCGGTAACCCTTTTAGCCAGGTGCGAGCCGTGCCCTCCAGCATCATGGTGAAGTACTTTGTGCACGCCGCATCATCCACATCCAGCATCTCCATTACCATCTCATAGCTTTCATCCCAGGCTTTAGGGGACAGATCCGCGGTATAATTGGGCACCTTGCGTGGTCCTTTGAAGTCTTTAGGCAGTCTTACATTGCGTAAAGCGGGCGTAAGGCACAATACTCCCAAGGAGCTGGAAGTAACCCCTGGCTCGATCATGGTAGAGGAACGAACCGGCGTAGGCTGACGGGCTTCATACTGTGCTGCTAATTCGGCCTCTCGGCGCTGCCTACCCTGATCCACCACATCTTGTGCGTTTACACCTCCTCCCGCTGGGTTATCCCTCCGCGGCGGGTTACGATTCCGCGCGCTACTCGACATGGTCGGTTCTTCCAGGTGCCTGCAGTAACTCCGGCTTGGGCGGGGGCGGAATGAATCCTCTCTCGGCTGTGGGAGTAGGCATGCTGCTGAGTTAAAGCTGTCTCCAGAAACTCCCTAGCTCACCGCACCTCCACTGCTATAGGGGATCCTCCTTCAATAGGAAGGGGCTGCCAATCGTGAAGCAGCGACAACTCTGTTATCCAAAGGGTTGGAGTAGTGACCAGGAGGGGTGGGTGCGTGATGCGATGGAACGACCTGGCGGGTTGGCTCCGCGGCCTGTGGCTGGACCGATGCCCCTGTGCCAGGCACTTCTCCCCGGTTTACCCCTGGCTGGTTGCTGGTTCCCGCTCCTGGTGTACGAAAAAGGTTCCTCGCCTCATAAATCGGCGGCAGGCGAGATTGTCGCCGTCTCCTCATCACGTCATTCGAAGCAGTCTGATCCAACAAGAGCTGATAAGCCTAAGCATCTAGCTCGGCCTGCCTCGCAATCATCCTGGTATTCTCAGCAGCTAGGTCCAATTTAGCTTGATCTATCTGGCCCCTCATCTTAGCAACTTCTGCATCATGTTGTTCCTTCTCGGCTTGGCCGACCTGTGCAGTTAACAGTGCTGTCAAAGTGTCGACTAAGGTGGACAAGACCTGAGCCGGGGGCTGGACAGGGCCTCCAGCCCTAGCGGCTGCTGCTATCGCCGGGTCTGAGGTTAATGCCGCCACAGTTGAAGACTGTTGCACAGATTGTGATCCGGCCATGAAGACTGCGACCTGGTTTGGCGGATCAAGGGCGTCCGAAATACTCTCACCATCAGAACAGCCCCCAGACCGGCCATCCTGCAACATGTATAAAGATTCTGTTTCTCCCGTGGATGACTCCTCGCCGGAATAAACAATGGTCTAGCCACCGGAGTCCGATCCATCCTCAGCTTGTGTCCCGCGAACCGCTCCTATGAAGACATGCTTCACGGCGGGCCAAATCCGGGCAGGTCTCGCACGCTGAGCCGACTCGACGATGTTGGGGAAGATGTCCGGCTCAGGGCCCGGTTCGCCGATCTTGCCAATGAAGACGTGGATGCCATCGAAGGGGACCCGGTACCCGTACTCGATTGAATCGGCCTCGGGACCCCAGCCTGCATCGTCGATGTAGATCTTGCCGTGACGACTCTTGGTCATCCGGCCCACTACGTAGACCTTGAGTCCTTCAAATCTGCCCTTCAAGAACTCGAAACCATCATGCGATAGCCCCACGGTGGGTGCCAACTGTCATGGTTTTGTCACGGCAGATGTCCTAGCAAAAGGACTTAGTCGTGGAGCCATCACTACGGGTTAGCTTAAAGGGGTTAAATCGGACAAGGACGCAAGGGTTTATACTAGTTCGGCCCCTTCGATGAAGGTAAAAGCCTACGTCTACTTTGGTGTAGTATTGCTAGGGTTTCGATGACCAGGGAGCAAATCCGCTTGCCTGTGTCTCGAGTTGTTGTCCTCTCTCCTTGAACCGTCGCCGGGTCGCCCCTTTATATACATAGGGTGACGCCCGGCCCGGTTTACAGAATCCCGAGGCCAGCTCATAAACGTGTCCGGCTCGGTCTCTATCTTTCCTAACTGACAACACAAGTTATACGCCGTATGGCGGTTTACACACTATGGGCCCTAACGCCTTTTGGTCCTTGGATCTCTAGTCTTATGGAATAAAGCGCCATGCTCCTATGTCCCGCTGGGCTTCAGTAGAAGTAATCTTGATAGGCATAAACCGGCCCCTCCTGGGCGGTTTATACCTAGTAGTAACATCCCTGACAATAGTGTCAATTCAGCCCATTTCACTTGTTCTAAGAAATCACAACCCATTCGCACTTTCTTGAAATACATGAATTTGTTGGGTTTGTAGTAAAGATAATGTAGGTTAGATGGAGCAATTAGTATCACAAATTAAACCGGAGTTGGACATATATTATATAGAAAAATAGCAAATTAGCGATTTATTGCTCAAAGTAAAAAAGAGCGTGTTATTATTATATTGGTCCTTAATTCTTTGCAAGCTTTTGTCCATAATCACCAGGATTTTTGTTGCCTTAGAGTAAAAATCAAACATGATTTCCCTTACCAACTTCTGTTAAACATTCATTTTCATAAGTTAATAAGTCGGGGCATGTTATTATAATGTATATATAAGTTTGTATTAAATATACAATAATAATAATAATAATAATAATAATAATAATAATAATAATAATAATAATAATATATGATGTGGTTAGAATGGAAAACATAAATTGGACCCGACATTCTTATTCTTATATATAGAAAAAAAGAACAAAGTTGTGTGTTTTATTTAAAAAAAGATAAATTGGGATGTCGATGTTTAAGAAAATATAAAACCTAGGCTGGGAGGCCCATACACCGGTACATACATAATGGGCCCATAAAACAAGTTGAAACCACTATGTCGATATGTCGTGGGTTGCACATCTCGTGGGTTGAGCACTGATAACCCACAAGTGTAGGGGATCGCAACAGTTTTCGAGGGTAGAGTATTCAACCCAATTTATTGATTCGACACAAGGGGAGCCAAAGAATAGTCTTATGTATTAGCAGCTGAGTTGTCAATTCAAACACACCTGAAAACTTAGTATCTGCAGCAAGGTAATTTAGTAGCAAAGTAGTATGGAAATAGTGGTAACAACAATAAAAGTAACAATAGTGTTTTTCTAGTTTTTGTAATAGGAGTGGCAGAAAAGTAAATAAGCAATAAGAAATATGTGAAAAGCTCGTAGGCATTGGATCGGTGATGGGGAATTATGTCGGATGCAATTCATCATGTAAAAGTTATAACCTAGGGTGACACAGAACTAGCTCCAATTCATCAATGTAATGTAGGCATGTATTCCGAATATAGTCATATGTGCTTATGGAAAAGAACTTGCATGACATCTTTTGTCCTACTCTCCCGTGGCAGCGGGGTCCTAGTGGAAACTAAGGGATATTAAGGCCTCCTTTTAATAGAGTACCGGACCAAAGCATTAACACATAGTGAATACATGAACTCCTCAAACTACGGTCATCACCGGGAGTGGTCCCGATTATTGTCACTTCGGAGTTGCCGGATCATAAAACATAGTAGGTGACTATAACTTGCAAGATAGGATCAAGAACACACATATATTCATGAAAACATAATAGGTTCAGATCTGAAATCATGGCACTCGGGCCCTACTGACAAGCATTAAGCATAGCAAAGTCATAGCAACATCAATCTTAGAACATAGTGGATACTAGGGATCAAACCCTAACAAAACTAACTCGATTACATGGTAAATCTCATCCAACCCATCACCGTCCAGCAAGTCTACGATGGGATTACTCACACACAGCGGTGAGCATCATGAAATTGGTGATGGAGGAAGGTTGATGATGACGATGGTGATGATCTCCACTCTCTGGAGCCCCAAACGGACTCCAGATTAGCCCTCCCGAGAGTGATTAGGGCTTGGTGGCGGCTCCGTATCGTAAAACGCGATAATTCTTTCTCCTTGATTTTTTTTCTCCCCGAAAGTGAATATATGTAGTCCGGGGGTACGTCGGTGGAACATCAGGTGGCCCCCGAGGCAGGGGGGCGCGCCCCCACCCTCATGGATAGGGTGTGGGGCCCCTGGCGTGGATCTTTCCGCAAATATTTTTTATATTGTCCAAAACAATTCTCCATGGATTTTCAGGTCATTCCAAGAACTTTTTATTTCTGCACAAAAACAACACCATCGCAATTCTGCTGAAAACAGCGTCAGTCCGGGTTAGTTCCATTCAAATCATGCAAGTTAGAGTCCAAAAGAAGGGCAAAAGTGTTTGGAAAAGTAGATACGTTGGAGACGTATGAACTCCCCCAAGCTTAAACCTTTGCTTGTCCTCAAGCAATTCAGTTGATAAACTGAAAGTGATAAAGAAAAACTTTGACAAACTCTGTTTGCTCTTATTGTTGTAAATATGTAAGCCAGCATTCAGGTTTTCAGCAAAGATCATGAACTAACCTCATTCACAATAACTTTCGGGTCTCATGTCTACTCACATCAATGGCATAATCAACTAGCGAGCAATAATAATAAACCTCAGATGACAACACTTTCTCAAAATAATCATGATATGATATAACAAGATGGTATCTCGCTAGCCCTTTCTAAGACCGCAAAACATAAATGCAGAGCACCCTTAAGGATCAAGGACTGACTAGACATTGTAATTCATGGTAAAAGAGATCTAGTCATGATCATACTCAATGCAAATTAATAGCAATACATGCAAATGACAGGGGTGCTCTCCAACTGGTGCTTTTTTATAAGAGGATGATGATTCAGCATAAAAGTAAATAGATAGGCCCTTCGCAGAGGGAAGCAGGGATTTGTAGAGGTGCCAGAGCTCGATTTTTAAATAGAGCTGATTAACATATTGAGCGGTATACTCTCATTGTCAACATAACAGCCAAGAATCTCGATATCTTCCATGCTACACACATTATAGGCGGTTCTCAAACAGAATGGTAAAGTTTATACTCCCCCAACCACCAACAAGCACACTACACGGCTAGCCCAAAACAACGGGTACCGTCCAAACCAGCAACAGCCCTGGGGGAGTTTTGTCTAATTATTATGATTTGAGCATGGGACTGGGCATCCCGGTTACCAGCCATTTTCTTATGAATGATGAGCGGAGTCCACACATCGTGAGAATAACCCACCTAGGATGGAAGATATAGACTGCCCTAGTTGATATATGAGTTGTTCGAGCATACAAAACAAAATTTCATTTGAAGGTTTAGAGTTTGGCACATACAAATTTACTTGGAACGGCAAGTAAATACCGCATATAGGAAGGTATGGTGGACTCATATGGAATAACTTTGGGGTTTATGGAAGTGGATGCACAAGCAGTATTCCCGCTTAGTACACGTGAAGGCTAGAAATAGACTGGGAAGCGACCAGCTAGAGAGCGACAACAGTCATGAACATGCATTAAAATTAATCAACAATGAATGCAAGAATGAGTAGGATATAAATCACCATGAACATAAATATCATGGAGGCTATGTTGATTTGTTTCAACTACATGCGTGAACATGTGCCAAGTCAGACCACTTGAATCGTTCAAAGGAGGATACCACCCTATCATACCACATCACAACCATTTTAATATCATGTTGGCATGCAAGATAGACCATTATAAACTCCTAGCTAAATAAGCATGGCATGGGCATCTATGATCTCTAATTGTCATTGCAAGCATGTTTCATTCATAACAGGCTGAATCAGGAACGATGAACTATCATATTTACAAAAACAAGAGAGGTCGAGTTCATACCAGCTTTTCTCATCTCAATTAGTTCATCATATATCATCCTTATTGCCTTTCACTCGCACGACCGAACGGTGTGGATAATAATAATAGTGTACGTGCATTGGACTAAGCTGGAATCTGCAAGCATTTAATACAAGAGAGAAGACAAGGTAATATGGCTCAAGGTTAAATCAACAATAAAGCATATGAGAGCCACTAAGCATTTTCAATCATGGTCTTCTACTCTTGACCCCCAAAGAAAACAAAAGAAACTATTTACACGGGAAAGCTGCCAACAAGCAAAAGAAGAACGAGAAATCTTTTTGGGTTTTCTTTTAATTACTACTACTACAGGCAAGGAAAGTAAACTAGCTAGAAGCTACAACTAATATATATTTTGTTTTTCTTAAGGTTTTTCTAACACACAAGAAAAAGACTAAGAAAAAGAATTAAAACTAAGAATGGATGGTACAATGAAAGACTGTGAGCACCGACAACTATAATAAGTGTATGAACATGAATGTAATGTCGATGAGAAACACGTACTCCCCCAAGCTTAGGCTCTTGGCCTAAGTCGGTCTATGGACGATATTGGCCTGGCTGGTATCCAAAGTTGTAGTTGGGGCTGTACTGAGATGCAGTAGCTACTGCATGCTAAGCTGCAACTTGGAGGTGGGCTGCTTCCATCACATTATGATACTCATTTGCCTCCTCCATGGTTATAGTATATCTCCCTTTTGCCTGAAAGTCAAACTAAGTAGGGGCATGAAGAGAAATATGGACGGCATGACGCTTGTTAAAGATTAGTCGATATTTGAGGGATTGTTCACCCCTCTCTATAAACCGGTGACTAGTCATGGCATTGTAATCCAAATAAGCAGGCAGTAAAGGTTCATCATTTTCATGGACAGGCACACCAAGACGGCGGGCTATGCGAGTGGCATAAATCCCACAAAATAAATATCCATGCAAACCATTATGATGTAGCCTACGTGTAACAATGGCTCCCAAGTTGTATTGTCTATCACCTAATACAACACTCTTGAGAACACTAAGATCAGGGACACACATGTGGCAAGCCTCATCTTTACCGTTTATGCATCTACCAATAAAGAAAGCAAAGTAATGAATAGCAGGAAAATGAATGCTCCCTATGCTAACCTGTGTGATTTCTCTATATTTCCCCACAGTGATACTAGCAAGGAAATCTCTATATTCAGATTTGCGAGGATCACCCATACTGCCCCACTGCGGGAGCTTACAAGCATCATTAAAATCCTCTAAGTCCATGGTGTAAGATTTATCATATAGGTCAAACAGGACAGCGTGAGAATTACATGAAGATGAAAATTTAAACCTTCTCACAAAGGTATTAGTTAAGCAACGGTATTGAGGGCACTTATCTTGTATGAAACCCTCTAGGTCAGCGTTGCGCACATATGCGTCAAATTCCCCCTTAATGCCAACCTGAACCATAAATTCATCTGACGGCCATTCACAAGGCCGCACTTCAGCTTCCCTCGGTAGTTCATCATCCGGCTCACGAATCGCGAGCCTCGGTTCTTTCTTCCTTGAAGAACCACCTTGGAAGATTTTCCTATGCATTTTCTGAAATTTTCTGAAATTTTTAGTAACTCAAAATAAAAGTGAACCAAACTCAACAAAATTGATAGCAACAACTCCTACAAGTGCCTAGAGATTATATCATGCATTAGAACAACTAGGGACCAAAGAAATTTGACATGCAAGCTCAAGAACAAGGTCACCACAGCAGAAAAAAAATCAATAAATAAAGCACTAGAACAAAAACTAATTGGACCAATGGAGGAGTCACATACCAAGGAACAATCTCCCCAAATAGTTTTGTGAATGGAGCTTTGAGCAAGAAGATCGAAAATGGCAGCAAGATGAGCTAGAACTCGTGTTTGAGCTGGATGATGATTTTTTTGGGAGGAAGAAGAAGGGTATGGGTGCAAGAATAAGTGGAGGGGGGCCATGTGGGGCCCTTGAGGCAGGGGCGCGCCCTAGACCCTTGTGGCCAGGTGCTGGCTCCCCTCGCTGTGTTTTCTGTGCCATATATTCTCAAATATTCTAGAAAAAATCATATTTCATTTTCAGGGCATTTGGAGAACTTTTATTTTGGGGGTATTTTTTATTGCACGGATAAGTCTGGAAACAGGCAGAAATTACTATTTTTGCTTTATTTATCCTAATTAACAGAAAGTAAAAGGGGGATACAGAAGGTTGTGCTATCTAGATTCACCTATCCCATGCTCATCAAAAGGAATCCATTAACAAGGTTGATCAGGTCTTGATAATAAACTCTTTCCGAATAACATGAAACCGGAGAATTTTCGAATAACACTAGGTTACCTCAACGGGGATATGTATGTCCCCAACAATAAGAATATCATATGTCTTCTTGACAGTAGGGAGAGGAAATTCAAAACCTCTAATAGTAATAGTTGAACTTTTTCCAATATAATTGATACTGTGGGCCTGAGGTTGTTTCCTCGGAAAGTGGACCATATGCTCATTACCATTGACATGAAAAGTGACACTGCCTTTGTTGCAATCAATAATAGCCCCTACAGTATTCAAAAAGGGTCTACCAAGGATAATATACATACTATCATCCTCGGGAATATGAAGGATAACAAAGTCCGTTAGAATAGTAACATTTGCAACCACAACAGGCACATCCTCACAAATACCGACAGGTATAGCAGTTGATTTATCAGCCATTTGCAAAGATATTTCAGTAGGTGTCAACTTACTCAAGTCAAGCCTACGATATAAAGAGAGAGGCATAACACTAACACCGGCTCCAAGATCACATAAAGCAGTTTTAACATAGTTTCTTTTAATGGAGCAAGGTATAGTAGGTACTCCTGGATCTCCTAGTTTCTTAGGTATTCCACCTTTAAAAGTGTAATTGGCAAGCATGGTGGAAATTTCTACTTCAGGTATCTTTCTTTTGTTGGTAATAATATCTTTCATATATTTAGCATAAGGATTTGTTTTGAGCATATCAGTCAAATGCATATGCAAAAAGATAGGTCTAATCATTTCATCAAAGCGCTCAAAATCCTCATCATCTTTTTTCTTGGATGGTTTAGGAGGAAAAGGCATGGGTTTCTGAACCCATGGTTCTCTTTCCCTATCGTGCCTCCTAGCAACAAAGTCTCTCCTATCATAACGTTGATTCTTTGATTGTGGGTTATCAAGATCAATAGCGGGTTCAATCTCTACATCATTATCATTGCTAGGTTGAGCATCATCATGAACATCATCATTAACATTATCACTAGGTTCATGTTCATTACCAGATTGTGTCTCAGCATCACAAATAGATATATCATTGGGATTCTCAGGTGTGTCGGCTACAGGTTCACTAGAAGCATGCAAAGTCCTGTCATTTTTCTTTTTCTTCTTCTTAGAAGAACTAGGTGCATCTAAATTAGTTCTCTGAGAATCTTGCTCAATTCTCTTAGGGTGGCCTTCAGGATACAGAGGCTCCTGAGTCATTCTGCCACCTTTAGTCACAACTCTAATGGCATTATCATTATTCTTACTATTTAATTCATTGAGCAAATCATTGTGAGCCTTAAGTACTTGTTCTACTTGAGTGGTAACCATGGAAGCATGTATACTAATGAGTTTCAATTCACCTTTAACTCTGGACATATAATCACTCAAGCGTTCAATCATATAAGCATTGCGTTGCAATTGTCTACCAACATAAGAATTGAAGTTTTCTTGCTTCACAATAAAATTATCAAATTCATCTAAGCATTGGCTAGCAGACTTATAACGAGGAATATCACCTTCATCAAATCTATAAAGAGAATTTACCTTTACTACCTGTGTCTGGTTATCAAGACCATGTATTTCTTTAATAGGTGGTAAATTCTTAACATCTTCAGCTTTAATACCATTCTCTTTCATAGATTTATTTGCCTCTTGCATATCTTCAAGACTGAGAAATAGAACTCCCCTTTTCTTCGGAGTTGGCTTAGGGGATGGTTCAGGAAGTGTACAATTATTTTCACTAGTCGTCAACCCGTGCAGCTGCACGGGCTAGTTATTTATATTTTAAGTCAATAGTATAATTTTTAAGAACATTGTTTGTGTTAAGTATGAACTAATAATGACTTCAGACACTTCATACTAAGATTTTGAAAGCTTATTTTCAAAAAATATGGTTATTAATGTAATCACACACCTAGATTATATTTGAATTTATTCAAAAGCATGCAGTGTTGATATTATTAGCAAATACAATATGCATATTTTCTTTGACATGTGCCAAAAGCTCATGCCAAAACAAAATTTATGCAGAAAAGAAATGCAAGGGTCAGTAAGATTTCGGAAACCGGTATGCAAATGTGGGAATATATAATATTCAGATGTTATCACAAACGGAACTAAACACTACTTTCCTGTATATCATGGGAGCAGCATAATGTACATAATATTCCATTCTACCAAACATGTAACTAAGCATGAGCCCATGAGTTACTACAATTCTCATAAGTTCAGAAATACTCCCTCTGTATGAAAATATAAGTCCTCTTTTAACCTAAATCAAGACCAAAAAAACATGTTATATTCTGATATAGATGGAGTACATCATTTGTTCCTGCATACTGATTCTATATTATCCAAGTGAAACTCCTAAAATTTGTACACACCGAACGTCACAAACAAAATGACTCCCTGTGTTTTTTATCCGGATCTTAATTGACCTACATCCATTGTTGCAGCTCTTGTGTAATATCTTCCATAAATTCACCAGTAGTCATCACTTAATGATTTCTCTAATAATCCAAGAGATCAAATGGAAGTATTATCAAATGCATCGTAGTGGATGCTGTGGTCTATTCTCATAACACCCCTTAAGACCTTATTCTCCTAACAAAAACCTTATTCTCCTAACACCCCTCCCCCTCCCCTCCCCGCCTCCTAGCGCCAGCGCCCCGACGCCGGCGTCCTCCCCCACCCCTCCCCGCCTCCTAGCGCGCCAGCGCCCCGGCGCCGG
>LR738709.1:417605476-417631006 GCA_902687465.1 Secale cereale
AGCGCCCCGGCGCCAGCGTCATCCCCCACCCCTCCCCGCCTCCTAGCGCGCCAGCGCCCCGGCGGCCGGCGGCCGGCGGCGACCCCCACCCCTCCCGGCCTTCTTCCGCGCCCAGCACCGCGGAGCGCGCGCCAAGCGGCCGGCGATGCAGTCCGTCGGCGACGATACTTCCGCGAAGTCGTTTAGGAAGCGACGCCGCACCTCACCTTCGCCCCAACAACACCTGGGGGATCCGACGCTGAAGCATCCAACCTCAGTTATGCATGACAGTGGAAAGCAAACTGCAAGGATGACTACTCCATCGCATTCGTCGTGGATGCGAACTGCAATGGTGCACATCCAGCCTTCTCCCGCAACAATGGCGAAGGTGGAAAAAGCGCATGAATTCCTGCAGCGGAGGTGGACTTCACGCCAACAGCAGCCACAGCTGCATCTGCACGAGGAGCGAACTGCATATAATGTAAGAAAATCACATACCCAACCCCCACATCCAATTTTGCAGTGCTGTTTTTATCCCCATGCAGTGCCCCCCTCTTGCGTCGACTGCAGTCACATGTATCTCCAAAGTAGAAAAACAGAAATAGGATACTTCGAAAAATAAAAAATGCTACATGGCTCAAAATTGTAGTCCACCATGACTTACATATGTAGAGCGCTGTGCCTAAAACTGAAGTGCATTGTTTCTTCATGTTAACTAACAATGCCCCTACTGTAGAATTAAAAACTAAAGTGCAATTTCTTACAGTTGCAAAAAATATAATGATATATAGTACGAAAGATGCAGTTCATTTCACTATTGACGTGCATAAAAAAGCTTTGGCTTAATACTCTGCAGGAAATTACTATGCCTCAAAAACAGAAGATGCCTCAAATCATTTACGATCCAAAGCCCCTAAACTGCATTGGAAGAGAAGAGTGGGAGATGCCTGGATGGATAACACCTGAAATACCTAGGGGTTTCTTTAACACAACAAACAGAACTGCGTACTCCGTGGAGGAAGATGTAGAGGATAAAGATGAAAACAGTGAACCAAACATCATTCGAGATGGAGAAGGCAGTGAACCAAAAAACCCGCAGGATGAGGAGGGGGACGACGACGATCTGGTCTTCATGGGGGAGCACGCGCAGAAAGATGATGAGGAGGAGGATGATGACGAAGAGCAAATCATAACAGTTATGCAGCCAAGGTACACGCGTGTCTTTGAAACATTTGGCCAGCAGATCAGAACGGATGATATAGCACCTCCACAAGCCGATGTTGAAACCCAGCAAGTACGTCAAGTTCATGAGCAAACGATTCGTCGACAAAGAGAAAGTGGAATTCCACCAAGGCCGCCCACTGCCCAACAAAATAATCGGAACTAGAAGCAAGGAGAGCCGCAAGCAACCAAAAAAGTAAAGTTCTCAACACTCCTGCCTCCTCGCGATCCTGAATTACACAGATCTGTTGTCACCCCTCCATGCCCAATAAACATCGGTGAGTTGCAAACACCGTTAGAAGAAAAAACAGTACACGCATGTAAGCATCCTTGCCTAACTACTGCAGTTCACTTACGCATTCTTTCAGCTTGTGCATTCTCATTAACAAAAAAAACATTCCATATTGTGTGTGTGCAGGATGAGAACATGCTCCAAGAACTTGTGCCTGTGAAAGGTATGCAGTTCACATCACACGATGCGGCGCGAGAATTCTACAACACGTATGCGAGGCATGCAGGCTTCGGCACACGCAAAAATGGCGGATACAGAACAAACAGATACATCGTGTGCTCAAAGGAAGGCAGAAGCAAAGAAACTGTCACTGATTATGATAGAAAGCAAGAAAAAACATCAAAGAGGACTGGCTGCAAGGCGGGGATGAGATTGAAAAAAATCAAGGATGTGGTTGTGATAGCAGAGACTGAGCTCAATCACAACCACAGGATGATTGACAGCCCGGCTATGCTTCTGCACATGCACTCGCATAAGACGGATGATCCGTTGCTCGATAAACTAGTGAAGGACATGCAGAGCGACAACTTCACGCACACGCAGATGATGTCAACCCTGTCAAGGATGTCAGGAGGACTGCACTTTATGGGGCGCACCAGCCGTGACTGGGTGAACAGGTACGTTCACTAAAACAAAAAACGATATCTCGTCTATTTCATGCAGTTCGCTTTGTGCATTTTCTGTATGTCCCTAATGCTGCAAGTATATTATTATTTCGAACTGCAGGAAGCACCAATTCGCGAGGGAGGAAACAGAGGACGACGTGAAGAAACTCCTGGCTTTCTTTGAGAAGATGCAGCAAATAAACCCGGAGTTCTTCTATGATTACGACAAAGATGTCGATAACCGTGTGCGGAACATATTCTGGGCGAACGCGAGCTGCAGGGGATCGTACGAAGATTTTGGAGATTGTGTCACATTTGACACGACCTACAAGACCAACAAGTTCCACATGCCTCTGGCCGTCTTCGTTGGAGTCAACCACCACCTCCAAAGTACAGTATTCGATGTGGCTCTCATTAGAGACGAAACAATACCGACTTTCGAGTGGGTGTTCCGGACATTCTTGTGTTGCATGAACAACAAGCGGCCAATTTGCATACTCACAGGTATGCTGAAAAAAAGAATGAATTTAAATAACAATGCAGTTCACTGCCAAGTTTTGTAGTCCATTTCTTACATCCAATGAAAAAAAAACAGAAAAAGGATATGCAGTTCTCTCAATAACTCACTGCTTGGTTTTTTTTCAAAAACATGCAGATCAATGCCCCTCCATGGATGCCGCGATAAAAAGTACGCTAATAGGCACGCTGCACAAGTTATGTCGTTGGCATATACTGAAAAAATACAAGGATCACATGTCCTTGCTGTACAAAGCGTATGAGAAATTCAAGGATGAGCTGACCTCCATTCTCAACCACCCGCTGATGCCATCAGAGTTTGAACGCGCTTGGCATGAGCTCATGGAAAAGTATAACCTGCAAAATGATGAGATTATGAAGGCGCTCTGGACAGACCGAAAAGAATGGATATCGGCTTACTACAAGGAGGTGTTCTATGCACGGATGTCGTCGACACAGAGAAGTGAAAGCATGAACCGGATCTTGAAGAGGAACTTTTTCAAGGAAAGACATGACCTACACATCTTTGCGTCGTAGGTGGACAGGTGCATCCAGACAAGGAAGGGCGTCGAGCACGCGGAGACCATAGCTAACGAGGTATATAAACAGAGCAAAGTTTTTAAGCTGGATGAGCAATTAATAAAAACACTAATCGCTTTCTTGATTTTTGCTGCGAAAAGACAACTACTTAACTGGTTTTCTTTGTTTCACAGACGGAAATAAAGACTACTACTCAGTTTGGTTTTGAGGTTCAGCTCTCCAAGATTTACACCAGGGCGGTCTTTGCTGACTTCAAGCAAGCGCACTACCGCAGCACTGCATTCAGATCAGAGCAGTCCACTGACAACCCGACGAAATATTTGGTGCGCCACTACAACCGGTCTGATGATTTTGATTGGGCAAGCCACGAGTTCCAGGTGGTTGCTGATGTGACGAACGGTATCTACGAATGCGAATGCAAGCTGTGGACACACACTGGTAGGTGAGACAGGAAAACAAAAAAATAAGCACACAGAAAACATAATGAAGTTCACTTATTGCTGGTAGCAAAAAAGAGATGAAAAACAAAAAAAATACTTAGTGAAGTTCACTATAGCAGCAGACCCGGGACCTATTTATAATGAAGTTCACAAAACCAAAAAATGAAAAAATGTTGCCTATTTATGTGAAGTTTGCTGGCACGAATAACCCAAAAAAAATCTTTTGCTGCAGGCCTGTTCTGCGTGCACATCATTTGCATGTTGGATCAACTGCAGGTGGACAAGATACGTGAAGAGTACATATTGAAGAGATACACACGGAACGCACGCCAAAATCCAACTTTTGACCGCAAAGACTATGAGCAAACTGCTCCAGATGGGAGTTCGATGTTCTGCCGTAGGAGACTACTTGCAGAAACTGCCATGGACCTGGCGAACAGGGGTGTCAAATCGGATAGAGGGTACAACAGAGCTTTAGCTGGGATGAAAGAACTCATACAAGAAGTGAACGTAATAAATGAAGAAGGAGAGGCACAGAAGATCATGGATGCGCGGGGTGAAGAACAAGGAAAGGAGCGCGAACATGCTGCTGATGGTGCAGTTCATAATATGGATGACACAATTCTTCCCCCGCCTGTTTCAAACACAAAAGGGAGAAAGAAAGAGAGCAAATCAGCCAATAAAGAGGCTGCAGCAAATGAAAAAAGCCCTGGAAAAAATAGCAGGCCTGAGCCAGAACTGGACAGCGGAGGAAGACCACTGGGGGTAAGGATGTGTAAATCATGCAATAAGATTGCGGGACACAACTCAAGAACATGTAAGGAGAGGCTAAAACAAATCCAGGCTGAAAATGCCACCACAAATCACCGAGCTCACCAGCAATATGATACGACAAAGAGAAGACTATGTAGCGTCTGCAACAAGAGAGAGAAGCATAACGCGAGAACTTGTCCAAATAGAACAGAAGAAAAAGATGAAGAAGATGACGAAGAAGATACTGACAGAGAAGAGAACGAGGAAGCGAGCGAAGCTGATGAAACCGAAGAGGAAGATGAGGAATAAGAAGAAGAAGAGGAGGAAGAAGAAGAAGGAGATGAAGACATCGAAGAACCATCATCAAAAACGAAGGGGAGAGACAGAACGCAGAATCCAGCGCGTAGGCAAGCATTGCAGTCGCACGGTCGCGTTACGAGGGTAATGCAAACAACAACAGCAAGACAGAAGCAGCCACAACCATTGAAACAAATGCAGTGCACAATCTAAGAAGAAGCAGCAGGAAAAGGACGTAGATCAACACATATGCAGTTTTACATTTTAAAAAAATATATTAACTTCATCCTTTATATATATCGTATCGTATATAATATATATAGCTTGTGTTCAGTGGACTGCAAAAAAAAGAATTAAACATGTAATACTGAAGTTCAAAAATGAATAGATACAACATATGCCATACATACTTTGTGACCAATGTGCTGCGGGGGGGTATGCTTGATAAAATGCAGTTCTCTTCTATATGAAAAGAAAATAAGATGAGAATGTCATTCTCAGAATGCGGTTCTCTTCTGTATGAAAACCCTGAGATCAGAATGTCATTTTGAGAATGCAGTTCTCTTCGTCGTATAGGATCCGAGATGACCGTGAGTCAATACAGAATGCAGTTAGAAAAAGAAAAAAATGTAGAGTCAGACTAGACTTCACATACACTGTAGTGCGTGCGTGGTGCGTTTAAAGCTTGCAGTGCAGTACGCTTCGAGTACACAGTGCAGTGCGCTTAGTGCAAAAAAATGTAAAAAAATTGACCTCTCCCTTAGCTGATACGGTTGATTTTCTGTCTTCTAATACAATCTTTTCAGAATTTTGAAACTCGACGACAAACACGTTGAATTCGTCTTTGCAGTCACATGTGATAAGGTGAGATGCAGTTCGGATGCATATATTTAAAAAAAACTTGGCTGCTACTCATATGAGAGAATGCAGTGCGCTGCGAACATGTTACAACTCACAAGGAGGAGTTGGCTGAAATCTCCATTATGTACATATTTGACATTGTCACTGTCTGCCACCAAAAAAACACAAAAACTAACTAGACCGGTATATACAAAAGCACACAGCATGGTGTTAACAGTTTTGCACATCGAGAACTACACGCAGCGACCATACATTACTGTTTACAGAAAGTTCTGGAGCACACACGAAAAATACATCAACACACATAGAAAAAGATCTGCTATCATTTATGCCTCATCCTGCTTCTGCGAATCCAGTCTTGGAGAAAAGCCAAAAGAAATGCAGAGATTTCTTAGATCATCCGGGAACTCGGTGACTACAACCATGTTTTCTGGGTGGAACAGAATCTGGAACAAAAACTCAGCCTTCCAATCCTGAATAACAGCTTCCTGCGATGAAGAAAAAAAAACAAATATACAACATCATCTACAAAAAAGAAACTGACAAAAAATATATCAAGGAATGAAGGGTTATTATTGGGTTAAAAAGAAGATACTTACACTACGCTTTGCGAATTTCACAACAAAGGTTTTGCCGTCGTAATACTGAGCCATCTTCAGAACATAAAAGCCGCACTCGTTGGGGCCCTGCTCAGGGGTGCCCAAATAGCTAGCTTTCTTTGAAACATCGACCCAGTCTACCGACTCCTTTCTCTTGTACTCCTTTTCTCCATAAACCTTCTTCAACAATGCAGTCATCCTGATTATCTGGTGGAAATATAAAAAAACAAAAATACACATCACAACAAAAAATTGTTCAACACGCGCACGCATGAAAAAAAGGTGAAAAGGAAAAAATTTACCATTTCAGTGCGGTCGCTGTGGTATTCAGACTTATGCCACCTCGTCGTTTGATCAGCCGGTCCGCTGTACCTCCTAGTGTCATGAATGTCAAGGGTCTCGCGGTGCCTATTCATCGTGTATAGCGAATAATGCTGGTCTTTCATCCGTGGTAACATAATCTGATTTTGTTTCATCAAATTTGTTATGGGTTGATGAGTGAAAAAGGATTACTGGAAAAAAATTGGGAGAGAAAATAAATACAAAAAAGGCTGAACAAAAGAAAATCTGATAACTTACTAATTTGCAATCAAGAAGGTTCTCGTCATCACGAACATAAAGTTCAAACTGATTTGCTGCGTCTTCAACGTTAAACTTGCCGTGGACAAAAGGCAACACAACATTTCCATCTTCGTCTCTATCCGCGTGATCATTCATTTGAAGCACATACTGCGTGTGGGTAATTCACAAAAGAACGTTAATGCAGTTCCCCTTAAGATGTTCGCTCCGACGCTTAATAAAAAAACGGATCACGCTTCTCTAAAAACAGTATGCAGTTCACAAATTCTCACCATAATTTGTTTTCATTTGAGATGCATGGGTTAAAACACAAAACAAAATGTATGCAGTTCAGTACATTCTAAAACAAATTATTATACACTATTTACTGAAGTTCACTCGAGCAGAAAAAAAGAAAAAAAATAAGAAAAAAGAGAAATACCGTGATAAACAAAGGGGACAGCAGAACGCGTTCGCCACATCGATAAACCACGTTCATACGCTGGTCATTCTTCCAGTACCTGATGATATGATCCATCAATTCCGAGTCCATAAAACCACCTTTGGTGAAAGTTAAGAACAAGTAGTCCGTAGTCATGGTGTAGACTTCGATAGGATTCCAGTGCATGAAAAGCGCGCACCTGCACAAAAGAAACGGCGAAGGTGGGGGGGTTAGGAGCACAAAAGCAAAAACACAGAAGAACATTACACGCATTAAAAATCAAAAATCAAAAAAACTAACGAAAAAAGAACTAACTCGCTGTATTTTTGCCTGAATTGTGTGCTCGTGATGAGTTGCAAGACTTTCCTCATCTCCACAAGATAGCTGAATCTCGCAGGATTCAACTTCTGTACAGGAGATCGAAACTTTGATGGCTTCTGCACAGGCCTCTTATTTGATAGAATTAGTGCCTCGCTGTCTGTCGGGCGTTCCACAGCTGCGCTCCTGGTCCTCCTAGGCACTGGTGGTGGCCTCTCAAAATCATCATCACTATCTTCAGCATTAGGAGGGGTCACAGCTTTCTTCCCATGCTTGACATTGACAGGAGATTTCTCAAGAGCTTTTTCATTCGAAGTGCCGGCGCCACTCCTCAACCTCTTACACACAGGTTCATTCACAAGCTTAACGGGGGGGTTCATCAATGACAACTTTCTGAATGGTTGGAGTGTGAACCTGAGTTTCAAACAAGGAAATACCACCTTGGTGTGCGCCTTCGTCAAAGCCTGCACAAAAAAATGGATAATGACAAAATGAAAAAGAATCATCAAGTTCACTAACGAAAAGTCATTTTAAACATGCGAATGGGGTTCTACTAAAAAGCTTAACAAAAGTAGTGGACCTCCCCTCTCCGTACCAATGAAGTTCACTTAATAAAAAAGGGTGTGTGACTGGAAAAAAAATGTAATAACCTTCTTTAAAAATTAAAAGTGATGTCAGGTCCAGACAGCAATGCGACGAGGTCAGCCAACTATAGAGCATCGCCTTCCTGATTTAGCCAATGTGCTCCTTCCCAAACTTGGCAATCGTTTCACCATCCCAGGTCTGCATGAATTGGAACATGTAAAATCCACAATCATGCCTGCAAAGAAAACCAACACAAAACACATTACTAATGCAGTTCACTCAGTGATGAAAGTGCTACTGATGTTAGTAAAACAATGGAGCTCCATACACACAAAGAAACCGAGGGAGAACAACCAATAACACATCAGTAATGCAGTTCGCTCAAGGGAAAAGGTGCCTCTAATTTAGTAAAAACAATGCAGCTCACTTACACAAAAAATCTGAAGGATGAAAAAGAAAAAAAGGAGAACAAGTACAAACCCGTTTCCCTGATGCGGGACATTAATATGAGTCAGCGTAAAGCCGTCAAGGGTGGGGGGGGGGTTCAACGGCTCATCGCAGCTTGCGCTACCATCTTTCCAGACTTTCTTGATGTTCCTGACCATTTTCCTGAAGACAAGATTTGCAGCAGCGCTGTCGCCTTCGTTCAATGAGTCGAGAAGCTCAAAACGCTTCTCTCGCAGGTTCAAAGTGACCAAGCAGTAGTGGCCTATCGCGTCCTTCATTGTTGCGGGAGGAGGGTCAAATGTTGCAAACATAATCTGAAATAAAAAAAGAATAAAACAAACCAGATGAGAAAAAATAGAAAAACCGAAAACTTATTTTCAAGATGACGGAAAATGGTCAAGATGCGTCACCAAGTTTTTCTTGTCCACACGTTCCTCTGCGCTTGAAGAAAACATCTTTTTCAAAGCCCTATTTGTGGCACCGCCGTTCCAAATGGAATTCTGCAAAAAAGACAAAACCAGAGAGTTAATGAAAATGCTTATAGCACAAATAAAAATTGGACGAGGGGATAAAAATATAAATTAATGAAAATGCTTACACATTGGTTGTACGGGACAATCATCGTTTGAGATCCTTTGAACCTCTCAGCTAGCATAGAGACGCCAATGTTTGCGAGGCGCGTGCTCAGCGTTCCATACGACCAAAAAGACTCGCCAACATGACCGATAGTAATATCACCAAACTCGCCCTTGAACGCAACTAGATGCCTTCAGACAAGAAGAAAAAAGCACAGCAAAAAGTGATAAGATGGGTGTCCCTGAAAAAATAACATATTAAATAACCGGGGGGTAAGACAAAAAATGTCATACTTCTTCTTCTTGTCCCTCCTAGCCCTCGTAACAGCGTCATATAACTCATTGTATCTTCTCATAAGAGCAGGATCAACACTTGAAGGAGTAACAACAGGTAATTCCTCATCTGCATACAGAGTGCGAACAATATCAGATGACAAAACACACACGGTGCATTTCGCCCCCGGGGGGGAAAGAACAAAAATAATGCAGTTCGCTTACCTTCGGTTTCAGAATAAACTTCACGCGGCTGCTCATATACATCTTCGCTGAGCGTCAAGTGCTCCAGCCTGGTAATATCATCGTCAAGCGGCGCTTGATTGCTCATGTCCTGAGAGAGTCTTGGCTGTTCCTCTTCAGAACCAATCGAAACTGTCTCAGCTGGGACTTTGGTTGTATCGGCTGGGAAAGCCAGATTGCCGACAGATTGCTCGGGGGCGCGAGGGACGACACAAAATTTCTCAGGCACCTCATCGCCAACCAACAAAACAGTAGGCCCAACAACATCATCAATGCCAGCGGACGTCCCGGCATCGTCAAATCCGACTCTAGGAGTTCCTTCTGTCTCTTCTGCAATTTCAACTGTAACACCAGGAGCTCCTTCTTTCTCTTCACGCTTATCACAATCCAGGATATCCTCCCTTCCTTCTCTCTCTTGCGCCTTATCAGCCTCAACAGGACACTCCCCTCCTTCTCTACCTTCTGCCTTATCAACCTTCGCATCATGCTCCTCCCCTCCTCTCCCTTCCACATTATCATCCTCAATGATGCGCTCCGCTTGGATTTCAACATTTAATCCACAGTTCTAATGAGTTAAAAAATAAAACACATTACACAAAAAAGATAGAATGCAGTTCACTAATAAAACGGACCATGATGCTCCCATGAAAATTAAAAAATAAAACACAAAAATGCAAAAATTCTCTATACTCACCAGGGAAGCGTCGTCGCCTTCCATCTCTTTACACTTGTCAGCCTCCTCGTCCTTGCTAGCGTCACCCTCTGCCTCCTTCCCATGTATCTCCACGTTTGATTCGGCATCCTAAAAAACAATAAAACAAAAATAAAACTATTATCCAAATCTGCAGTTCTACAACTAAAAAACCAACACCAGATCATGCAGTCCACTGCTAAAAAAAGATGATGCTTCTTCTCTAAACTACAACTGCAGTGCACTACCACTACTGGTGCACGAAAATACAAAAAAAGAGTTAAAAACTGCAGTTCGCTGCCACTGCTGGTGCAAAAACAATGATTGTTTGTTTTGGACACTACAAAAAATCAAACAATGAAGTTCACTGTAACAAAAAAAATAGGAAGAAATCAAACCTTGTCGATGACGACTTCGTCAATAGGATTGTCTTTGGCAGCTTCGTCAACAGGGGATAATGGCATGTCAACAAATAATCAGAATCAACACCGTCGTGGTCCTGGTGGTCATCATCACGACAAGCATTAGCCATAGAAGATTCTCCTACACACTGCGAAAATAACAAAAGGATGCAAAAAACAAATAGTCAATGCCACAAACACACAGAAAAAATAGATAACAAAATATGGGTAAAAAAAATTGTTCACATATGGAAAAAGAGATACATCCACATCTGCGGGGTCGGGCAAAGAAGGTCGGACAACATCTTCATGCCTGTTCATTTCCTTTACAATTGCATCCGCTTCCTGCTCATACGTAGCACACCTGTCGTCCTGAGACTGCTTAAACTGAACGAATGAAGATCTCATATTCGTTACAGTCTGCTTAAGGAATTCAAGCTGCCCACGGTCAAAGTTATGAGCGGCCTCGATTTCTGCTTCAGAAGGGCCTTTGCCTTCAGGAAACAACCCGGCAATATTCCTCATCCTGGAACCGGATGTTGGGAAATCACTAGTTATATTGATGACCCTGTCGAGAAGCTCATCGACCTGAACAAATTTATTACGATCAGCAGAAGCATGGCCAGAAAAACCTCCAGCAGCTGCCCTAGCAAAACCACTACCCCGTCGAATTGGAGCCGCCCTAGCAAGAGGCTCACAAAACATTTCAGGCACTTCGGCAACTGTAGTCCGCTTGTACACAATGTCCGCTTCCGCCTTCCACTGAAAAAATCAACAACAAAAAGAGATGCAGTTCACAAAAAAAGTACATAAGAGGTTCACATTTAGCATGCGCGAAAAAAAGGAATAAAAACAAAAACAAAGGATGGCTATGCACTCACCGGCAGCTTGCCAAACTTGTAAGAGTCCAGGTGTATCTTTCCCCTGACAATGATGTCGGCGTTGTGAATCTTCTTCAACTGCACGTGGGACAGTATTGCGGCGCGTGGAGTGCGTTTATCCATCACCGATACTTTTCGAAGATTCAACGAATCCAGGTACATGAACAGGGGCACGATGGTGCAACCCTCAGCGCAGTTCTGCTTGCTCCCTTTAGAATTCCACTTATACACAGCGGCCTGCAGCTCGTCGACAACAAGCTGACAAAAGTCCATGCTAGCCATAGATGCAATATCCAAGTTTTCAACCATAGCAGCTACCCTGGACAACTGAGTTGCGGGGCTGGGACACAGCAAGCACTGGAAAACAATGAGAAAAAAAATCTTCATCGTCTTATTAACCTTTGCAGGGTCCGCAGCCAGCGTGCGAAGTAAGATAAGCAGGTCCTTCGCATCTATGCTACGAGAGCGGTTGAAACCGAGTTCATCCTTCAGATTAGTTAGCGAATCATCATGGCCGCTGGCAGCAGGCCTGGGAGCAGTGTGAGAACCCATAGGGAAGTCAAAAATGTGATGGACAGCCTCGCGATTGATTTCCATAACCTTGTTTGGCCCGCAGTCCAATCTCATCGTGTCAGGGTCGATCTTTCCCATCAGCTTGCACATCAGAACACGAGAAACATTCTTCTCTAATTTCAGGTCAAAGACAATGCCAAAACCTGCTTGCCGCACCAAAGTTCTGTGCGCCTCACCCAGCAAAGCAACAGCTTTGATTACATTTGGAATGGACAGCCGAACAGTCTTGTTGAAATGCCATTCATGCGCAACATCATCTTTAGACCTCTTCCTCTTCGTACTCTTAGCAGTCTACAAAAAAAACACAAAGAATAAAAAATGCAGTTCACATCAGCAAACTCATGCCAAAACAACTTAAAAAACGGAAGAAAAAGTAAATAAACAGCGTATACCTTACTAACATCAACATCCTCCTGATCAGAATCACTGTCCAGCGCTTCTTCAGCTGCATTTTCACGCGCAAGCTTAGATCGACGCTCAGAATCAACACCAGATTGATCGTCCGCGCGTCTCCGCTTTCCTTGAATCCCACCCACATCAACCTCGGCGTAATTAGGTCTCTTTGAGTAATCAACACGCGGGCTCCGGCGTGAAGAACTTAAACCTTGCTCTGCAACAGTACTGAGTTTCCTCTTCACAGGATTCTTTGCGGAGGCAAACTTAGCAGACTTCTTTGAATCTGCAATCATCCTTCCTATCTCCTTACCATCCTCAAACTTTACTTGCTTCGCCCTATGAGCCTTCACGAAGGTATTACCGAGCGTAATCGCTTTCTGCCTTCTCCTCTCAACATCAGCTGCAATCTGATCAGGGACCATCCAATCCTGTGTAACTGGCTCTGTGCCATCAACAGATTGCGACTGGGTTTCACTCAATTCAGCTGGAATGCTGCCCTGATCAGATGTACCGCCACCGACAACATCGGCTGTGAAATAATGGGTAATCAAATAATTAACACCACCACCCCCGGACACACCAGGAGATAAAACTGTGGATGACAAAAACATAAGAAAAAGATGTGTGTGTGAGAGGGAGACCTGAACTTAATGCAGTTCATATCAACTTGCAAAACACAAAAATGTAGAAAATGCAGTGCTCTTTTTCAGTAGTTTATGTTTAACAATTAAAACATAACACAAAACCTAAAATGCAGTTCATGTCGCTTGAATATCATATTGACGCATGTCTGAAAATGGACATTGGTAAAGGGATATATGATGCAGTGCACTAATTCGTTCAATGACCAATTGAAAACATATAAAAAAGAAGTGCGCTTAGATACACAAAACAAAACAAAAACATACAGTTCTGTGAGAGGCAAAAACTAAAACTTAATTCAGCTCATATCAATTGTGGCGACCGCATAGTGGATAGACAAAAAAAATGGACCTTGCTAAAAAGGAATCTAAGATGCAGTGCACTATTTCGTTCAACAAAAGAAGTAAATTGACCATGTATGAAAATATGCAGTTCACTTTGATGTAGTTACCAGATGGGGAAGCCGTTCTAACTGGTGACGCATCAATTGGGGAGGGAGAAGCCATGTTGTGCCTCCAATCAGCAAGGGATAATAATTAAACCCTAGACAGCAAACCCCAAAAGCAGGCAGAGAAAAACTTTCAATCCATAGGGCGTTGCAATTTCAAGCATACAAAACAACCTTAAGAAGAGAATGCTGGCTCGAAAAATAACCCTAGCACAAGATCTGGAACGGATTGGGGGCGATTTGGGGCTCACCGTGGGACGAAGTGACGGCGGGACGAGGCGGGTGCGGACGGCCACGGCGGAGGAAGCGCCCTACGGGCGGCGGCGGCTGCGGGCGTCGACGCTGTCCACCACAAGAGAGCCCCTACGGACAGCGGCGGCTGCGGGCGTCGTCGGTCTCCACCACGAGAGCACGAGGGCGGGGGGGATTTCTGTACGGGCACGGGGGAGAGGGAAGCGGAAGGGGGCAAGGAGGGCTGCAAGAGAGACTTAATGAATAAAAGGCCGACCGACAGGCCCACAGGTCATAGACAAAAAATAAAAAAACGTCTCGGTGTTGTAACATGATGCAGTTCGCTTACGGAAAAACGACTCGGCTTCTGAAGCGTTGCTGTTCGCTTACGGAAAACGATTTCGCTTCTGAAGCGATGCAGTTCGCTTACGGGGAATGATTCGGTTCGCCTGCCCTAAAATAACTGCGCCCACTATCGCCCGAATCGCCGCGCCCCCGCTCCTCTATCCCGCCGGTTGCAAGCCGCACGAACGCCACGATCATCACGAACCCACGATCGCCAACACGGTTGGGGGACGAGATCGTGGCATCGGCAGAAGTTGCTGCCGCTCCACTTTAAATCCCGCGCTCCATCAACCAGGCCGTCCGCACAAACACACGACGCTGCCCCCTTCCTCCTCCTCTTCCTCCTCTTTGCAGCCATGGGGTTCACCAGGACCTACGACGACGTGCATGCGCACGGGAAGACGAAGCTGAAGGTGGTCTACACCACCGACGTCGACGCCATGGCGACGTACGTCGAAGAGTTCAAGACAGTTCTCCAGCGGCGCCGCCAGAGGATCGTCGACATCGACGTGGAGTACACACCCAACAAGAGCAGAGCGGCCCTGGTTCAACTATCCATCGGCAAGTACCACCCAGTGCTTCTTTTCCAGGTATGTGGTACATTGGGAGAGAGATGCATCCCCTTCGACAGGTTCCTCGGCGACCCAAGGTAAGCAATTCTCTCTGCCGAGTACGTGTTGTAGTTCTATATGCCTATGTATGCAGTTCCGAAAGGTATAACTTGCGGTTCACTTTCCTTAGGTTCGAGTTCGCTGGCTTCGCCATCGAGCAGGACAAGGAGAAGCTCCAACGCTGCAACCTCCACATCCCCAACTTCGTCGACATCCAGACGAACTGGAGGGTGCCTGATGGAACGAAGCCACTGGAGTCGCTTGGCGATGTAGCTGCTGCCATCATCGACGACGAGTACGCAGACATGAAGATGAAGATGACAGACCACGACCACAGCCTGTGGACTTCGATTCTCAGCACGAGGCACATCGAGTATGCTGCCAAGGATGCCTACACTGCGTTCGAGGTATGGAACCGAATCACCACAATGAAGAAAGGAATCGCGCGCGCTGAAACAGAGAAGACCAGGAAGCGCCCGTGGTCATCCTGGGGGTGGGGGCAAGGGGGGATCAACTTCCACCTCCAACTCCAACGGGTGGAACTGGTGAAGCAGGCCAGATGCTGAAAGCCAAGGATTCCTGTCGCAAGTGCTCGATTAGTTTCCTTCTCGTATGTAGATTAGTTTGCTTTCGTTGTAGTTTGCTTTGGACAATGTTTGCTTATGTTGCGTTAGTTTGCTTGATGATGTACTTTGTTAATTATGAACGCAGAACCTTGGTTTCTATCTATCAACAATATGCAGTTCTCAGTAGTCTGTTTTCAGTATGTATATTGCTTCAAACTGCTGTTGTAGCTAGGATACACATAAAAAACAATCTATCAATGCAGTTCACATAGAGTATTCTTTCACAAAACTACTGCTATTATAATGGTTGATGCAGTCCTATTTTATTAAAAAACTCTAGTTCCGTATGTGGATTAAAAAAAAGCTCGATGGGGGTTTCCAGTATGTATGTTCTTCAACTGCTGCTGCTGATAGGATGCACATGAAAAACTATATGTCAAAGAGCAGTTCACTTATACTCAGAATTCTTATAAGAAAATACACTAGAAGCCACACAAAAATGTCAAATTATTACAAAAAAATGTCTCATGCTGCTGCTGCTCAAGCAAGACTGATCTAAAGCAAATTTAACTTGATTTCCGAACACTTTGCATGCCTATAAAACATAGCCATGACAACATCCCCAGCCTGAAGACCAGCTTCCTCCACAAATTCCTTCCAGCCATCTTTGAGAATCAAACAATCATCAGAGCCAACAGAATACATAACATCAACATCATGATATCCATTCTTGCTAACCAAGACCAAATTAACACAGCTTTCTGTTACCCTGACTAGACCAGAAGGAAATTTCTGCAAGCAAAACAACAAATAAGAACAAATAAGAAAAAGATTACAATCTTCAGAAACTAATTTTCTCCTACAATCTTCATAAAAAAATATTGATGTCAACACATAATAATATTGACTAGACAAAATTGTTGCTGCTCCTACAATGTTCATAATAAAACTACTATGTGAAAAGCAGTTCACTTATACTGAGTGATATAGATTGAACTTGAGAAAGTCTTCATGAGACACTGGTAGGTTTGGAATGAACGAATGAATTGATGTGATAACAAAGGACAAAAAATCTGGAACGAACCACCGTAAAAATTGAAACCGAGTGACGAAAGAGGGCAAACCAACGTGAAGAATTGAAATTGCACAAAGAAAAGAGAACGAATCACCGGAAATAATAATAATACGAATGAAGAAAAGGAACGAAGAGATCGCGAACGGATTAAAGAGTACGTGAATATCAAGTACTCTTTAATCCGTTCGCGATCTCTTCGTTCCTTTTCTTCATTCGTATTATTATTATTTCCGGTGATTCGTTCTCTTTTCTTTGTGCAATTTCAATTCTTCACGTTGGTTTGCCCTCTTTCGTCACTCGGTTTCAATTTTTACGGTGGTTCGTTCCAGATTTTTTGTCCTTTGTTATCACATCAATTCATTCGTTCATTCCAAACCTACCAGTGTCTCATGAAGACTTTCTCAAGTTCAATCTATATCCCTCTTTATTCAATTTCAACGCGAATAAGTAGTTTGCAAATCCATTGCTTCACATCAATTTAATTGATGGAGGATAAGCATACATGATTCTTACTCTTTTTAATCAACTTAATCAATCCCTTTCTTCGAAGATTGTTCTTGACGAATAAATTCTAGTCCCAAGTGTTCTCATCTTTTCCTTTCCGGAGTTCAAAGTTTCCTCGACCATCTCGTCGGGACCCCATCTAAATCATCACAAGGTTTTATTCTTATTATTTTCATACTCAATTCCGATCTCATCATCCTTTTGCTACCGGAGTTCTTCATGGTGGTTCATCGCGATTCAAATCATTCTTCAAGTGCTCATCAAATTCTTTGCATCAAGCGCAAGCATTATTCTTTTGCCTCTCGAGTGCAATTAATTCTCCGTACTCTGTGAAGTCGAGTTTTGCATTTCTTCCTTCATCTCATCTATTCAATATTTTGGTTGCGGCATAATTTACCTCAAATTTGAGATATTTAAATAAGCCCACAACAAGCTTATTCTTTTGTTGTTGATTTCTCAACAACTCCGTTCATCCCTTGTTTGAAAGGATGCTTTTAATTCATTTGTGGTGGAAGTGCTCATCTTCTTCTTCGTTCTTTTCATTTCGTTCTTTCAATTTCTTCCGGAGGCATTATGTGGTCCATCTCATCAAGTATAGTTCCATATTGTCAAGTTCGTGTTCCATTCCTTCCGTGTTCGGCCGGAGTGCCATCTAAATTTTCTTCTTATTATTCCTTGTCTATCTCGTTTAACCGAAGTGGTTTCAATGTCTCTCTTGTCACTTGAGCTCTTGGTTCTAGTCATGTCCCTTGTTTCCTCATTTTACCGGAGCTTCTCAGTCTCGTTCATCTCCATTGTATTCTTCCTTTCAAGTGGCTCAACCTCTCAACATACTTTGGTTTCACATTGTTCTTCCTTTCCTCTCCCGTCTCGTTCCTAAGATCTCGGGACGAGATCTCTTGTTAGTAGGGGAGTGTTGTGACGCCCCCAGTTCGATGTGCCAGGTGTCAACCAGTTATTCGTTGTCGTTGCCATGTCATAAGTGACTGGAAAACGTTCTCGGAATGGGTTGAAACTTGGCATGTGGTCTTATTATAGTGTAGACAGCCCGCCTGCCAAATTTTATCGCATTCGGAGTTCGTTTGATATCCCAACCGTTGAAGTATAGCGACACCTTCGACGGTTTAATCGTCGGACGGTCTCGGTCACCGAAAAACCCCGTCGGGCCTCTCTCTCTCTCTTCTGTCCCGCAGCCCACGGCCCCTCCTACAAAGACCACCTAGACCACCTCCGCTCCGGACCATCGGATCGAGATTCGATGCCCAAAACGGATGGAAAACCCCCTAACCCTAGTTCTTGTCTATATATAGACAGCCCCCATGCCATTTTAGGCCTAAACCTCCCCCCCATGCCAAACCTCCTTCCCCTACCTCCTAGCCCCTCCTCCTCGATTTTTGATGCACCCCAGCCATCCCTTGCCACTTGTCGCCGCCGCCATGTCATCCCCGACGCCGCCTGCAGCCAATCGGGCGCAGCCACCTCGCCCCGCCAACCGCCTCCACCAACCCCAGCTCGCCATGTGGCCTCCTGCCACCTTCCACCGCCGCCAGCCCGCCAGGCCCGCGGAGAGCCGCCCCGGGCCGCGACCTGGCCAAGCTGGGCCCATGTCCCCGTCGCGCGTGCCACTCTCCTCGTCGCCTCCAGATCTGGCCGCGCCCGCCGCCGGAGTCCACCGTCCCCGCCGCCTCGCCTCGCCGGAGGGACACGGTACCTTGTCCCTGAAGCCTCCGCGCCGCCGCCCCGAGCTCCTCTCCTCCCCGCCCGGATCGCCACCATCGCCGGCCATCCTCGCCTGGGCGCCGCTCCTCCGACCCGCCTCCCGCCAGACCCGGCAGGGAGCTGGCCGGATCCGCCATCCCCGCACCTCCCGGCGTCGAGCACGCCCTCGCCGGAGTCCCACAGCATGCCGGCCTCCGGCCGGGATCCCTCCGTCCAACCGCATCCACGGATCCGGTTGTTCCTTCAGCCAAACGGGCCTGCCGCCCCGAGTCCCCGCCAGGTGGGCCCGCGGGTCTACCACCGACGGACACGTCCGCCCAGACCCTGACAAAGTCCACCCCTACCCGAGGTCCAATTTTGACCAAGTCCCTGAACATTCCTAATATGTGTGCATCTTGTGTGGGGTGTAATTTGGTGCATGATGATCCGTTTGGAGCATATAATATATCAAAATGTTCGTCTCGAAGTGCTCTACATGTTAGTTGCATTTGTATGCATGTTACTGTTCATCTTGTTGTCTTAATCATCGTTGCAAGACTGCTATGTGATGTTACTGTAAATTATTTGTTGTCTGTCAACAATATGTTAGCATGTTTCAGAGGCCACATCTTTGTGCATGTTGGTCCAAATGGATGGTATGATATGTCAAAATGTTCATCTAGTGATGCTCTACATGATGGCTGCATTTGCATATATGTTAGAGTGCATTATGTCATGTTTATCTCTGTTGCAAAAGTGTATGTGGCTATTAAGTGCTGAAAACTGTTATAAGTTGCTGATTTGTCCTTTTCATATCTTTATGTGTAATTTTTGTTTGAGAATCATGTCAACATGTGTTAGGAGCACAATCATGTCATCTTTGCTATGGTGCAATCCATTTTTCATGTTATGCCTTGTGGTGAGTGGAACAAGCTTGTAAAGTAGCCTACTCGCTGTTTGGTCATTTCTGAGACTTGTTGAAAACTGCTAAGTCTGAAACTGTTATATCATGATGCCATGTTTACTTGATGCCCCACTCAAATCCATGCATGTTTTGTAATGTCCAATGACCATGTCTTGAAGTCCATGTTATGCTATGTCCATCTATGTCCTTGTTTGCGATTATAGGTTGTTGTAGCTTGTTTATTTCTTGCTCTCAAATTGCTATAAAATGTTGCTGTCAGCCTATTAACAGTAAGTTCAGTTTTGCCATGTGAATAGCTAGTGTTCTATGCATCCTATGACCTTTTTCTTGCCATGAGTAGCTTAATAAACATGTCTTCTTGCTGTTGGTTATATTCACATGCCATGATATGCTTTGAGATGAGTTGAACTAGCTTACAAACATGCCTACTTGTCGTTGTTGCTGCCATGTTCAGTTTATTTCATCAAGCCTATGAATCTGTTATCTTTTGCAATCTTTCCATGATGTTTTGAGCATGTTCTAGTGGTGTATGGTAGTAGCTCAATGAGCATGCTTGTAGTGCTTGACATGTACATGCTTGCCATGCCCTTTGATGCCATGAAATGTTCCTTTAGCATGTTGTTTTGATGATTGCAAAGTGCTTAGTTGCTGTTTTGGGACAGCTTGTTGTTATATCTTGTTTCATGTGTATGTGTTAAACCGTTGCTCCGTTTTGAGCGAGTCCTATATGAAATTGGCGTGTTTTTGCATGTAGATGAATAATAACATGTTGTATACCTGTTAGGAGTGTGTTTGCTTGATGTTTGGAAGCGTTTGCATCAATGACATGCTTAACTTGTTTTGCTCATATCCTCTAGGTCGTAGCTCCGAATTAAATGAACCTTATATGTAAATTGACTAGAATTCCGAGTAGATCATCATGGTGCATGTTAACTTGATGTTTAACAACTTGCACTTAAGGTTTGTTCAGATCTGGACCAATTTCGAAATTTTGCATATGAGGACTTACCGGAGTTGTTATATGGTGTTTCCGGCCTCATTTAAACTTGCTTTATTGTGTGATCTAGTATTTCATCTCTTGCCATGATTAGCATCATGTAGCCTTGTCATGCATCATACTTGGTTGAGCATCTTGTCTTTTTTATGTGTTGTGTGTTTACCGTGTTGCTTGCTTCTTCTCGTTAGTGCTTGTTTCGTTGCGATCGTGAGGATTCGTTCGGCTACACTTGGTTCATCTTCGTGGCTTCTTCTTCTTCATGGACTCGTTCTTCTTCCTTACGGGATCTCAGGCAAGATGACCGTGTGACGCCCCAAAACCGATGCTCGAGAAGACTTCCAAAGTGTTCCGGGTTTCGCCGTGTGATTTATTTGCTTGCTTCATTTTATTTTGCATTGCATCATGTCATCATGCCATCATGTATTTAATTTTTAAAACTCAACTAAATAAATTGCATAGATCTTTTGATCTATTTAAATCGTGGGATATTCACAATGGTGATTTCTCTTTAGAACATATACTCCCAATATTTTTATGGAGCTCTTATAATAATATTCCATTGCTTTGGAATCACCAAAAACATACTTGCATCTTTCTCTTGCCACCAAATCCCTCATCAAGTGCAGCTTCCCCACTAGCTCCTTCTTTTCAAGTCTCACTCGTTTATTGCAAGTGACATTTTCCTGTTCCAGAAAATGTTCAATATCTTCCTATAAGTACTAGGTCATGCCAAGACCACCTCCTCCAATTTCTATGTCTTTTGGAAGTGCTTTGGTTGGCCTACGAGTTTGAGTTATTTTCAAACTTGCATAAATTAGTAGTCTCTAAAAACTGCCAAAGGATTTTATTAATATAGCCCACAATTCCAGGGTTCTAGGGATATTTTATTCTCAGCCAAAACCCTCTCCAAACTCTCTGGGCATTTCTATCTTTTGTTCTATTTTTTTAGATGGAAAAGGAATGCCAGAAGAAATAAGAGGGAGAGAGAGATTCTAGCCCACTTGGGCCTTGTAGCTACAGCCCAAGGCCCAGTTGATCCCCTGCTTAACCTAGCCTCACTCTCACCTCGCTCCCTCATCCCTCCGCCGCCACACCCGCACGTACCGATCTGCTCCTCTCGTGCTTTCCCTCGCAGCCCTTCCTTCCTCCTAGCGCCGCCGTCCTCATAGAAACACCAGCACACGACGCCCCTCCACCGGATCCCGCCACGCCTCCCTCTCCCGTCTCCGGTCAGATCCATGGCCCAAGGACCGGATCTCGCGGCCGCGCTGCCGACCCTCGCCTTGCCGCCCTTCGCGCCGCTCGCGCGAGCTCTGCTCTGCCGCCTCGGACGCCCTAGCGTGGCGCCCGCCGTTACAAGCGCGAAGCCTCGGGCGTCAAGTCCCCTTTCATGGCCGTCATGAGGGCCGCCCCATGGAGCTCCACCGCCGGTCCTCCGTCCCAAGCCGAGCTGCCTCCCCTCGCCGGAGCACGCCGGCCTCGCCGCCCCTCCGCTCCCGAGAGCTCCTCTGCTCCACCCCTCCTCAGCTCCACCGCCGGAGGCCGCCACGGGGACCAGAACCCGTGCCCGGACCTGCTGCTCTGCTCCGCCTCCGCTGCACCAAGGCACCCCGGCCGTCTCCTGCTCCTCGCCGGCCTTCCCTGTGCACGCCACTGCGTCTCTGCTTCCTACCAAGGCGACGACGGCCACTTCGTCTAGCCGCTGCTCGGCCAAGCGTCAAGAACCAGCAGCTCGAGCTGCCTCCATGCACCTCTGGTGACCTCTCGAGGTAGAGCCGTGCAAGTCCCTCGTTCATCAAGATGGCCAAGTCCAGGGACAACTGAAACATGTACCACTACCTCCCACGATGACCGCGATGACCCGTGTATGACTACCGTCGCCGAGTATTTTGTTTGCCAAGTGCAACGACCCCGAGTACGACTACATACCAAGACACGAGTTCATCTTTGGAACGTGTATGACTACATGATGACGCGCCAAGTACCTCTACTGATGTCTTCGGAATCGCAAGTACCACGACGACCTCGACGCCCCATGTACAACTACCGTCACCAAGACCCGAGTTCGGCAAGTCCGAAGACCCCAAGTAGCACGACACCAACGAGATGAACATCTACGGAAAAACCCGAATGTCCACGTGCATGTACAACTGCCGCCACAACGTGAACAACTACTTCCTCTTCGAAACGTGTACCTCTCCCGTCGAACTCGTTCCGCCCCGAAAATGCACACTTCGAAGGTATAACCACCGAGCCGATGACCCCGTGGATGAATGATGTGTGATGTATGATTTGAACCATGTGTTGCACCGTGACCGACTTGTCGTTGCATGTTCCTCCCCGTATGCCCTGCCGTTGTCACGTGGGAACCCGGTTTCCCGGATCACCCCACCTTCTTTCGCATGACACGCTCACGCCACCCTTCATCCTTTGCACCGGTCTCTCAATGAGTTACCAGAACCGATATGTTGACGTGGCATCATTTTTTGATTCGTCGCCATGGCACCTTCTCTTTTCACCACGGTGACAAATGCTCCATATCATCTTCATGTTAACTTTTAACTAAAAATTGCATAAAACTTGCATTTGACATCCGCATCATGATAACAACCTTTAAATGTGCAAATTGTTGTTTGCTTTAATAATTGCTAATTATGCATATGGGGTTTTACTGGAATTGTTGTTTGCCATTCCGACCTCATTTAAATTGCCTAGGTAGTGTAGTTTACTTATGCTTCACCTCTTGCCATGTTAAATAACATTTAAACTTGTTGGGTTTATAACGAGAGTGGACTAAATAATTGGATGTGGTGCTTTGTCCATATGCAACTCGTTGCATATTGAGCTCCACTTAATTTGTAGTTATGTTTGAGAACTTTGCCATGCCATGCATATTTAAACCGGACATGCATCATGCTTGCTTGTGCATCATGACATGCTTATGATTGTGTGTTTACCATGTTGTTTGCTTCTTTCCGGTTTGCTTCTCTCGTTAGCTTCGGTTTTGTTCCAGAGTTGTGAGGGTTTGTTCAACTACTTCATGGACTCATTCTTCTTACTTGCGGGGTCACAGGCAAGATGACCATTCCCCGATATCACCTCTATCTTTGCCTTGCTAGTTGTCTGAAACGTCTCCGTCATATCTATAATTTTTTATTGTTACATGCCAATATTCTACAACTTTCATATACTTTTGGCAACTTTTTATACTATTTTTGGGACTAACATATTGATCCAGTGCCCAGTGCCAGTTCCTGTTTGGTGCATGTTTTTTGTTTCGCAGAATACCCATATCAAACGGAATAAAAACGAACGGAGATTTTTTTTGGAATATATGTGAATTTTGGGAAGCAAAACTAACACGAGACGATGCTTGAGTGGGCCTCGAGGGTGGGGGCGCGCCCCCCTGCCCAGGGCGCACCCTGGGCCCTCGAGCCCACACTGTAAGGCGGTTGGTGCCCTTCTTTCGCCGCAAGAAAGCTAATTTTCGGATAAAAAACTTGTCAAAAGATGAGCCCAATCGGAGTTACGGATCTTCGAGAATTTAAGAAATGGTGAAGGGCCAGAATCTAGGAACGCAGAAACAGAGAGAGACAGAGAGACGGGTCCAATCTCGGAGGGGCTCTCGCCCCTCCGCCGCCATGGAGACCATGGACCAGAGGGGAAACCCTTCTCCCACCTAGGGAGAAGGTCAAGGAAGAAGAAGAAGGGGGGATCTCTCCCCCTTGCTTCCGATGGCACCGGAGTGCCATCGGGGCCATCATCGTGTGACAGCGATCTACACCAACACCTCTGTCATCTTCACCAATATCTACATCACCTTCCCCCATCTATCTACAGCGGTCCACTCTCCCGCAACCCAATGTACCCTCTACTTGAACATGGTGCTTTATGCTTCATATTATTATCCAATGATGTGTTGCCATCCTATGATGTCTGAGTAGATTATCATTGTCCTATCGATGATTGGTGAATTGCAATGATTGATTTAATTTGCTTGTGGTTATGTTGCTGTCCTTTGGTGCCCATCATATGAGCGCGCGCGTGGATCACACCATAGGGTTAGTTGTATGTTGATAGGACTACGTATTGGAGGGCAAGTGTCGCCCCCGGTCCTTCGGTAAGATAATTACCAGAAGACCGGTTGCTTTGTTAAACCGGCGAGGAATAATATTCCTACTGGTAGACAATTCCTTGATACAGAATTTCCAGTACACTGAATATTATACAAGGTTGAGCTAGGGATGGCTCAACTAATTTTATTACAAGCCCGCCAATATATTACATAGAGGCGGATATGACACAAGGCAGTGTGGCATACTACCGATTCGTAATAAAAGGCGGTGGAATATGTCACAACAAAGCAGGTGGTGTGACTCTAATATTTTACAGTTCATCGAGTGTCGGAGTGAGACCCGATGAAGTTATTTGGTGGTAGGCGAAAGCGGTTATAAAACAGTGATCAACTCCAGGATCGCAAGAGACTGACTGGGACTCCTCTAAGCGTCGGACTCGCTATCGAACTCTTCATCCATGAGATCACCTTCGTCCACATCTGGGCAAATCAACAAGCCAGGTGAGTACTTTGAATGTACTCGCAAGACAGTTCGGACTTAAGATATAACAAATGTCAACATGAATGCATATGAGTATTTAAGCATAAATGCAACCGGAACAAAATATGAATGCACTGAAAGTAAAGACTGGAAGTCGGGCGGTAATCCTCCCGAAATCCAAAAGATAAAAATAACGGGACCAAACGAGGGTCTGGGTGACGCCTCGTAGGAAAATAATAAATGCTAACAGGCCACAGTCGGGCGTCTGAGCGACACCACATAAAGGGCTTATAACCAAAAGTAAATAATAAGAATGCCTCCGTCGGACGTCTGAGCGACATCACATACAGGGCTTATAAAAGATAATAATGCCACAGTCGGACGTCTGAGCGATATCACATAAAGGGCTTATAAAAGAAAATAATGCCACAGTCGGACGTCTGAGC
>LR738709.1:417640986-417671039 GCA_902687465.1 Secale cereale
ATAAAAGAAAATAATGCCACAGTCGGACGTCTGAGCGACATCACATAAAGGGCTTATAAAAGAAAATAATGCCACAGTCGGACGTTTGAGCGACATCACATAAAGGGCTTATAAAAGAAAATAATGCCACAGTCGGACGTCTGAGCGACATCACTTAAAGAGCTTATAAAAGTAACCATTTTATGATGATGTAATACTTCTGAAAATAAATACTGAGATGGTTGGTGAGTTCATTTACCAAATGAACTTAACAGAAATATTACTCTGGTTACTACCGAGAATATACTAGAGATGGTCACCGGGTTGATATGAAGATTGACCCTAGGCCATGAACATGGCTACTGAAGGAATTTAACTCTGCAGAGCTTGTACCATTAACTCATAGCCAACGAGTTCTACTAGCCGCGTGGGCTAGCCCCGTCTACGGTGTTTTAGTAGAAACTCAACTAACCAGTACACACCCATTTAACATCCTGTCGTCCGGAATCACCCGCGACGACATTCACGGAAAACTTTAAGACGGGGAGGCTACAACCTCGAATAGCATGGGATCAAATTTATACATGCGCGCTCTAAAGGGTGCCCCCCTCTCGGTCCCAACCGGAAACACCCATGCCCCCTGACCGGATGACGGGCTTTAATCCACGGCCATGGAACCCTCATCCCGGCCCCTCTACTTGGTGTGCACTCGGAAAGTGGTTTACAACCGACTAGACCGTAATCCCAACGGACGGCCTATGATAGTACTGAAAAGGAGTCGAACGGAATCGTGACATGCTCTCTGTTGATACCGAGTCGACCAACTACTGGCATGCTCCAACAATACCAGTATTCCACCCCATCATATCACCATATGATCGAGGTGGTTCAACATTCTCCTTCGGGACACACCCGAAGCATCACTTGCATGAAATATGCCATACACATATGCTCATATAATCATGCCTATGAACGAGCTACTCGAGCAAACATGAAGTACACTCATCATATCAAGAGTTCAAACATGCTTGCCTGGTTCTGAAAAGTCGGAGCCTAACTCGGCGTGATTCGCGTGTCCGTCACGGCCTCCGGTATCTATGTATTCAAACAAATACATACTAACATAAATACCACGCGTGCAAATAAAGTTGCTCAAAATATTTCCACATAAATATGACAAAAAACTAGACAGAAAACCAAGATGGACAGAAAAAGAATCAACTCAAAATCACTTTTAGTTTAAAAGATATTAAGGTTTCTGTCTAGGGACCTATCTGTAATGAAACAGAAAAGATCCAGGGGCTAGAACATAAAAGAACAAAATGAAGCGGTACGCAGTACGTCACCCGCAGAGGGAAAACGCACTTTGCGTAAATACGCCAGCAGAAAACAATTCGAGGGAAGACGTGAGAGACTGACAGAGGGACCCCACCTGTCAGGTTTGAAAAACTAAACAGAGCCGCGCCGGCGACGGTGCTGCGGTGATCGCCGGCGTCGATACACGGCGAGATAGGGGAGGGGAGTGGTACCTATAGCTTCACGGTGATCTTCCGCGTCGAACGATGGTGGAGTTGGGTGCCGGCGAGTCCCACGCGACGGCGAGCTTAACTCCGGCGGACGGCGGCTCGGGTGTTCGTGGACCTCGTCGGAGAAGGTTTCTAGAAAGAAATTGGGTTGGGGGTTAGGACTAGGTGGATGCCAGGGTACTACGTTCAAGCTCACGGCGGCAGAGGAGCCCTCACCGGAGTGAACGGAGCTGGAGCCCGAGGCTGTAACGCCCCGGACACACCCGCCGGTGGTTGTTACTCCTGGCGGGATCTAGACTGGTCTCACATATCAATACTAGTCTTTTTTGCGCACTTTGTCCTCACTCGTGCGCCCCCGGGAGCAACTTCCCGGTCGGTCACCCATCCTGAAACTACTCCAAGCTGAGCACGCTTAACTTTGGAGTTCTATCCGAATGGCTCCCGGAAAAGAAGGAATTCCTTATTGATATGAGTAGTCTATCATCCCTAATAAGCCAGGCCATCACATACACCCTCACTCAGAGGAACCAACGTCCTCGTCGGGCCACAGGAACGTTCCCTCTTGGCACAACCGTCTGTGCTTCCAGGACAGCACATGTGCCATGCAGTGTGCCACGACGGGTCACAAACGTCATGCACAACATGACTGCAAACTGTCCGCAAACATCCGTGTAACCGCGAGGGTCGGCTCTGATACCAACTTGTAACGCCCCGGACACACCCGTCGGTGGTCGTTACTCCTGGCGGGATCTAGACTGGCCTCACATATCAATACTAGTCTTTTCTGCGTACTTTGTCCTCACTCGTGCGCACCCGGGAGCAACTTCCCGGTCGGTCACCCATCCTGAAACTACTCCAAGCTGAGCACGCTTAACTTTGGAGTTCTATCCGAATGGGCTCCCGGAAAAGAAGGAATTCCTTATTGATATGAGTAGTCTATCATCCCTAATAAGCCAGGCCATCACAGAGGCGGAGGCAGCTGGCCGGAGCCGGGGAAGAAAAGCCTCTCGGGGCTTTTCCAGAGGTTTGGCGTGGTCTAGGGAAGTAGTGGAGGTGTCTGTGTTCGAGCACGAGCTCGGGGGTGCCTTTTATAGGCGGCCCGAGGTGGCTGCCACGAATGGATAAGTCCGGCGAGCCAATTACGGCGATGCAGTGGTCGGACGGCGGGGTTAGGAGCTTGAGCATCTTCCAGGAGCTGTTATGGTTCCATTCCCGCGCCTAACCTTGCAGTAGAGGTGGTGTTACGATATGTCACCGACGGAACGGCCGTGCGGCATGTCGGCGGCAGAAACGGCGCTCTGCGCGTGCCAGGCCACGGCAACGGCGTGCCAGGCGTGCGCTGGCTGTGGAGAAGGACACGCGGGGAGCTGGGGTGGTCTGGGCGGCGCGAAACGGCGTGGAGCTGCGGCGTTGCTTCTGTCAGCCGCCACGGGCGGCGCTGTGGCCGTGGCAGCCGCAGACGCGGTCGGGCCAGGGCGCCACCGACGCCCAGAAGCTGCCAAGCGACCGTGCGGCGCGCGGATAAGAAGAAGCTGCAGTGCAGCGTCGAGCCAAGGGAGATACAGACGGAGTTTTGTCGCCGCACCCGAAGACTGTCGAAACTGACGAAACTGACGGAGTGTTCGACTGTCGACGGTTTCAGTTAACAGCTAACAGTTCAGTGTAGGCCAGGTGTTTGATGAAATGATTCTGGTATTTGTACAATGTCTCTGGAGCTGATTTTTGGTGGAGTGGCCTCATGATGTATCTAGAGGCTGCATGATTTTTCATAGAATTTTTGGATGAAGGTAAATATGAATTTCACCAAATTTTGCAAATCTGGTCCAAACTTGCAGCAGGTGAAATTTGAAAATTTTGAACTGTGGACCAGTGAAACAAGATGGATCTATGTTGTGGGTACTAAGGACTATCTAAGAGAGTTGGTTTGGAGTCAAATAGGTAGATGGAAAAGGTGGTTCCTTTGTAAATCACCAAGGTCCACTATAAAAGACAGAATTTGTTTTTGAAGTGAAATAAATAGGAGAAAAATCCCAATAAGGTTCAAACTTGCTGGAATTGATGAAATGCTTGTCCCATGGTGTGAAGAGAGTCTTGGAGAGGATTGTTCCTATTGGGATCATGGCAAGAGGAAGTTTGGGGGGGAGATAGGTCAAGACTAAACTTGAGAATTTCAAAACAAGAAGTGGTGAACTCAAACGACTCCATTTGAATCTCAACTTGTGCTTGAGCCAAACACAAGAGGAGAACTTCAAGGCTAAAAACCAAGCTTGAGAAGACACACAAACTTTGGCAAAAGGGATTTTTAGAGAGGCAAAAGAAAAGATCAAACAATCCCCTTTCAAAAAGGCCAAAATTTTGCAAGAAAAACCAAATCAAAAATTCGTGGTGTTACAGCAAGAGTGACAGAAACTTCAACCTAGCGTAGAAATTGATGCATACGGGATTGAAGGGGGGCCAATATATCTTAATGCTATGGTTGGGTTTACCTTAATGAACGTTAGTAGTTGCGGATGCTTGCTAATAGTTCCAATCATAAGTGCATAGAATTCCAAGTAAGGGATGACATGCTAGCAGTGGCCTCTCCCACATAAAACTTGCTATCGGTCTAGTAATGTAGTCAATTGCATAGGGGCAATTTCGCAACTCCTACCACCACTTTTCCACACTCGCTATCACTAACTTTAGTTGTGTCTTTATCTTAACAGCCCCTAGTTTACATTTGCGTGCTCTTTATATTCTTGCAAACCTATCCCACAAAACCACAAAATACTTCTAGTTTCATACTTGTTCTAGGTAAAGTAAACTTCAAGCATGCGTAGAGTTGTATTGGTGGTCGATAGAACTTGAGGGAATATTTGTTCTCCCTTTGGCTCCTCGTTGGGTTCGACACTCTTACTTATCGAAAGAGGCTACAACTGATCCCCTACACTTGTGGGTTATCAAGACCTTTTTCTGGCGTCGTTGCTGGGGAGCAATAGCGTGGGGTGAATATTCTCGTGTGTGCTTGTTTGCTTTATCACTAAGTAGATTTTATTTGCTATTCTAAGTTGTTTTCTATCTTTAGTTATGGGTAGGAAACGCAAAGTACCAAAAAAATTAGTGGTACCTACTGAACCAATGGTTGAAGAACCACTCAAAATCTATCACAGTACTGAAGCTTATTACTTGGATTATCTTCGATTCATATGTGCTTGGCTGAAACCCCAACTAGCTTAGTTGAGGGAAAATCTTTAGATGAGCATGCTTGTTATGTGCGACACCGCATATCTGAAAAAGGGAAACTTTTACTAGATCAAATTCATCGTTTGCAATGCTATGCTTGGAATTTATGTGAAATTTATGATTTTACTTGTTGTTCTGAAGACCCTACGAAACACCTTCCCTACCAATGTGAGTTTATTGATAATGGAATCGTATCTTCGTATGCTAAGGGTGTTTATAGTTACTATGATGTTCAACAAATTGAAGAATTTGTTGCTTTTAAGGGTGCTTATGAAATTGCTTCTTTGATTGAAAAGTATGATGCTACTCTTTACAAATCTGAAATTTTTGCCATATTTAAATATTGTTATGATAATTATGCTTCTAATGCCTATGTTAAACCATATATTCAGGACTCCTCCGCTGTCCAAGAAGAGACTAATATTTTGTAGGAGTCTATGGAAGACGAAATTAATGACATTGTGAACTCATTAGATGAAAAAGATGATGAGGGGAGCGAAGAACAAAAGGATGAAGAGCGGATTAGCTACTCGTGCCCACCTTCTAATGAGAGTAACTCTTCAACTCATACATTGTTTAATTTCCCTACGTGCTTACCGAAGGATGAATGCTATGATGATTGTTATGATCCCGTTGATTATTTTGAAATATCCCTTTTTGATGATGCTTGCTATGCTTGTGGCCAAGATGCCAATACGAATTATGCTTATGGAGATGAACTTGCTATATTTCCTTATGTTAAACATGAGATAGTTGCTATTGCACCCTCACATGATAGTCCTATTATGTTTCTGAGTTCTCCAAACTACACTATATTGGAGAAGTTTGCACTTATTAAGGATTATATTGATGGGTTGCCTTTTTCCATTACACATGATGATTTTGATGAATATAATATGCATGTGCTTGCTGCTCCTACTTGCAATTATTATGAGAGAGGAACTACATCTCCGCCTCTCTATGTTTCCAACACGATAAAATTGCAAGAAACTGCTTATACTATGCATTGGCCTTTACTTGATGTGCATGAATTGTTCTTTTATGACATGCCTATGCATAGGAAGAGAGTTAGACTGCGTTGTTTCATGACACATATCACTTTGTGCACACTACTAAATGCCAAATCATTGTTAATTAAAATTGGCTTTGATATACCTTGGGATCCGGGTGGATCCATTACTTGAGCACTATATGCCTAGCTTAATGGCTTTAAAGAAAGAGCTGCCAGGGAGACAACCCGGAAGTTTTAGAGAGTCATTTATTTATGTTATGTGCTTTTATAAAGTTTAAAAACAACAAAATAAAGAGGGGAACCTAAAACTTTTTCAAAAAGAAAAGTGAAACTAAGAAGGACGAGCACTGTTGAAATGGGGGAGCTCCTTGAACTTTGTTCTTGCCCATGGAAACTTTGCAAATCTTGAATTACAGAAACTTTTCATCAAAAATAATTATCCCCTTGTAAAATTCCATTGTATTATAAAAATAATGTGCCAAGGTTTGCCTTTAGGATGTTTACAATGCTTGTTGGTTTGTGCGGTGCAGGACAGAAACTTTGGCTGTAGTGCGCGATTTTACATTTTTTGCTGGAACGTCAATTGGTTCTGAAACTTTTTGCAATGTCTTTCGATAAAAATTGTTGATTTTCCCTAATTTTGGCAGAATTTTTCAAGTATCACAAGTATGGTGAATGTTCATATTATTACAGACTGTTCTGTTTTAGACAGATTCTGTTTTTGATGCTTAGTTTGCTTGTTTTGTTGAAACTATCAATTTCTATTAGTGGATTAAGCCATGGAAAAGTTATATTACAGTAGCTAAAATGCAAAAAAAAAATATTAATTTGTTTTCAACAGTACTTAGAGTAGTGATTTGCTTCATTATACTAACGGACCTTACCGAGTTTTCTGTTGAAGTTTTGTGTGGATGAAGTGTTCGAAGATCGAAGAGGTCTCGATGTGAGGAGAAGAAGGAGAGGCAAGTGCTCAAGCTTGGGGATTCCCAAGGCACCCCAAGTAAATATTCAAGGAGACTCAAGTGTATAAGCTTGGGGATGCCCCAGAAGGCATCCCCTCTTTCTTCAACAAGTATCGGTATGTTTTTGGATTCGTTTCATTCATGTGATATGTGCAGATCTTGGAGCGTCTTTTGCATTTAGTTTTCACCTTTTCTTTTATGCACCATGCTGGTATGAGATAGTCCTTGGTTGATTTATAGAATGCTCTTTGCACTTCACTTATATCTTTTGAGTATGGCTTTATAGAATACTTCATGTGCTTCACTTACATCATTTGAAGTTTGGATTGCCTGTTTCTCTTCACATAGAAAACTGCCATTTGTAGAATGCTCTTTTGCTTCACTTATAATTGTTAGAGCGTGGGCATAACTTTTGTAGAAAGAATTAGAACTTTCTTGCTTCACTTATATCTATTCAGAGAGTTGACAGGAATTGGTCATTCACATGGTTAGTCATAAAATCCTACATAAACTTGTAGATCGTTGAATATGATATGTTTGATTCCTTGCAATAGTTTTGCGATATAAAGATGGTGATATTAGAGTCATGATAGTGGGTAGTTGTGGATTGTAGAAATACTTGTGTTGAGGTTTGTGATTCCCGTAGCATGCACGTATGGTGAACCGTTATGTGACGAAGTTGGAGCATGATTTATTTATTGATTGTCATCCTTTGTGTGGAGGTCGGGGGCGCGCGATGGTTAACTCCTACCAACCTCCCCCCTAGGAGCAAGCGTGTAGTACTTGGTTTCGATGGCTAATAAATTTTTGCAATAAGTATGTGAGTTCTTTATGACTAATGTTGAGTCCATGGATTATATGCACTCTCACCCTTCCACCATTGCTAGACTCTCTTGTACCGCGCAACTTTCGCCGGTACCATACACCCACCATACACCTTCCTCAAAACAGCCACCATACCTACCTATTATGGCATTTCCATAGCCAGTCCGAGATATATTGCCATGTAACTCCATCGTTCCGTTTATTATGACACGCACCATCATTGTCATATTGCCTTGCATGATCGTAAGATAGCTAGCATGATGTTTCCATGGCTTGTCCGTTTTTTGATGTCATTGCTACGCTAGATCATTGCACATCCCGGTACACCACCGGAGGCATTCACATGGAGTCATATTTTGTTCTAGCTTCGAGTTGTAATCTTTGAGTTGTAAGTAAATAAAAGTGTGATGATCTTCATTATTAGAGCATTGTCCCATGTGAGGAAAGGCCAAATAAAAAAAGGGACGGCCTAAAAAATAGATAGGGGCTAAAAAAAGGAGCAATCCCCTCCAAAAAAACAAAAAAAAAAGAGAAAAGAGAGAAGGGACAATGCTACTATCCTTTTCCGCACTTGTGCTTCAAAGTAGCACCATGATCTTCATAATAGAGAGTCTCTTGTTTTGTCACTTCCATATACTAGTGGGAATTTTCATTATAGAACTTGGCTTGTATATTCCAACGACGGGCTTCCTCAAATGCCCTAGGTCTTCATGAGCAAGCAAGTTGATGCACACCCACTAGTTTTCTTTTTGAGCTTTCACACACTTATAGCTCCAGTGCATCCGTTACATGGCAATCCCGACTCACTCACATTGATATCGATCGATGGACATCTCCATAGTCCATTGATTTACCTAGTCGATGTGAGACTTTCTCCCTCCTTTTGTCTATCGTCACCTTCTATTCCACCCATAGTGTTATGTCCATGGCTCACGCTCATGTATTGCGTGAAAGTTGGAAAGGTTTGAGAATACTAAAGTATGAAACAATTGCTTGGCCAAAACCGGGGTTGTGCATGATTTAAATACTTTGTGTGGTGAAGATGGAGCATAGCCAGATCATATGATTTTGTAGGGATAACTTTCTTTGGCCATGTTATTTTGAAGAGACATGATTGCTTTATTGGTATGCTTGAAGTATTATTGTCCTAATGTCAAATGATAGACTATTGCTTTGAATCACTCGTGTCTTAATATTCATGCCATGATTAAATTACATGATCAAGATTATGCTAGGTAGCATTCCACATCAAAAATTATCGTTTTTATCATTTACCTACTCGACGACGAGCAGGAATTAAGCTTGGGGATGCTGATACATCTCCGTCGTATCTATAATTTTTGATTGTTCCATGCCAATATTCTACAACTTTCATATACTTTTGGCAACTTTTTATACTATTATTTGGGACAAACATATTGATCCAGTGCCCAGTGCCAGTTTCTGTTTGTTGCATGTTTTTTGTTTCGCAGAATACCCATATCAAACGGAGTCCAAACGGAATAAAAACGGATGGAGATTTTTTTGGAATATATGTGAATTTTGGGAAGCGAAACTAACACGAGACGATGCTCGAGTGGGCCTCGAGGGGTGGGGGCGCGCCCTGGGCCCTCGATCCCACACCGTAAGGCGGTTGATGCCCTTCTTTCGCCGCAAGAAAGCTAATTTCCAGATAAAAATCGTGTCAAAAGATGAGCCCAATCAGAGTTACGGATCTCCGGGAATTTAAGAAACGGTGAAGGGCCAGAATCTGGGAACGCAGAAACAGAGAGAGACAAAGAGACAGATCCAATCTCGGAGGGGATCTCGCCCCTCCGCCGCCATGGAGACCATGGACCAGAGGGGAAACCCTCCTCCCACCTAGGGAGAAGGTCAAGGAAGAAGAAGAAGGTGGGGGGCTCTCTTCCCCTCGCTTCCGGTGGCACCAGAGTGCCACCGGGGCCATCATCGTGTGACGGCGATCTTCACCAACATCTCCATCACCTTCTCCCATCTATCTACAGCGGTCCACTCTCCCGCAACCCGTTGTACCCTCTACTTGAACATAGTTCTTTATGCTTCATATTATTATCCAATGATGTGTTGCCATCCTATGATGTCCGAGTAGATTATCGTTGTCCTATCGGTGATTGATGAATTGCTATGATTGATTTAATTTGCTTGTGGTTATGTTGTTGTCCTTTGGTACCCATCATATGAGCGCGCGCGTGGATCACACCATAGGGTTAGTTGTATGTTGATAGGACTACGTATTGGAGGTCAAGAGTGACAGAAACTTCAACCTAGCATAGAAATTGATGCATACGGGATTGAAGGGGGACCAATATATCTTAATGCTATGGTTGGGTTTACCTTAATGAACGTTTTGTGGTTGCGGATGCTTGCTAATAGTTCCAATCATAAGTGCATAGAATTCCAAGTAAGGGATGACATTCTAGCAGTGGCCTCTCCCACATAAAACTTGCTATCGGTCTAGTAATGTAGTCAATTGCTTAGGGGCAATTTCGCAACTCCTACCACCACTTTTCCACACTCGCTATCACTAACTTTAGTTGTGTCTTTATCTTAACAGCCCCTAGTTTATATTTACGTGCTCTTTATATTCTTGCAAACCTATCCCACAAAACCACAAAATACTTCTAGTTTCATACTTGTTCTATGCAAAGTAAATGTCAAGCGTGCGTAGAGTTGTATCGGTGGTCGATAGAACTTGAGGGAATATTTGTTCTGCCTTTGGCTCCTCGTTGGGTTCCACTCTCTTACTTATCGAAAGAGGCTACAACTGATCCCCTACACTTGTGGGTTATCATTGTCTCGCTCTATAGTTATGCCTCGATGCCTATTCCTGTTTTGTCAGCCTCCTATGTTGCCATGAAACACTCTAACCGTCGTCCTAGCAATCCGTTGATTGGCTAAGTACGCTTTTGCTCAGCCCGTATTATAGCGTTGTTAGTTGCAGGTGAATTTGAAGATTGCTCCATGTTCTGGACTCGTTTATGGGGATAACACAATATATATCCTATATTAATTAATGCACATATATATTGGTAATGGGTGGAAGGCTTGGCCTTCTGCTTGGTGTTTTGTTCCACTCATGCCACCTTAGGACCCGATAAACCGGTGTTATGTTCCTTGATTTTGCGTTCCTAACACGGTTGGGGTTTACGGGCCCCCCTTGATAATTCACACTGCTTAAAGCTTTTCCAGCAAGGCCCAACTTTGGTACTACATGTGACACCCCGAGACCGGTGCGCCAGGTGTCAGTCAGTTATTCGTTGTCTTTGCCATGTCATCTGCTTGCGTATTGCATCTTGCCATGCCATCATGTGTGTTGCATCATCATGTTTTTAAAACTTGCATCCGCCTGAGTCCCCTCGTCCTTTCCGTTGTCCGTTCTGAGCCCGGACACACTCACACGCGCCCGCGGCGCCTCCGAATATTTATTTTATGAGTGGCCGGAAAACGTTCTCGGAATGGGTTGAAACCTGGCGTGTGGTCTTATTATAGCATAGGTAGACCGTCTGTCAAGTTTCGTCGCATTCGGAGCTCGTTTGATAGCCCAACGGTTAACCATGTTAACCGCGGGAAGCCTTTTCCCTTTTGGCCCAGCACCCCTTTCACACAGCCCACCAAGCCCATCCTAACCCCCTCCATGCTCTCGGTCACGATCGCGTGGCCATGAACCGCTCCTCATTTGGACACTCCTAGCTACCTCTACCTATATATATGTACCTTCCCCCGAATTTTTCGCAGATCAAACCCTAGCGTCTTCCACCTCGCGCAGCCGGACATGTCCATACATGCCGGACATGTCCATTGATAACCCTCAACCGTAAGGGATCGAGATAGTCTTCGCGGGTAAGAATAACCCAATTTATTGATTCGACACACGGGGAGCCAAAGAGTATTTATAAGCTTTAACAGTTGAGTTGTCAATTCAACCGCACCTGAAATATACTAACTTGCAACAAAAGATAAGTGGCAACAGTGATATGATAGTGATGATAGTAATAGTAAAAGTAAACAGCAAAAGGAAATAGCGGTAGTAAATGGCAGAAGTAGCAACTAGTGACAAGCAAGGTTTAAAATACTGTAGGCTAGGGAGATGGATGGTTGGGCGTTGCATGGATGAGATAGTTTCTAACTCGGGGCACGGCACACGGAAAAGCAATGATCATCTAGGCAAATATCAAACATTAGGCATGTATCCCATAGGTAGTTGTACGTGCTTGCAATAATAACTTGCACAACATCTTTTGTCCTACCATCCCGCCACGAACGGGGCCAAAAGGAACTAATGGATATTAAGGTGCTCCTGTCAAAGAGCACCGGAACAAAGCAATGAACTCAATGGATACATGTAATCCTCAAACTACGGACCATCCCCTTTGGTGTCCCAAGCTGTCACTTTTGGGGTCGCCGGTTCCGAACCGTAACAGGTGCATACAACTCATAGATAGGATCAAGAACACAAATATATTCATGCAAACACATATGGTTCAGATTTGAAATCATGGCACTCGGGCCCTAAGTGTCAAGCATTAAGAATAACAAGTTGTAGCAAAGATGATAAACACCATACTAGATGATAGGCAACATGCCCCCAACAATCTGACGAACTATTACATGATCTAACTCATCAAATCCCTACCATCCCCTTCGCCTACAGCAAGGGAATTACTCACACATGAAGGGGGAAGTCATGGAGAGATGATGAAGTGGTGATGATGATGACGATGGCGACGATCTCCCCTCTCCGGAGGCCAAATCAGCCTCCAGATTAGCCCTCCCGAAGAAGAACAGAGGGTGGCGGCGGCTCCGCGACGAAAAACAGCGAAAGGACTTCCGATCTGGGATTTTTGCTTCGGGAGGAAAAATACGGGCTAAAGTAGGGCACCAGGGGGTGTGGGCCCCACCCAGGCGCCCCCCCCCCCCCCGGCGCGGCCCAGGGGGGCGCGCCCATAGGGCGCCTGGGCACCCCTGGCCCCCCTCTAGCCCCACTTCTGGCATTTTGTTTCTTCGGGTGCGTGGATTTTTCGTGATTTTTCGTGGGTTTTTCTTAGATGCTTAAAAATCCGTTTTCCTGCACACAAATAAACCATACAGGCAGCTCTGCTGAAAACAGCGTCAGTCCGGGTTAGTTTAGTCCAAATCATGCACGAATGAGGTCAAAACAATATCGAAAGTGTTTGGAAAAGTAGATACGTTTGAGACGTATCAACTCCCCCAAGCTTAGCATATTGCTTGTCCTCAAGCAATTCAGTTCAACGAACTGGACGCGACAAAGAAAACTTTGACAAACTCTTTTGCTTCATTAGATGTATATAAGCATGTACTACGAAAAGAGTTCAGCAAGTATTGAAACAGTACTTATGAGAACAATGCAAGGAGCAATCCTCCTTCCGAGTGACCAGTCACAAATAATTAAGAATAATCAATATATTACCGAAAATCAAGACAAGATCACATTGCACATAGTTTGAGCATATTAAGGTGGTATCTCGCTAGCCTCCATGAGTGAAGCAAAACATAAATGCAGAGACTCCTCCAGAGTTTTAAAGGAGACTAGAGCTAAGGATTTCAGAATAAATCATATCAGAAGTATGCAGAAGACAATGTAATACTTTGGGACAATGCACATTACACTCAGAATGACAATTATGCTCTCCTAGTCAGTGCTTTGAAGAAAGAAGATGAGACTCTCGAACCGTGGCTTTATTGGCAAAGTTGAAAACCCGTGATCGGAAACAAAAACTAAACATTTACCAGAGCTCTTGGTTTTAAAAACAGAAGTAAATATGTTTTTGAGAGGTGCATAATTCGTCAACGAATGCTAGCAGATAACTCAATCACTTTTTAAGCCAGACAAGTTTCGAGGAACGGCTCCCGCATGAGGTCGATCACATCCTCTTAATCTCCTTTGTTTATCACTGCCAAAGTCTTCTGATTTCTCATGAACAAAGCGTGAAGGAGGGTTCGTTTGTTATATTATCTTTTTGAGCCGGGCGCACTCAATGCCAGTTCCTTTTCATATTAGGGGTTTGCACATTATGCATGCAATCCAGGGGTGAAACTTGTCCAACTTAAAGAGATCATGAATTAACTACTACTTCCTCATGAGCTAAAACATAGGCACAAAAAGGGAAATGCTTTTGACTAATTTCGAGATGGTACATGAAAGTCTTCGTTAGGAATGGCAGGTAAATACCATGTATAGGAAGGTATAGTGGACTCATATGGCATAACAGGTTTAAAGGTTTTGGATGCACAAGCAGTCATTCCGCTTAGTACGGGTGGAGGTTTAGCAAAAGACTGGGAAGCGACCAACTAGAGAGCAATAACGGTCATAATCATGCAGAGCGACAAAGCAACATTGAATCGGGCATGAAAGTGATATAACTATTCTAAAACTCAAAGATCATCAAGGCAAAGTAGACTTTTAGTCTTAAACATGTGTAAGCATGTGCCAAGTCAATCCAAAAATTCTCTAAAGGGAAATACCACCTTAGTATGCCAGACTATGAACAGCGCGATGCATGTAGATCATTTCAATAACACATTATGTACTCTAGTTATTGGAGACTAACCACAAGGAAAGCATGAACCACTGGAAGAGCATTGTAAACATAACACTATGTCGCTACAAGCTGGTCTCTAGATCATAAGTACATGCATATGTACAAAAGTAGAAACAGAAAGAGTTCATACCGGTCTTCCTTGTTGCTTCCTTTCAGTCGATCTTTGTCATTACTGCTTGTCACTTGCACGATCGAACGTAGGAAATATAATCAAATGCCATCACGGACTCGAGCTGATCTCTGAAAACAAAGCAAACTAAAGAGAGAAAGGAAAATATTTTTGGGTTTTTCAAAAGTTGAATAAAAAGCAAAAGGAAGAGAAAATCTTTTTGTGGTTTTTGCAAATAGAGGAATAAAGAAGAACGAGTAAAAACTTCGAAAAGATCAAAGCGAATAAAACGGATAATACAATGAAAAAGTGAGAAGGGCACGTACTCCCCCAAGCTTAGGCTTTTGGCCTAAGTTGGTAGCAGCTACTGCCCCCAGGAGCCTCCTGCTCCAGGGGTATGGTGGTGAGACCAAGGGTCGTAGAAGGATGATGGCGCGTACACCGAACTCCTCGGAGTCTCCCACGAGGAAGGTCCCGAGCGCCAAATAGAGGAAGACCTTTCACCAAACTCGGTGGCGGTCTCATCCTGAAAATGTGGTATCTCACCGTGCCTCTCCTCGTCAGGCACAACCCCCTCCATGGGGTTATGGAACTGATGCTGGACCATGAACTCGTCGAACTGGACAACATCAAAGGACCATCCGTTCCTGCGAGAAAAATCAAACAAAAGAGGTGCAGGTAGACGGATCTCGCGTTCCGCGGTAGTTCCGAAACGCAAGATATAAACAAGGTTATCGAGCTCAGAACCCATGGTAACAAACTTATGCCTTTTCATAGCAGCAAGATCAAAGCTTAAATAAGTAAAAGGAGTATCATCAGGGTGTGGGGTGCCTCCAAGATGCTCTAAGATGAGTGTGGCATAAATGCCACCATATAAGTCCCCCTTGTTACCATTCATAGCAAGGCGTCGAGAAATTAAGGTACCAATGTTATAATCAGACCTCCCTGAGAGGGCTGCTGCCAGGATAGCAATATCCGGAGCAGAAATGCTGCTCGTGTTGTCACGAGCTAACACCCCTCTAGCAATATAATATGCAAAATACCTGAGGTGAGGAAACAAGATACTGGAGATCTTCGACCGATGAATATCCCTCGTACCCATGCTGCAGAGAGAGTTGATGACGGTTTTCAGCTCGGAGGGCTGAGTGGCCATCCTTGCCGTCCTCCCAGCGTTCGGCACACCTATTACTTCACAAAAAAAATCCCAAAGTCATGGTGATAAGATCATTATAAATTTTAAACTCAATAGCACCTGATTCAGGATTATATCTAAAACTGTTAATGAAAATGGAGGTGAGTTTTTGATACTGAGTAACACGGCTGGTGACGAGCCGTGTCAAACCTGCATTAGCACAAAGATTATAAAACTCATCCTTGATTCCCGCAGCTTCCATGAATTCGTCACATGGATATGTCATCGCACGTGCTGGACTTGTGTCTTCCAACAACTCCAGGGGCACATGATCTTCATTATAGCTCACCCTAGTAGTCGATGGTGAAGCTGCGGCTCTAGTGACTCGATCGGAGTGTGTGGGCCTCCTCTTCTCAAGCCATCCTTTTGCCCTTCCTAACAAACTCATTTCTGAAATTTTTTACGATTTACAAAAACGAGGATTAAAACAAAGTGAGTTAAGGCAAACTACTCAACTCACTTACCCAAGGCATAAACTTGCATCAAAACTTGGAAAATAACTTTCTACACATGCATGCAAGCTCATCTCTACAGCACCAAGAACTACTAAATACTCACAAATGAGGCCACCAATCAAAAATCTAATTGGAGGGATGGAGGAGTCACATACCAGGGAGTATTTGCTCAAAATTTCAGCTCAAATGATGGGCTGTAGAGAGAGATCGAAGAATCGCCCCCAAGAATAGCAAGAACAGCAAGAACAAGACCAGAACTCGGGTTTCTGGAAAAAGAGAGAGAGGGGGGAAGAAGAAGTACCTGGAGGGGGGTCCCGTGGGCCCCAGGCGCCCTGTGGGCGCGGCCAGGGGCTGGGCCGCGCCAGCTGGCCGCCTGGGCCACTGGTCCCCCCCCCCCCCTGGCTGGCCCCAGGACTTTTCGGGTCTCTCCCGTTGTGGAAATTTTTAATATATTTTTTCTGGAATTTTTCTGAAAACTTCACTGTTGAAATTTTTTCGAAGTTCAAAAAGCTGCGAAACTCTCTGAAAACTTGAAGTAGTTAGTAGTATTGTGAAGCTTCAAAAACATAGATACTTGGTACAGCAAGTAGGACAATGCTAAAAATAAATGAAAACATAGAAAGCTCACTTTTTATCCATATAAAACACGTTTACTAGTAAGGTTGATCAAGTCTTACCAACAAACAAGCGATATATAAAGCAAAAAGTATCACCTCCTACAAAGTAATCACTGAACTTTTACCTTGATGGACATTGTCCCTACCATGATAGTTTTGTATTTGTGAGGCACATGTAGTGGACAGTCCCATTCTCCAATTTTCACGGTCTCGATATTCTCTATAGAGCTGAGGGCATGCCTCCTATCGGGCTTCTTCGGAAAATATACCGTGTGTTCTTTATCATTCACATGAAAGGTAACCTTCCCTTTGTTGCAATCAATAATAGCACCTGCGGTGTTAAGGAAAGGTCTGCCAAGAATAATGGACATGCTCCCATCCTCGGGCATGTCAAGCACAACAAAATCAGTAAGAATTAAACAATTAGCAACTTCAACTGGAACATCCTCACAAATACCTATCGGAACAGCGGTTGACTTGTCAGCCATCTGAAGGGAGATATCTGTAGGAATTAGTTTCTCTAAACAAAGCCTCTCGTAAAGAGAGAGAGGCATAACACTCACTCCCGCTCCAAGATCACATAAAGCAGTTTTGACATAATTATTCTTTATGGAGCAAGGAATGGTGGGTATACCTGGATCACCGAGCTTATCAGGAATCTTTCCACTGAAAGAATAGTTAGCAAGCATAGTAGATATTGCATCATTAGGAACTTTTCTTTTGTTAGTAACAATATCTTTCATATATTTTGAATAAGGAAGTAACTTAATAGCATCAGTCAAGGGAATTTGAAGAAAAAGAGGTTTAATCCATTCACAAAACTTATTATAATGCTCTTCTTCTTTAGATTTGATGGACTTACCTGGAAAGGGCATGGGTTTCTGTACCCATGGTTCTTTCTCCTTCCCATGTTTTCTTGCGATGAAGTCTTCTTTAGTGTACCTCTTACGTTTGTCAGGTGCTTCTTCCTCTCGAACTTCAGGCGGATCATTCTTCTCATTATCATTACCTTCAGGTTCAGCACCGTCTTCAGTCTCAGCATCGGAGATAGATACACTGTTGGGATCAATAGCTGGCTCTTCATCTGCAATAGGATCATTAGAATTGTCAGTCTCTTCATGTTTCTTTTTATTATTTGGAGAGACAACAATTTCTTCTTCCTGCATTTGAGAATCTTGCTCGATTCTCTTCGGATGTCCCTCTGGATAAAGAGGATCTTGAGTACTAGTTCCTCCTCGGGTCTTAATCCCAAAAGCCTGCAACTTATCTTGTTTGTCATTGTTAGCAAGCAAATCTCTTTGCACATTAGAAATTTGATCAAGCTGAGTTTGAACCATATGAAAATGCTTCACAAGACATTGAACATCATTAACTGTTCTATCTAAAACACCAAGCAACTTTTTGATAGCAAGGGAATTATCATGCAACTGACTCTCTATCCTCTCATTAAAATGATTCTGTTTCATAATAAAATTATCAAACTCATCTAAACATTGATCAGGAGGTTTACCATGAGGGATGTCACTTGCGTTGAAATCTAAAAGAGAGTGTACCTCTACCATAGGAGGGTGAGTGGTAGGCTCACACAGCTTCTCAATAGGGGGTAGATTCTTCACATCTTCAGCTTTAATACCTTTCTCTTTAATAGACTTCTTTGCTTCTTGCATATCCTCGGGGCTTAGAACAAACATGCCCCTCTTCTTTGTTGGTGGAGGTGGTTCAGGGACGGACCAATCTTCATGGTTCTTGGCAATTCTGCCCATTAAATCTTCCGTGTCGTCCGGTGTTCTTTTCCTGAAAACACAACCAGCACAACTGTCCAAATAGGACCTAGATTCATCAGTTAAACCAGCATAGAATATATCAATTAATTCATTCTTAGGAACTCCATGTCCTGGTCTAGCCTGAATCAAACTGCAGTACCTCCCCCAAGCTTTAGGGAGGGACTCATCCTGCAACTGTTTAAAATTATAAATTCTTTGTAAAGCAGCATGTTGCATATGAGCAGGAAAGTACTTATCAACAAAAGAGTGAGCTAAGTCCTGAGGACTCTTAATAGAACCGCATGGGAGTGAATCATACCATGCTTTAGCACCTTCCTTCAACGAGAAAGGAAGAAGCTTGGTCACATAAAAGTAGCGTATCTTCTCATCTATGGTAAACAGGCTACCTAGTTCACCAAGTTTAGTTAGGTGTGCAATAGCATCATCATTTTCTCTGCCATAAAAGGGGTCAGCTTCAACCATAGGTATAAGTGAAAGATCAACAGAGAAATCAAAATCAGGATCATCAATGCATATAGGAGATGTAGCAAACTCAGGATTAGGAACGGTTTTGTTTTTCAAAGAGTGTTTTTCAAATATTTTCTTAATAGTTGCAGGGTCAGAGCCGGCAAACTCTGTCAGTTCCCTGCATAAGTCTTCATCAAGTATATAGTAATCATCATCAAGGAGCCTCTCCTGGAGCTTACTCAATTCAGGAAAATCATAAGTTTCACCAATAGGGTAGCGAGTAACAGGAAGTTCAATTCCATATTTTTCAGCAGCAGCAGTAATTTGTTTCTCAAGAGCATAACCAAGTGAACTAATATCATCATCAAAAGTAGTAGAAGCAGCAGCAAGTGTTTCAGACATAGTAGCAGATTCAGTAGGAGCATCATGTGGTGGTGGTGAGGCGAACTTACTCATGACAGAAGGTGAATCAAGTGTAGCACTAGTGCTCAGAGCAGTACCTCTTCTTGTAGTGGATCGTAAGATCGGAACCTTGGGGTCACCTTTCTTACCCATAGTGAATAAAGTGCAGCAGGTAGGATACCTCAAGTAGACTTGTAAATATTGCTATGCTCCCCGGCAACGGCGCCAGAAAACGGTACTTGATAACCCTCAACCGTAAGGGATCGAGATAGTCTTCGCGGGTAAGAATAACCCAATTTATTGATTCGACACACGGGGAGCCAAAGAGTATTTATAAGCTTTAACAGTTGAGTTGTCAATTCAACCGCACCTGAAATATACTAACTTGCAACAAAAGATAAGTGGCAACAGTGATATGATAGTGATGATAGTAATAGTAAAAGTAAACAGCAAAAGGAAATAGCGGTAGTAAATGGCAGAAGTAGCAACTAGTGACAAGCAAGGTTTAAAATACTGTAGGCTAGGGAGATGGATGGTTGGGCGTTGCATGGATGAGATAGTTTCTAACTCGGGGCACGGCACACGGAAAAGCAATGATCATCTAGGCAAATATCAAACATTAGGCATGTATCCCGTAGGTAGTTGTACGTGCTTGCAATAAGAACTTGCACAACATCTTTTGTCCTACCATCCCGCTACGAACGGGGCCAAAAGGAACTAATGGATATTAAGGTGCTCCTATCAAAGAGCACCGGAACAAAGCAATGAACTCAATGGATACATGTAATCCTCAAACTATGGACCATCCCCTTTGGTGTCCCAAGCTGTCACTTTTGGGATCGTCGGTTCCGAACCGTAACAGGTGCATACAACTCATAGATAGGATCAAGAACACAAATATATTCATGCAAACACATATGGTTCAGATCTGAAATCATGGCACTCGGGCCCTAAGTGTCAAGCATTAAGAATAACAAGTTGTAGCAAAGATGATAAACACCATACTAGATGATAGGCAACATGCCCCCAACAATCTGACGAACTATTACATGATCTAACTCATCCAATCCCTACCATCCCCTTCGCCTACAGCAAGGGAATTACTCACACATGAAGGGGGAAGTCATGGAGAGATGATGAAGTGGTGATGATGATGACGATGGTGACGATCTCCCCTCTCCGGAGGCCAAATCAGCCTCCAGATTAGCCCTCCCGAAGAAGAACAGAGGGTGGCGGCGGCTCCGCGACGAAAAACAGCGAAAGGACTTCCGATCTGGGATTTCTGCTTCGGGAGGAAAAATACGGGCTAAAGTAGGGCACCAGGGGGTGTGGTCCCCACCCAGGCGCCCCCCCGGCACGGCCCAGGGGGGCGCGCCCACAGGGCGCCTGGGCACCCCCTGGCCCCCCTCTGGCCCCACTTCTGGCATTTTGTTTCTTCGGGTGCGTGGATTTTTTCGTGATTTTTCGTGGATTTTTCTGAGATGCTTAAAAATCCGTTTTCCTGCACACAAATAAACCATACAGGCAGCTCTGCTGAAAACAGCGTCAGTCCGGGTTAGTTTAGTCCTAATCATGCAAGAATGAGGTCAAAACAATATCAAAAGTGTTTGGAAAAGTAGATACGTTTGAGACGTATCATCCATCCGCCACGTCCCTGCAGCCAATCACACGCTGCCACGTCGCCGCGCCGCCGCTCTCCTCCAACCAGCAGCTGCCACATCACCGACGCCACCTCCCACCACCACCGCGGCCCGCGAGACCCGAATCGGGCCCGCGCAAGCCTAGCCGCCACCGTCTGTCTCCCGCTCTCGAGCATCCGCCGCCTCGCAGCTCGCCTCCTCCGTGCACCTCCACCCCCGCCGGCCGCCAATTCCTTCGCCGCCCCGCCGTGCGAGCTCCATCGTTGTCGCCAGATCGTCACCCCGCCGCCATGGACGCTCCCTTCGCCGATCTCCTCCGCCCCTCACCACCGAGCTCCACGGACCCCGGGAATGGAGCCGCAGGTCCCGGATCTAGGCCGCTCCGGCCTCCGGCGCCCGACCCCGGCCGTCCCCGCTGCTCCTCGGTCGCCGGTCGCCGCCGCCCCTACCATGGCTGCTGCTCCTGCTCGAGCAGGCAGGAGGACGACGACCGCGCGCAGCGTCGCCTGGCTCGGGCCTCGCTCCAGCAACGGTGGGCCGCGCCCGGCTCCCCCGCCTCGCCTGGCCCAGCTGCGTCGCCTTGGCTCGCTAGCGCGCCTCCCCGCCAGCCTGCCTCGCCTCCTCGGGCAGCCTAGCTCGCAGCTGCTCCGAGCCGGCCTGCTGCCTCCTCCGCCCCTGGGCCGAGCCCATCTAGTGAGCCCCCGCCTATCCCTCACCCCGGGCGACACATATTACCTAGCGCTCCTTTTTCCTGTGTGAAATATGCCCAAGTCCTTTTCTGTCATAATTTTGTTGCATCTTTGAGTGCATGTAACTTTCTGTGTGTATGTCCAAATGGAGTGTATTATATGTCAAAATGATCGTGGTGATATGCTCTACACTTTGTTCCATTGTGCCATGCTTGTTTGACTTCATCTTAATGTTGGGGATCGTAGCAGAAAATCAAAAATTTTCCTACGCATCACCAAGATCTATCTATGGAGTAATCTAGCAACGAGGGGAAGGGGAGTGCATCTACATACCCTTGTAGATCGCGATGCGGAAGCGTTACAAGAACGCGGATGAAGGAGTCATACTCGCAGCGATTCAGATCGCGGTTGATTCCGATCTAAGCGCCGAACAACGGCGCCTCCGTGTTCAACACACGTGCAGCCCGGTGACGTCTCCCACGCCTTGATCCAGCAAGGAGAGAGGGAGAGGTTGGGGAAGACTCCATCCAACAGTAGCACGACAGCGTGGTGGTGGTGGAGGAGCGCGGGACTCCAGCAGGGCTTCGCCAAGCACTGCGAGAGACGAGGAGGGAGAGAGGTAGGGCTGCGCCAAGTGACAGATGTCAAAACCGTGTTCTGGGCAGCCCCAAACCTCACATATATATAGGGGGAAGGGGGGCTGCGCCCCCTTTAGGGTTTCCCACCCCTAGGGGTGCGGCCACCCTAGATCCCATCTAGGGGTGCGGCCACCCTAGATCCCATCTAGGGGTGGCGGCCAGAGGGGGAGAGGGAGAGGGGGGCGCACCAGATTGGGCCCTAGGGCCCATCTGCCCTAGGGTTTGCCCCCCTCCCCTCTTGGAGGCGCCTTGGGCCTTGGTGGGGGGTGCACCAGCCCACCTGGGGCTGGTCCCCTCCCACACTTGGCCCATGCAGCCCTCTGGGACCGGTGGCCCCACCCGGTGGACCCCCGGGACCCTCCCGGTGGTCCCGATACGCTACCGATAGCGCCCGAAACTTTTCCGGTGACCAAAACGGGACTTCCCATATATGAATCTTTACCTCCGGACCATTCTGGAACTCCTCGTGACGTCCGGGATCTCATCCGGGACTCCGAACAACATTCAGTAACCGCGTACATACTTTCCCTATAACCCTAGCGTCATCGAACCTTAAGTGTGTAGACACTACGGGCTCGGGAACCATGCAGACATGACCGAGACAACTCTCCGGCCAATAACCAACAGCGGGATCTGGATACCCATGTTGGCTCCCACATGTTCCACGATGATCTCATCGGATGAACCACGATGTCAAGGATTCAATCAATCCCGTATACAATTTCCTTTGTCTATCGGCATAATACTTGCCCGAGATTCGATCGTTGGTATACCGATACCTCGTTCAATCTCGTTACCGGCAAGTCTCTTTACTCGTTCTGTAACACATCATCCCGTGATCAACTCCTTGATCACATTGTGCACATTATGATGATGTCCTACCGAGTGGGCCCAGAGATACCTCTCCGTCATACGGAGTGACAAATCCCAGTCTCGATTCGTGCCAACCCAACAGACACTTTCGGAGATACCTGTAGTGCACCTTTATAGCCACCCAGTTACGTTGTGACGTTTGGTACACCCAAAGCATTCCTACGGTATCCGGGAGTTGCACAATCTCATGGTCTAAGGAAAAGATACTTGACATATAGAAAAGCTTTAGCATACGAACTACACGATCTGTGCTAGGCTTAGGATTGGGTCTTGTCCATCACATCATTCTCCTAATGATGTGATCCCGTTATCAACGACATCCAATGTCCATGGTCAGGAAACCATGACCATCTGTTGATCAACGAGCTAGTCAACTAGAGGCTTACTAGGGACATGGTGTTTGTCTATGTATCCACACATGTATCTGAGTTTCCTATCAATACAATTCTAGCATGGATAATAAACAATTATCATGAACAAGGAAATATAATAATAACCAATTTATTATTTCCTCTAGGGCATATTTCCAACAGTCTCCCACTTGCACTAGAGTCAATAATCTAGTTCACATCGCCATGTGATTAACACTCACAGGTCACATCGCCATGTGACCAACATCCAAAGAGTTTACTAGAGTCAGTAATCTAGTTCACATCAATATGTGATTAACACTCAATGAGTTCTGGGTTTGATCATGTTATTCTTGTGAGAGAGGTTGTAGTCAACGGGTCTGCAACATTCAGATCCCTATGTACTTCGCAAAACTTTTATGTCATATCGTAGATGCTGCTACCATGTTCCACTTAGAGCTATTCCAAACTGTTGCTCCATTATACATATCCAGTATCTCTACTCAGAGTTATCCGGATAGGTGTTAAGCTTGCATCGACGTAACTCTTTACGTCGAACTCTCTATCGCCTCCATAACCGAGAAACATTTCCTTATTCCTCTAAGGATAATTTTTTGACCACTATCTAGTGATCTACTCCTGGATCACCTTTGTACCCTCTTGCCAGACATGTGGCAAGGCACCCATCAGGTGTGGTACTTAGCATGGCATACCGTATAGAGCCTATGACAAAAGCATAGGGGACGACCTTCGTCCTTCCTCTTCCTTCTGTCGTGGTCAAGTTTTGAGTCTTACTCAACTTCACACCTTACAACTCAGGTAAGAACTCCTTCTTTGACTGATCTATTTTGAACTCCTTCAAAATCATGTCAAGGTGTGTGTTCTTTTGAAAGTATCATCAGGCGTCTTGATCTATCTCTATAGATCTTGATGCCCAATATGTAAGAAGCTTTATCCAGGTCTTCCTTTGAAAAACTCCTTTCAAACAACCCTTTATGCTTTCCAGAAATTCTACATCATTTCGGATCAACAATATGTCATATACTTATCAGAAATGTTGTAATGCTTCCACTCACTTTATTGTAAATACAAGTTTCTAACAAACTTAGTATAAACCCAAAAACTTTGATCACTCCATCAAAGTGTATATTCCGACTCCGAGATGCTTGCTCTAGTCCATGGAAGGATCGCTGGAGCTAGCACACCTTTTAGCATCCTTAGGATCGACAAAACCTTTCTAATTGTATGACATACAACATTTCCTTACGAAAACTGGTAAGGAAACTTGTTTTGACATCCATCTGCCAGATTTCATAAATGCAGCTTATGCTAACATGATTCTGACGGACTTAAGCATCGCTACGGGTGAGAAAATCTCATCGTAGTCAACTCCTTGAACTTGTGAAAAACCTTTTGCCACAAGTCGAGCTTTATAGACGATGACATTACCGTCCACGTCCGTCTTCTTCTTGAAGATCCATTTATCTCAATGGCTTGCCAATCATCGGGCAAGTCCACCAAAGTCCATACTTTGTTTTGATACATGGATCCTATCTCGGATTTCTCGGCTTCTAAACATTTGTCGGAATACGGTCCCACCATCGCTTCTCCATAGTTCGTAGGTTCATTGTTGTCCAACAACATGACATCTAAGACAGGATCACTGTACCACTCAGGAGTAGTACATATCCTTGTCGACCTACGAGGTTCGATAGCAACTTGATCTGAAGCTTCATGATCACTATCATTAGTTTCCTCTTCAACAGTCGTAGGTTCCACAGAAACATCTTTCTGTGTTGCACTACTCTCCGGTTGAAGTGAGGGTTCGAAAAACCTTATCAAGTTCTATCTTCCTCCCACTCAATTCTTTCAAGAGAAACTCCTTCTCTAGAAAGGACCCGTTCTTAGCGACAAACATTTTGTCCTTGGATCTGAGATAGAAGGTATACCCAACTGTTACCTTTGGGTATCCTATGAAGATGTTTTTGTCTGCTTTGGGTTCGAGCTTTTCCCGGCTGAAGCCATAAGCATCGCAGCCCCAAACATTAAGAAAACAACAACTTTGGTTTCTTGCCAAACCATAGTTCATACAGCGTTGTCTCAACAGACTTAGATGGTGCCCTATATAAAGTGAATGCAGCTGTCTCTAATGCATAACCTCAAAATAATAGTGGTAGATCGGTAAGATACATCATAGATCGCACCATATCTCATAAGGTTCGATTACGATGTCCGGACACACCATTACGCTGTGGTGTTCCAGGTGGCTTCAACTGTGAAACATTTCCACAATGTCTTAAGTGATTGCCAAACTCATAATTCAGAAAATATCCCCTTGATCAGATCGTAGGAACATGATCTTCTTGTTATGATGATTCTTAATCTTCACTCTGAAATTGCTTGAAGTTTTCAAACGCTTCAGACTTTTGCTTCAATGAGTAAATATACCCATATCTACTCAAATCGTCAGTGAGGATGAGAAAATAACGATATCCACCACACGCCTTAATTCTCATTGGATCACACACATCAGCATGTATGATTTCCAACAAGTCACTTGCCCGTTTCATTGTACCTGAAAACGGGATCTTAGTCATCCTGCCCAAGAGGCATGGCTCGCATGTGTCAAGCGATTCAAAATCAAGTGACTCCAAACATCCATCAGCATGGAGTTTCTTCATGCATTTTATGCCAAAATGACCTAAGCGGTAGTGCCACAAGAAAGTGGTACTATCATTATTAACTCTACATCTTTTGGTATTAATATTATTATCATGTGTATTACTATGATCGAGATTCAATAAACCATTGGGTGCATGACCATAAAGGTATTATTCATGTAAACAGAATAACCATTATTCTCTAACCTAAATGAATAACCGTATTGCAATGAACATGATCTAATCATATTCATGCTCAACGTAGACACCTGATAACATTTATCTAGGTTCAACACTAATCTCGAAGGTAGAGGGAGCGTGCGATGGTGATCTTATCAACCTTGGAAACACTTCCAACACACATCGTCACCTCGCCCTTAGCTAGTCTCCGTTCAAACCGTAGCTTTTGCTTCAAGTCACTAATAATAGCAACTGAACCGGTATCCAATACCCATGTGCTACAAGGAGTACTAGTAAGGTACACATCAATAACACGTATATCAAATATACTTTGTTGAAGTTGCCAGCTTTTCTTATCTACCATGTATTTGGGGTCGTTCCGCTACCATGTGACCGTTCCCCTTGCAATAGAAGCACTTAGTCTCAAGGTTTGGGTTCAACCTTGGGTTCCTTCATTAGTGGGACAACTGCTTTGCCATTCATGAAGTTTCCCTTCTTGCCCTTGCCCTTTTTGAAACCAGTGGTCATGTTAAACCATCTACACTTGATGCTCCTTCTTGATTTCTACTTTTGCGGTCTTAAGAACCGCTAATAGCTCCGGGATCATCTCCATCCTTTGCATGTCATAGTTCATCACGAAGTTCTAGTAGCTTGGTGATGGTGTCTAGAGAATTCCGTCAACCACCATTTCATCTGGAAGATTAACTCCCACTTGGTTCAAGTGATTTTAGCACCCAGACATTCTCAGCACATGCTCACTAGTTGAGCTATTCTCCTCCATCCTTTTGGCAAAAGAACTTGTCACAGGTCTCATGCCTCTCAACACGGGCATGAGCCTGAAATCCCAATTTCAGCTCTTAGAACATCTCGTATGTTCTATGGCGTTCAAAACGTCATTGGAATCCCGATTCTAAGCCGTAAAGTATGGTGCACTAAACTATCAAGTAGTCATCAGGACGTGTCTGTCAGGTGTTCACAACATCCATAGACGATGTTGTAGGGGTTTGCACATCGAGCGGTGCATCAAACACGTAAGCTTTATGTGTAGCAGTGAGGACACTCCTCGGATACGGACCCAGTCCGCATCATTGCTTACAATATCTTTCAACTTAGTCTTTCTCTAGGATCGTATTAAACAGGGAGCTACAACGCAGTTATTGGTCTACAACATAATTTGCGAAGACAATTTAGACTATTGTTCGTGACAATTAAGTTCATCTAATGAACTCCCACTCAGATAGACATCTCTCTAGTCATCTAAGTGATACATGATCCGAATCGACTAGGCCATGTCCGATCATCACGTGAGACGGACTAGTCATCAACGGTGAACATCTTCATGTTGATCGTATCTTCTATACGACTCATGTTCGACCTTTCGGTCTTCCGTGTTCCGAGGCCATGTCTGTGCATGCTAGGCTCGTCAAGTCAACCCTAAGTGTATCGCGTGTGTAAATCTGGCTTACACCCGTTGTATGCGAATGTTAGAACCTATCACACCCGATCATCACGTGGTGCTTCGGAACAACGAACCTTAGCAACGGTGCACAATTAGGGGGAACACAATTCTTGAAATTTTAGTGAGAGATCATCTTATTCACTACTGTCGTTCTAAGCAAATAAGATGTAAAACATGATAAACATCACATGCAATCAAATAGTGACATGATATGGCCAATATCATCTTGCTCCTTTGATCTTCATCTTCGGGGCTCCATGATCATCATTGTCACCGGCATGACACCATGATCTCCATCATCATCGTGTCTTCATGAAGTTGTCTCGCCAAACATTACTTCTACTACTACGGCTAACGTTTAGCAATAAAGTAAAGTAATTACATGGCGTTATTCAGTGACACGCAGGTCATACAATAAATAAGACAACTCCTATGGCTCCTGCCGGTTGTCATTCTCATCGACATGCAAGTCGTGATTCCTATTACAAGAACATGATCAATCTCATACATCACAAATATATCATTCATCACATCCTTTTGGCCATATCACATCACACGGCACATGCTGCAAGAACAAGTTAGACGTCCTCTAATTGTTGTTGCAAGTTTTTACGTGGCTGCTATAGGTTTCTAGCAAGAACGTTTCTTACCTACGCCAAAACCACAACGTGATATGCCAATTTCTATTTACCCTTCATATGGACCCTTTTCATCGAATCCGATCCAACTAAAGTGGGAGAGACAGACACCCGCTAGCCACCTTATGCAACTAGTGCATGTCAGTCGGTGGAACCCGTCTCACGTAAGAGTACGTGTAAGGTCGGTCCGGGCCTCTTCATCCCACGATGCCGCCGAATCAAGATAAGACTAGTAACGACAATTAAATTGACAAATCCACGCCCACAACTACTTTGTGTTCTACTCGTGCAAGATACTACGCATAGACCTAGCTCATGATGCCACTGTTGGGGATCGTAGCAGAAAATCAAAAAATTTCCTACGCATCACCAAGATCTATCTATGGAGTAATCTAGCAACGAGGGGAAGGGGAGTGCATCTACATACCCTTGTAGATCGCGATGCGGAAGCGTTACAAGAATGCGGATGAAGGAGTCGTACTCGCAGCGATTCAGATCGTGGTTGATTCCGATCTAAGCGCCGAACAATGGCGCCTCCGCGTTCAACACACGTGCAGCCCGGTGACGTCTCACATGCCTTGATCCAGCAAGGAGAGAGGGAGAGGTTGGGGAAGACTCCATACAACAACAGCACGACGGCGTGGTGGTGGTGGAGGACCGCGGGACTCTGATGTCTACACACGCTTCTACTCTTATAGACTATGTTGGGCCTCCAAGCGCAGAGGTTTGTAGGACAGCAGCAATTTCCCTCAAGTGGATGACCTAAGGTTTATCGAACTCAGGGAAGTAGAGGTTGAAGATGGTCTCTCTCAAGCAACCCTGCAACTAAGATACAAGAAGTCTCTTGTGTCCCCAACACACCTAATACAACTAGGAGTTGTATAGGTGCACTAGTTCGGCGAAGAGATGTTAAATGACAAGTGATATGGATGGCAAAACAAAGTAATATAAATCTGTAATAAAAAGTGCAGCAAGCAAACAAGTGGTAAACGTGAGCACAAATGGTATTGCAATGGTGGAAACAAGGCCTAGGCTTCATACTTTCACTAGTGGCAACTCCCAACAACATTAACATAATCGAATCACATGATATTTCCCATAAAACATGCAAAGGGGACACACTCGGAGGTCATTCCTTCGTGTCAAGAGAGGACGAGAATTATGTAGGGCTACAAAAGCACACCTCAAAGTTCGTAGTTCTCAATCTAAGGATTTCCCAATGTCACCGCGGCCATCCAAAGAGAGTCCCACAATCACCACAACATATCTAAAGGATAGTCAGAGACAAGCACCAAGAGACTCTCAATCTTCAATCAACACACAAGAGAGGAAATCACTAATGAAAATATTGTTCTAATCCATGTCCAATAGACCGCTGTCACCTTGGTCTCGGAGATTATACTAGATAAAGACAAATGAGTACATCAATCCAATACATAAAGGAAGGGGAAATATCATGGGATCACCCTATATTAACATAGCCTATGATCACAACGAAGATCACATCATGGGAGAGAGAATTGACTAAATAGCTGCTGGTAAGAACCTCAGCCCCGAGGGGGAACTACTCCCGCCTCATGGAGGGAGGAAGCAACGTCGATGGAGATGAATCCGGGGGCACTTCCCCGTCCCGGCAGGGTGCCGGCGCAGGAATTCTGGTCCCCCGAAGCTTGATGGCGATGGCGGCGGAGATCGGAATCGCGTCTGGAGAAAAGGGGTCTGGAATCAGGGTTTTCTCGATGGACCTTAAATATATGCCAAAGGGGGTCACCAGGGGAGTCTTGGGGGGCCCAGGCGCCCCCCCCCCCCCCCCCCC
>LR738709.1:417671118-417734708 GCA_902687465.1 Secale cereale
CCATGTGGGGCCCCCCCCCCCCGGCTGTACTTTGGCCGCACGGTAGCTCTTGGAACGCTGATTTTTTATATTTTTTTTATGGATTTTTCCTGGCAGTTCTCGTAATGTGAAAACCTGAAATACAAAAACAGCCGAAAACAGAAACTGGCACTGGGGTGCACTAAGTTAATAGGTTAGTCCAAATATGATCAAAAGTGTATGGAAGTGTATAAATATCATAGCAATATCACCCAAAAGAGGCATGGAGCAAGCAGAAATTATAGATACGTTTTGGACGTATCAACATCCCCAAGCTTAATTCCTGCTCGTCCTCGAGTAGGTAAATGATAACAAGAATAATTTCTGTGGTGACATGCTATTAACCATATAGGACTTATTCATAGTCATATGACAAAAGCTTACTGAGACAATGAATCTGTAGTAATTAAGTTGCCTCATGAGAAAATCACAAAGAACTGAAAGTTTTACAATATGATACTGAAACATCAAATAGATTTGCAATGAACATGATGTGCAAATATGATAAAGTGATATCTAGCTTGCCCCCTTTAGTGAAGCAAAACATAAATGCAGGGGCACCTTCAAGGTTTAAGTGATGACTAGATACAATGATTTCAGAATAAACGATATCACAATCATGCAAAAGACAATGCTACTTTGGGACAATGCACATTACACTCAGAATGACAATCATGCTCTCAGTAGTTGGTGCTTGAAGAAAGAAGGTGGAGACTCAACATAAAAGTAAAAGAATGGTTGTGTGCTAGAGCTTTTTTTTTATTTTGAAAACATAGAAGCAATTTTGTCAACGGTAGTAGTACTTCATATGTGTCATGCATAAGACATCCTATAAGTTGCAAGCCTCATGCATCGAATACCAATAGTGCTCGCACCTTGTCCTAATTAGCTCGGATTTCCATGGATTGTCATCGCATTACATATGTTTCAACCAAGTGTCACAAAGGGGTACCTCTATGCCACCTGTACAAAGGTCCAAGGAGATAAATCGCATTTGATTTCTCGTTTTTGATAGATCTCAACTTGAGGACATCCATACCGGGACAACATAGAAAATAGATAATGGACTCCTCTTTAATGCATAAGCATATTCTCATAAGAGATTGAGGATTAATGTCCAAGCTAAAACTTCCACCATGATACATGGCTTTGGTTGGCGGCCCAATGTTCTTCTCTAATAATATGCATACTCATTCAACTCATGGCAAATCACCCTTACTTCAGACAAGACGAACATGCATAACAACTCACATGATATTCAACAAAAGTGTGACAGTTGATGGCGTCCCCAGAAACATGGTTACCGCTCAGCAAGCAACTTATAAGAAATAAGATACATAAGCAACATATTCTTTACCACAATAGTTTTTAACTACTTTCCCATGAGCTATGTATTGTAAAGTTAGTCCGCTTAGTACAGGTGGAGGTTAGCAAAAGACTGGGAGCGACCAACTAAGAGAGCAATGACGGCCATAATCATGCAGAGCGACAAAGCAATATTGAATCAGGCATGGTAGTTATATCGCTACTCAGAAATAAAAGATCATCAAGGCTTGACAGACTTTCTTTACAGTCTTAAATATGCGTGAGCATACGCCAAGTCAATCAAAATAAATTCTTGAAGGAAGATATTACTAAACCATACCACATCATAGGCAAACAAATCATGTTGGTACTCCAATAACACATTGGGAATCCCCCAGCTATTTGAGACTAACCATAAGAAAACCTGAACTACTAAGCGACATCATGCATGTAGCATCTTTATCATAGACATATCAACCAATGCAACGGAAGCAAACTCTCTTAATAAGGTGAGCATGGTAATTAAAGAGAGTTCAAGCAACCAACTAAACAAAAGCTCTTTGAAAAGATAAGCATGAATACTAAGAGCTAAACATGATAGTAGCTATTAAAAGACAAAGAACACACACAGCAAAGATAGACATGAAAATTCTATATTGTGTTCTAGGTTGAAGTGGAGCGTGTTTCTCTCCCACACAAAGAAAGTTGCGTTTCGACTCGTTATGAAAAGCTAAGGAAAACTAAAAATAAAACTAAAAGCAAGACACTCCAAGCATAGCACATAACACATGAAGTGATAAAAATATAGTGGAACGAAAGGCGAACTGATAATGTTGATGGAGAAGGGGATGCACGGGGGCATCCCCAAGCTTAGACGCTTATGTCTTATTGAATATTTCTTGGGGGTGCACGGGGGCATCCCCAAGCTTGAGCGTTTGACACTCCTCGATCTTTTTATCATCTTCCCTCGCACACTTGAAAACTCCCTTCATACATAACTCATCATAATCTGATTAGCGAGGTTAGTACCCATAATAAAATAATTGTTCCTTGCTGGAAATAAATATATTCTTGAAGGTCTACTGTTTCTCAAGATTGCCAAAAGGTTTTTGCAAAGAAAAAGCAAGCCCTAGGTTTGCAAAATGAAGGAAAGGCAAAACAGGACAGAATCTGTGAAAAACAGAACAGCAGGTAGTAAATGATTTGTTCGGGGCACTTCTGCAACTCTAATAAAAAACTCAGAACAGACGCACTAAAGACAATTATATAGAGCACGCTGTCGAAAAAATTCAGACCAAAAAGATGATCTGGTGATTTTATACGAATTTTTCTATCCAAGGACAGAATCTGTTTCCTGGACAGCACGTCACAACTTTTGAACTTTCTTGCAATCAGAGGCTACACTTGGCACAAAGCTGAAAAATAAAGATACAATGATGTTGCTACAGTAGTAACAAACATCAAGACCAATAAAACTGAGAGCAAAGATAACAAGGGTTGTCTCCCTAGAGCTCTTTCTTTATAGCCATAAAGATAGGCTTAAGACTTTAATGATGCTCTCGTAGGAATAAGAGCTGAAGAACAAAAGAGAGCATCAAGAAGTAAATACCAAACACATTTAAGCCTAACATGCTTCCTAGGAATATTGCAATAGAATAATTCATTGAAGCACAAAGCAACTAGCATAGGAAGGCAAAACAAGCATAACTTCAAAATATTCACCATAAAGAGAGGAAACTTCTTATTATTAAGATATTTAGAACCAAGTCTCCCTCTCTCATTATAAATTTCAGTGGCATCATGAATGAACTCAACAATATAAGCATCACATAAAGAATTGTTACCATGATCCACATGCAAAAAGGTACTCTTACTCTCCACATAAGCATAATCTTTCTCATTGGTAATAGTGGGAGTAGGACTACCATAAACAACTTGAACACTATAGATTAATTGTGTATTAGGAGGGTGGTGTTCAACAAGGGAGTAATTCCCTCCATGATTATGACAAGTTTTATAAGGATAATTTCTCCTTATGTCATAGGTACCTTTATAATCACTATAGATTGGAGTTATAACATCATCATAGTAGAGAAGAGCATTATCATTGCTAGCAACTATATTTGTAATCATGTTGTCTTTATTCTTACTAGCAAAAGAATTATCAATTGTCACATCACTAGTGGGTAAAGGATTTGCAATCCTATCATCCCCAAGCTTAGAGCTTCCCATATCATCACTTTCAGAGTTGGTAACAAAAAGATTTTCAAGATCATAAGTAGCATTATCATCATTTTCCCAATCACAATAAGTAACATGCATATCATAATCAAAATCATCTTCAATAGTACCTACGGACGTATCATCAAGATGATAATTAAGGCAATAAACTTCACCTTCTTCTTTAAACTTACAACCGTTAGGATAAAAGTTGATGGGAGGAATATGCTCAGGCCAGGTTGATACCCATTCTTCTTCCTTCTTGCTCCTCTTCCTCCTCCTCTTCTTTTTCTTCTTCTTCACCTTAGGAGGGAGTGGTTGGAGACGAAGCTTCTCCACATATCGTGGTTTATCATTAGAAACAATAGGGGAAACTTGGGAGAAACTCTCCTTTTTATTAGCAGAAATATAAGAGACATTTTTATACTTTGGTAAAGTTCCCTCCTTTCTAATCTTACTTATGTAATCATTTTCATGGCAATTAACAACACAATAGAGATGGCAATTTTGCAAAGTGTTTTTTATTCCTATGGCATTATCATCCAGCCAAGAAGTCTTTTCTGATAACTCTTCACACATCAAAAATAACATAAGCTCATCATAAAGATCAGAGGTGATCATGTTATCACACAACCGGTTAACAATTATGTTTTGAAAGTTCATGCATTGAAAATTAAAGTGACCCTCTATACGGAAAAGTTCACAAGTAAAAGGATAAAGGTCACACAATTCTCTAACAATTTCATTTAAATCTCTGACCCAAGTGATTGTTCTTTCATGCTTATGTTGCTTACAATACTTCTCTTCTTCAATCATAGGCCTTTCACAAGGTCTATCCACTCCACAAAAATTAACATGCTTATATAAAACTTCATTTTTAGGAATTGGATCATGCATGTTGCAATCATCATGAACAATTTCATTTTCTTTGCAAGTCTCTTTAAAAGGTTTATGATACTTGATCCAATCCTCCTTAGGCATATTAAGATGTGAAGCAAAAGATTTGAGGAAATCAACAAGGAGTTGAGAATCAAGCCCAAACTTAGCACTAAACTTATTAAAACTTGTAGTTTCAACAAAGGACTTAATGCAATCATACTCATAAATTATACCTGACTCTTTACCTTTGTCGATCTCCCAATCTTCAGTGTTGCGTTGAATTCTTTCAAGGAGTTCCCATTTAGCATCAATCTTTTTGTTTGTGAAAGAATCCATAGAGGAAGCATCGAGCAAATCTTTATCCTGTCGAGAAAGCCTCGCATAGAAATTAGTAATAATCATATCTTTGGGGAGCCCATGGTTAGGACATTTTAGCATTAATGTTTTCAGTCTCCCCCAAGCTTGAGCTATGCTCTCTCCGTCATGAGGATAGAAATTATAAACATAATTCCTATTCTTATGGACTTCATGAAGAGGATAAAACTTGGAGTAAAAGAGAGACCGGATCTCTTCCCAATCAAGCAAGTGCGAGTTATCGAGAAGCTTATACCAATCTGAAGCTTTATCTATAAGTGATACGGCGAACAATTTCCTCATGACAAACTCCCTTGATACACCTGCAAGCTTAAATAATGAACATAGTTGTGACAGATATAGCAAGTGTTCATCGGGATGTCTGTCTCCTGCATAACGATTAGCCAAAACATAATCGATAATACCAGCTGGTATTTTATAGGGCACAATTTCAGTAGGGGGAGGAGCAACCACCACAGGTGTGGGGCGTCTTCCCGCAAGCAACGATCCAATAGCACAGTTTTCCATAAACATAACTAGTGAAATAAAAACAAGAAACAAAAAGATTTAATTGCAAGATCTAAAGATATACCTTCAAGCGCTCACCTCCCCGGCAACGGCGCCAGAAATAGCTTGATGTCTACACACGCTTCTACTCTTGTAGACTATGTTGGGCCTCCAAGCGCAGAGGTTTGTAGGACAGCAGCAATTTCCCTCAAGTGGATGACCTAAGGTTTATCGAACTCAGGGAAGTAGAGGTTGAAGATGGTCTCTCTCAAGCAACCCTGCAACTAAGATACAAGAAGTCTCTTGTGTCCCCAACACACCTAATACAACTAGGAGTTGTATAGGTGCACTAGTTCGACGAAGAGATGTTAAATGACAAGTGATATGGATGGCAAAACAAAGTAATATAAATCTGTAATAAAAAGTGCAGCAAGCAAACAAGTGGTAAACGTGAGCACAAATGGTATTGCAATGGTGGAAACAAGGCCTAGGCTTCATACTTTCACTAGTGGCAACTCCCAACAACATTAACATAATCGAATCACATGATATTTCCCATAAAACATGCAAAGGGGACACACTCGGAGGTCATTCCTTCGTGGTCAAGAGAGGACAAGAATTATGTAGGGCTACAAAAGCACACCTCAAAGTTCGTAGTTCTCAATCTAAGGATTTCCCAATGTCACCGCGGCCATCCAAAGAGAGTCCCACAATCACCACAACATATCTAAAGGATAGTCAAAGACAAGCACCAAGAGACTCTCAATCTTCAATCAACACACAAGAGAGGAAATCACTCATGAAAATATTGTTCTAATCCATGTCCAATAGACCGCTGTCACCTTGGTCTCGGAGATTATACTAGATAAAGACAAATGAGTACATCAATCCAATACAAAGAGGAAGGGGAAATATCATGGGATCACCCTATATTAACATAGCCTATGATCACAACGAAGATCACATCATGGGAGAGAGAATTGACCACATAGCTACTGGTAAGAACCTCAGCCCCGAGGGGGAACTACTCCCGCCTCATGGAGGGAGGAAGCAACGTCGATGGAGATGAATCCGGGGGCACTTCCCCGTCCCGGCAGGGCGCCGGCGCAGGAATTCTGGTCCCCCGAAGCTTGATGGTGATGGCGGCGGAGATCGGAATCGCGTCTGGAGAAAAGGGGTCTGGAATCAGGGTTTTCTCGACGGACATTAAATATATGCCAAAGGGGGTCACCAGGGGAGTCCTGGGGGGCCCAGGCGCCCCCCGGCGCGGCCTAGGGGTGGGCCGCCTGGAGCCCCTGTGGGTCCCCCGGGATGTACTTTGGCTGCACGGTAGCTCCTGGAACGCTGATTTTTTATATATATTTTCTGGATTTTTCCTGGCAGTTCTCGTAATGTGAAAACCTGAAATACAAAAACAGCCGAAAACATAAACTGGCACTGGGGTGCACTGAGTTAATAGGTTAGTCCAAATATGATCAAAAGTGTATGGAAGTGTATAAATATCATAGCAATATCACCCAAAAGAGGCATGGAGCAAGCAGAAATTATAGATATGTTTTGGACATATCAGACTCCAGCAGGGCTTCGCCAAGCACTGCGAGAGACGAGGAGGGAGAGAGGTAGGGCTGAGCCAAGCGACAGATGTCAAAACCGTGTTCTGGGCAGCCCCAAACCTCACATATATATAGGGGGAAGGGGGGGCTGCGCCCCCTTTAGGGTTTCCCACCCCTAGGGGTGCGGCCACCCTAGATCCCATCTAGGGGTGGCGGCCAGAGGGGGGAGAGGGAGAGGGGGCGCACCAGATTGGGCCCTAGGGCCCATCTGCCCTAGGGTTTGCCCCCCTCCCCTCTTGGAGGCGCCTTGGGCCTTGGTGGGGGCGCACCAGCCCACCTGGGGCTGGCCCCCTCCCATACTTGGCCCATGCAGCCCTCTGGGGCCGGTGGCCCCACCCGGTGGTCCCGATACGCTACCGATAGCGCCCGAAACTTTTCCGGTGACCAAAACGGGACTTCCCATATATGAATCTTTACCTCCAGACCATTATGGAACTCCTCGTGACGTCTGGGTTCTCATCCGGGACTCCGAACAACAGTCGGTAACCGCGTACATACTTTCCCTATAACCCTAGCATCATCGAACCTTAAGTGTGTAGACCCTACGGGCTCGGGAACCATGCAGACATGACCGAGACAACTCTCCGGCCAATAACCAACAGTGGGATCTGGATACCCATGTTGGCTCCCACATGTTCCACGATGATCTCATCAGATGAACCACGATGTCAAGGATTCAATCAATCCCGTATACAATTCCCTTTGTCTATCGGCATAATACTTGCCCGAGATTCGATCGTCGGTATACCGATACCTTGTTCAATCTCGTTACCGGCAAGTCTCTTTACTCGTTCTGTAACACATCATCCCGTGATTAACTCCTTGATCACATTGTGCACATTATGATGATGTCCTACCGAGTGGGCCCAGAGATACCTCTTCGTCATACGGAGTGACAAATCCCAGTCTCGATTCGTGCCAACCCAACAGACACTTTCGGAGATACCTGTAGTGCACCTTTATAGCCACCCAGTTACGTTGTGATGTTTGGTACACCCAAAGCATTCCTACGGTATCCGGGAGTTGCACAACCTCATGGTCTAAGGAAAAGATACTTGACATATAGAAAAGCTTTAGCATACGAACTACACGATCTGTGCTAGGCTTAGGATTGGGTCTTGTCCATCACATCATTCTCCTAATGATGTGATCCCGTTATCAACGACATGCAATGTCCATGGTCAGGAAACCATGACCATTTGTTGATCAACAAGCTAGTCAACTAGAGGCTTACTAGGGACATGGTGTTTGTCTATGTATCCACACATGTATCTGAGTTTCCTATCAATACAATTCTAGCATGGATAATAAACAATTATCATGAACAAGGAAATATAATAATAACCAATTTATTATTGCCTCTAGGGCATATTTCCAACACTTAATGTCCTAATCTCTATTGCAAGAGTGCTACTTGTTATAAACTACTGTTACTTGATAATTTTATGCCATGTTTGAGATATGATAACTTTGTGCATGTTTATCCAAATGGAGCATATGATATGTCAAAATGTTCATTGTGAAGTGCTCTACATGATGGTTGCTGTAGCATTCATGTTAGGTGTCATATTGCCATGTTAATCTCTGTTGCCAAAGTGCATTTGGCTTTTAAGTGCTGAAACTTGTTATGAGATGCTGATTTCACTTGCTCATTGCTATTGATGTGTTTGTCTTCATGCCACATGTCTATATGTTTTAGAAGCACAATCATATGGTATTTGCTGTGGTGCAATCCATTTTCCATGATATGCCTTGAGGTGAATTAAACAAGCTTGTAAACATGCCATGTTGTTGTTGCTGTTTTATACTTAGTGAAAAAAACTGCTAAGTCTGGAATCTGTTATAACGTGATGCTATGTTTGTTTGATGCCCCACTCAAATCCATGCTTGATTTATAGTGCCAATTATCATGTCTTGTTGTCCATGTTATTGTCTATCCATTCATGCCCTTACTTGCTCATATGGCCTATTGTAGCTTATTTATTTCTTGCTCTCAATTTGCTATAAATTATGCCTGTCAGGATTTTATCAGCATGTTCAATTTGGTGGAGCATGTTGCTATTGATCCATGCCTCCTATGGAGTTGCTCCAATGGAGTTGTTTGTTGTAGGATATGTCTACTAAATGTCCATGCGCTTTATGTTCTTATTAGAGTTGATATGCTTGTTGTTTTGTGCCTCCGAAGGTAGCATCGTGATGATGATTTTGCCTTCCCAGATTTTGACTAAGTCTGGATAATTTTATTGCAACTTCCCGTGCTTGGTTAACTATGTTCCAGCAAGCTTTTGGGTGTGTTCTAAGTTCATGCTTGTTATGTATCATGTCTATTTCACATCCATGCCTCTTTTTATCATGTTCGGGTGATGTAGCTTATATTTACCTTGCTCCAAAGTTGCTATGTGGTTGTTAACTTCAGCTTTGCCTTGTAACTTGTTTTGCTCGTATCTTTTAGAACGTTGCTTCTTTTGAGTGTGTCCCATATGAAACTTGTGTTATTTTGCATGTAGAAGCATAATATCATGTTGTTTACATGTTTGGAGTGTGTTTGCTTGATGTTTGGGTGCATCTTGCACCGTTGCCATGCTTGTCTTGTTTTGCTCATATCTTATAGGCCGTAGCTCTGAATTAAACAAACTTTATATGAAACTTGACTAGAATTTCATGTAGATCATCATGATGCATGTTAACTTGCTGTTTAACAACTTTAACTTAAGGTTTGTTCAGATCTGGACTAATTTCAAACTATGCATATGAGGGCTTACCGGATTTGTTATATGTTGATTCCGGCCTCATTTAGACTTGTTGTTTGGTGTTGTTCTTGTGTGCTTCATCCTTTGCCATGTTTTGCATCATATATAGACTTGTCTTGCATCATACTTGGTTGAGCATAGTGTCATGTTCTTGTGTTGTGTGTTTACCGTATTGCTTGCTTCTTCTCGTTAGTGCTTGTTCCGTTGCGATCGTGAGGATTCGTTGGTCGACCCGTGGTTCATCTTCAAGGCTTCTTCTTCGTCTTCCTCATGGATCCGTTCTTCTTCCTTGCGGGATCTCAGGCAAGATGACCATCACCTTGGATACCTTTACTATCATTGCCATGCTTAGTTGTCTCGATGCTATCGTTATATGTCGCGCTACCCATCTTTATTGTCAGCCCCTCTCCTTGTTGCCATGAAACCTCTAACCTTTTACACCTTCCCAGCATAACCTTTGTTTGGCTATGTTACCCGCTTGCTCAGCCCCTGTTATAGCGTTGTTAGTTGCAGGTGAAGATGAAGATCGTTCCATGTTGGAACTTGTTGTTGGAATATCACAATATCTATTATTATTATTAACACACCTATATACTGCGCATGGGTGGAAGTCTTGGCCTTTTGCTCGGTGTTTTGTTCCACTCATGCCATCTTAGGCGCCGATAAACCGTCATTATGTTCCTTGATTTTGCGTTCCTTACACGGTTGGGTATATGGGGACCCCTTGACAGTTCGCCTTTGAATAAAACTCCTCCGGCAAGGCCCAACATTGGTTTTAATTTGCCTCATAATAACAACTTAATTAAATAATTAAAATTGCATAGGGGGTCGCGCCCTCGAGATTCTTTTCTACATAGTAGGGGGGCCAGTGCTGATGGTGTTGGTCCCAAACGGGGAGCTTGCAGGGCCACCTTGGGGAAACCCGAGAGCTGGTTTTACTTGTAGCATCGCCCATCCGGTCGTGGCCTGAGACGATATACGCGCTGCTACTATCAGGGTGTCGACACACCGGGAGGTCTTGCTGGAATTGTTTTACCATTGTCGAAATGTCTTGTGCACCGAGATTCCGAGCCTGATCGGATTGTCCCTAAGATAAGGGGTAATATTATTATTACTTCTGCTGATCGTGAGAGCTTGTGATGGGCTAAGTTGGGACACCCCTGCAGGGTTATGATCTTTCGAAAGCCGTGCCCGCGGTTATGTGGCAGATTGGAATTTGTTAATTCCGGTTGTAGAAAACTTGACAGAGGATCCGAAGTAAAACACACAACTGTGTGGGTAACCGTGACTGTCTCTTTTCACTTTGAGAAGAGAACGCGGTGGGGTTATGTTTGACTCGTAGGTAGTTCAGGATCTTTAGCGATCACTACTAGCTTGCGAACATTTGCATAGATGCTCATCTCATTCTTGTACTCGTAAGTTAGCCACCATACATATTGCTTAGTCGCTGTTGCAACCTCACCAATTTATCTCTTCCTACCCATTAAGCTTTCCTAGTCTTGTTACCCATGGTTATGGGATTGTTGAGTCCTCGTGGCTCACAGATACTACAACAACATTTGCAGGTGGAGGTTGAAGGAAATATGCCCTAGAGGCAATAATAAAGTTATTATTTATTTCCTTATATCATGATAAATGTTTATTATTCATGCTAGAATTGTATTAACCGGAAACTTAGTACATGTGTGAATACATAGACAAAACAGAGTGTCCCTAGTATGCCTCTACTAGACTAGCTCATTGATCAAAGATGGTTATGTTTCCTAGCCATAGACATGAGTTGTCATTTGATCAACGGGATCACATCATTAGGAGAATGATGTGATGGACAAGACCCATCCGTTAGCTTAGCACTATGATCGTTTAAGTTTTACTGCTATTGCTTTCTTTATGACTTATACATGTTCCTATGACTATGAGATTATGCAACTCCCGAATACCGGAGGAACACTTTGTGTGCTACCAAACGTCACAACGTAACTGGGTGATTATAAAGGTACTCTACAGGTGTCTCCGAAGGTACTTGTTGGGTTGGCGTATTTCGAGATTAGGATTTGTCACTCCGATTGTCGGAGAGGTATCTCTGGGCCCACTCGATAATGCACATCACTATAAGCCTTGCAAGCATTGCAGCTAATGAGTTAGTTGCGGGATGATGTATTACCTGAACGAGTAAAGAGACTTGCCGGTAACGAGATTGAACTAGGTATTGAGATACCGACGATCGAATATCGGGCAAGTAACATACCGATGACAAAGGGAACAACGTATGTTGTTATGCGGTTTGACCGATAAAGATCTTCGTAGAATATGTGGGAGCCAATATGAGCATCCAGTTTCCGCTATTGGTTATTGACCGGAGACGTGTCTCGGTCATGTCTACATAGTTCTCGAACCCGTAGGGTCCACACGCTTAAGGTTTCGATGACAGTTTTATTATGAGTTTATGAGTTTTGATGTACCGAATGAGTTCGGAGTCCCGGATGAGATCGGGGACATGACGAGGAGTCTCGAAATGGTCGAGACGTAAAAATCGATATATTGGACGACTATATTCGGACATCGGAAAGGTCCCGAGTGATTCGGGTATTTTCGGAGTACCAGGGAGTTACGGGAATAAAGGAGAGAGGCCAAAAGGAGGAGGCGCGCGCCCCCCTTCTGGTCCGAATTGGACAAGGGGTGCAGCCCCCTTTTCCTTCTCCCTCTCCCCCTCTTTCCTTCTCTCCTACTCCGGAAAGGAAAGGGGAATCCTACTAGGACTTGGGAGTCCTAGTAGGACTCCCCACACTTGGCGCGCCCCCTCAAGGGTCGGCCTCTCCCTCCCTCCTTTATATACGGGGGTAGGGGGCACCTCTAGACACAATAATTGATCTCTTGATCTCTTAGCCGTGTGCGGTGCCCCCCTCCACCATAGTTCTCCTTGATAATATTGTAGCGGTGCTTAGGCAAAGCCCTGCGACGGTAGAACATCAAGATCGTCACCACGCCGTCGTGCTGACGGAACTCTCTCTCGACACTCGGCTGGATCGGAGTTCGAGAGACGTCATCGAGCTGAACGTGTGCTAGAACTCGGAGGTGCCGTAGTTTCGGTGCTTGATCGGTCGGGCCGTGAAGACGTACGACTACATCAACCATGTTGTTCTAACGCTTCCGCTTTCGGTCTACGAGGGTACGTAGACTCACTCTCCCCTCTCGTTGCTATGCATCTGGTAGATAGATCTTGTGTGATCGTAGGAAAATTTTAAAATACTACGTTCTCCAACGTGGTATCAGAGCCAGGTCTATGCGTAGATGATATGCACGAGTAGAACACAAGTGAGTTGTGGACGATACTAGTCATACTGCTTACCAGCATGTCATACTTTGCTTCGGCGGTATTGTGAGATGAAGCGGCCCGGACCGACATTACGCGTACGCTTACGCGAGACTGGTTTCACCGTTATGAGCACTCGTTGCTTAAAGGTGACTGGTGGGTGTCTGTCTCTCTCACTTTAGCTGAATCAAGTGTGACTACGCCCGGTCCTTGTGAAGGTTAAAACAGCACATACTTGACAAAACATCGTTGTGGTTTTTGTATGCGTAGGTAAGAATGGTTCTTGCTAAGCCCGTAGCAGCCACGTAAAACTTGCAACAACAAAGTAGAGGACGTCTAACTTGTTTTTGCAGGGCATGTTGTGATGTGATATGGTCAAGACATGATGAGTTATACGGTTTTGTATGAGATGATCATGTTTTGTAAAGTTATCGGCAACTGACAGGAGCCATATGGTTGTCGCTTTATTGTATGAAATGCAATCACCATGTAATTGCTTTACTTTATCACTAAGCGGTAGCGATAGTTGTAGAAGCAATAGTTGGCGAGATGACAACGATGCTACGATGAAGATCAAAGTGTCGCGCCGGTGACGAAGGTGATCATGACGGTGCTTTGGAGATGGAGATCAAAAGCACAAGATGATGATGGCCATATCATGTCACATATTTTGATTGCATGTGATGTTTATCTTATTATGCTTCTTATTTTGCTTAGTACGACGGTAGCATTATAAGATGATCCCTTACAAAATTTCAAGGTATAAGTGTTCTCCCTGAGTATGCACCGTTGCCAAAGTTCGTCGTGCCGAGACACCACGTGATGATCGGGTGTGATAAGCTCTACGTTCAAATACAACGGGTGTAAGCCAGTTTTGCACAAGCAGAATACTCGGGTTAAATTTGACGAGCCTAGCATATGCAGATATGGCCTCGGAACACTGGAGACCGAAAGGTCGAGCGTGAATCATATAGTAGATATGATCAACATAAGATGTTCACCATTGAAACTACTCCATATCACGTGATGATCGGACATGGTTTAGTTGATTTGGATCACGTGATCATTTAGATAACCGGAGGGATGTCTATCTAAGTGGGAGTTCTTTAATTAATATGATTAAATTGAACTTTAATTTATCATGAACTTAGTCCTCATAGTATTAGCATATCTATGTTGTAGATCAATAGCTCACGATGTTGCTCCACGTTTATTTTTATATGTTCCTAGAGAAAACTAAGTTGAAAGATGTTAGTAGCAATGATGCGGAATTGTTCCGTGATCTGAGGATTATCCTCATTGCTGCACAGAGAATTATGTCCTTGATGCACCGCTAGGTGACAGACCTATTGCAGGAGCAGATGTAGATGTTATGAACGTTTTGACAAAAGCTTGGTATGATGACTACTTGATAGTTTAAGTGCATCATGCTTTACGGCTTAGAATCGGGACTTCAAAAATGTTTTGAACGCCATGGAGCATATAAGATGTTCCAAGAGTTGAAATTAGTATTTCATACTCATGCCCGTGTCGAGAGGTATGAGACCTCTGACAGTATTTTGCCTACAAGATGGAGGAGAATAGCTCAACCAGTGAGCATGAGTGAGCATGTGCTCAGATTGTCTGGGTACTGCAATTGCTTGAATCAAGTGGGAGTTAATCTTCCACATAAGATAGTAATTGACAAAGTTCTCTAGTCACTATCACCAAGTTAGTAGAACTTCGTGATGAACTATAATATGCAAGGGATGACGAAAGTAATTCCCGAGCTCTTCGCGATGCTGAAATCGGCGAAGGTAGAAATCAAGAAAGGACATCAAGTGTTGATGGTGAACAAGACCACTTGTTTCAAGTAAAGGGCAAAGGGATAGAAGGGGAACTTCAAGAAGAATGACAAGCAAGTTGTCACTCCCATGAAGAAACCCAAAGCTAAACTCAAGCCTGAAACTAAGTGCTTCTACTGCAAAAGAAATGGTCACTGGAAGTGGAACTGCCCTAGATACTTGGCGGATAAGAAGGATGGCAAAGTGAACAAAGGTATATTTTGATATCCAGATTATTGATGTGTACTTTACTAGTGTTCATAGCAACCCCTGGGTATTTGATACCGGTTCAGTTGCTAAAATTAGTAACTCGAAACGAGAATTGCAGAATGAACAGAGACTAGTTAAAGGTGAAGTGACGATGTGTGTTGGAAATGGTTCCAAGATTGATATGATCATCATCGCACACTCCATATACTTTCGGGATTAGTGTAAAACCTAAATAAATGTTATTTGGCATTTGCGTTGAGCATGAATATGATTTGATCATATTTGTTGCAATACGGTTATTCATTTAAAGTCATAGAATAATTGTTATTCTGTTTACATGAATAAAACCTTTGATGGTCATACACCCAATGAAAATAGTTTGTTGGATCTCGATTGTGGTGATACACATATTCATAATATTAAAGCCAAAAGATGCAAGGTTAATAATGATAGTGCAACTTATTTGTGGCACTGCCGTTTGGTCATAATGGTGTAAAGCGCATGAAGAAACTCCATAGTGATGGACTTTTGGAATCACTTGATTATGAATCACTTGGTGCTTGCGAACCATGCCTCATGGGCAAGATGACTAAAAATCCGTTCTCCCGAACAATGGAGCGAGCAACAGATTTGTTGGAGATCATACATACAGATGTATGTGGACCAATGAGTGTTGAAGCTCGTGGCGGGTATCATTATTTTCTGACCTTCACTGATGATTTGAGCAGATATGGGTATATCTACTTAATGAAGCACAAGTCTGAAACATTTGAAAAGTTCAAAGAATTTCAGAGTGAAGTGGAGAATCATCGTAACAAGAAAATAAGAGTTTCTACGATATGATCGTAGCGGTAAAATATTTGAGTTAGCGAGTTTGGCCTTCAGTAAAAGCAATGTGAAATAGTTTCACTACTCACGCCACCTAGAACACCATAGTGTAATGGTGTGTCCGAACATCATAATCGTACTTTATTAGATATGGTGCGATCGATGATGTCTCTTACCGATCTACCACTATCGCTTTTGGGGTTATGCATTAGAGACAGCTACATTCACGTTAAATAGGGCTCCATCTAAATCCGTGGAGATGACACCGTATGAACTGTGGTTTGACGAGAAACCTAAGCTGTCATTTCTTTAAAGTTTGGGACTGCGATGCTTATGTGAAATTTTTTTCAACATGATAAGCTCGAACCCAAATCGGAAAAGTAAATCTTCGTAGGATACCCAAAAGAAACTGTTGGGTACACCTTCTATCACAGATCCGAAGGCAAGGTCTTTGTTGCTAAGAGTGGATTCTTTCTAGAGAAGGAGTTTCTCTCGAAAGAAGTGAGTGGGAGGAAAGTAGAACTTGATGAGGTAATTGTACCTTCTCCCGAATTGGAAAATGGAACATCACAGAAACTAGTTCTGGTGATTCCTACACCAATTAGTGTGGAAGCTAATGATGATGATCATGAAACTTCAGATCAAGTTTCTGCTGAACTTCGTAGATCAACCAGAGTTTGTCCCGCGTCAGAGTGGTACGGCAACCCGGTTCTGGAAGTCATGTTACTGGAACATGGTGAACCTACGAACTATGAGGAAGCGATGATGAGCCCAGATTCCGCAAAATGGCTTAAGGCCATGAAATCTGAGATGGGATCCATGTATGAGAACAAAGTGTGGACTTTGGTTGACTTGCCCGATGATCGACAAGCCATCGAAAATAAATGGATCTTCAAGAGGAAGACCGACTCTGACGGTAATGTTACTGTTTACAAAGCTCGACTTATTGCGAAAGGTTTTCGACAAGTTCAAGGAGTTGACTACGATGAGACTTTCTCACCCGTAGCGATGCTTAAGTCTGTCCGAATCATGTTAGCAATTGCCGCATTTTATGAAATCTGGCAAATGGATAACAAAACTGCATTCTTTAATGGATTTATTAAAGAAGAATTGTATATGATGCAACCAGAAGGTTTTGTCAATCCTAAAGGTGCTAACAAAATGTGCAAGCTCCAGCGATCCATCTATGGACTGGTGCAAGCATCTCGGAGTTGGAATATACACTTTGATAAGTTGATAAAAGCATATAGATTTATACAGACTTGCGATGAAGCCTGTATTTACAAGAAAGTGAGTGGGAGCACTACAACATTTCTGATAAGTATATGTGAATGACATATTATTGATCGGAAATAATATAGAATATTCTGGAAAGCATAAAAGGAGTGTTTGAAAGGAGTTTTTCAAAGAAAGACCTCGGTGAAGCTGCTTACATATTGGGCATCAAGATCTATAGAGATAGATCAAGATGTTTTTGATAAGACTTTCGATGAGTACATACCTTGATAAGATTTTGAAGTAGTTCAAAATGGATCAGTCAAAGAAGGAGTTCTTGCCTGAGTTGTAAGGTATGAAGTTGAGTAAGACTCAAAGCCCGACCTCGGCAGAAGATAGAGAAAGAATGAAAGTCATTGCCTATGCCTCAGCCATAGGTTCTATAAAGTATGCCATGCTGTGTACCAAACCTGTTGTGTACCTTACCATGAGTTTGGCAAGGAGGTACAAAAGTGATCCAGGAGTAGATCATTGGACAGCGGTCAAAATTGTCCTTAGTTACTGGATGACTAAGGAAATGTTTTCTCGATTATGGAGGTGATAAAGAGTTCGTTGTAAAGAGTTACACCGATGCAAGCTTTACAATAATCCAGATGAGTCTAAGTATCAATATGGATGCATATTGGAATTGGGAGCAATTAGCTAGAGTAGCTCCATGCAGAGCATTGTAGACATAGAAATTTGCGAAATACATACGGATCTGAATGTGTCAGGCCCGCTGACTAAACTTCTCTCACGAAGCAAAACATGATCACACCTTAGTACTCTTTGGGTGTTAATCACATGAGGATGTGAACTAGATTGTTGATTCTAGTAAACCCTTGGGGTATTGGTCACATGGCGATGAGAACTATGGGTGTTAGTCACATGGTGATGTGAACTATTGGTGTTAATCGCATGGTGATGTGATCTAGATTATTGACTCTAGTGCAAGTGGGAGACTGAAGGAAATATGCCCTAGAGGCAATAATAAAGTTATTATTTATTTCCTTATATCATGATAAATGTTTATTATTCATGCTAGAATTGTATTAACCGGAAACTTAGTACATGTGTGAATACATAGACAAAACAGAGTGTCCCTAGTATGCCTCTACTAGACTAGCTCATTGATCAAAGATGGTTATGTTTCCTAGCCATATACATGAGTTGTCATTTGATCAACGGGATCACATCATTAGGAGAATGATGTGCTGGACAAGACCCATCCGTTAGCTTAGCACTATGATCGTTTAAGTTTTACTGCTATTGCTTTCTTCATGACTTATACATGTTCCTATGACTATGAGATTATGCAACTCCCGAATACCGGAGGAACACTTTGTGTGCTACCAAACGTCACAACGTAACTGGGTGATTATAAAGGTACTCTACAGGTGTCTCCGAAGGTACTTGTTGGGTTGGCGTATTTCGAGATTAGGATTTGTCACTCCGATTGTCGGAGAGGTATCTCTGGGCCCACTCGGTAATGCACATCACTATAAGCCTTGCAAGCATTGCAGCTAATGAGTTAGTTGCGGGATGATGTATTACGGAACGAGTAAAGAGACTTGCCGGTAACGAGATTGAACTAGGTATTGAGATACCGACGATCGAATCTCGGGCAAGTAACATACCGATGACAAAGGGAACAACGTATGTTGTTATGCGGTTTGACCGATAAAGATCTTCGTAGAATATGTGGGAGCCAATATGAGCATCCAGTTTCCGCTATTGGTTATTGACCGGAGACGTGTCTCGGTCATGTCTACATAGTTCTCGAACCCGTAGGGTCCGCACGCTTAAGGTTTCGATGACAGTTTTATTATGAGTTTATAAGTTTTGATGTACCGAAGGAGTTCGGAGTCCCGGATGAGATCGGGGACATGACGAGGAGTCTCGAAATGGTCGAGACGTAAAAATCGATATATTGGACGACTATATTCGGACATCGGAAAGGTTCCGAGTGATTCGGGTATTTTCGGAGTACCAGGGAGTTACGGGAATAGAGGAGAGAGGCCAAAAGGAAGGAGGCACGCGCCCCCCCTTCTGGTCCGAATTGGACAAGGGGTGCAGCCCCCTTTTCCTTCTCCCTCTCCCCCTCTTTCCTTTTCTCCTACTCCGGAAAGGAAAGGGGAATCCTACTAGGACTTGGGAGTTCTAGTAGGACTCCCCACACTTGGCGCGCCCCCTCTAGGGCCGGCCTCTCCCTCCCTCCTTTATATACGGGGGTAGGGGGGCACCTCTAGACACAACAATTGATCTCTTGATCTCTTAGCCGTGTGCGGTGCCCCCTCCACCATAGTTCTCCTCGATAATATTGTAGCGGTGCTTAGGCAAAGCCCTGCGACGGTAGAACATCAAGATCGTCACCACGCCGTCGTGCTGACGGAACTCTCCCTCGACACTCGGCTGGATCGGAGTTCGAGGGACGTCATCGAGCTGAACATGTGCTAGAACTCGGAGGTGCCATAGTTTCGGTGCTTGATCGGTCGGGCCGTGAAGACGTACGACTACATCAACCACGTTGTTCTAACGCTTCCGCTTTCGGTCTACGAGGGTACGTAGACTCACTCTCCCCTCTCGTTGCTATGCATCTGGTAGATAGATCTTGCGTGATCGTAGGAAAATTTTAAAATACTACGTTCCCCAACATAGGTTTTCGATGACTTGACGTGAGAGCGATGTCCGTTGTGTTGGAGTTCTTTCTTCTTCTTCTTCTTCTTCAGTCTTGGGTTAGGTTCCGGTTCGACAGCCTGGGATAGAAGATGGATGTCGTTGTGCTTTTCATGTTTGCATCTGTAGTCGGATGCCTTGTATTGATGTTGTTGTATTCATGTGACTTGTATGTATTGTTGTATCCCCCATGTATGTACGTAATGGAACGATGTAATGATATCCATCTTGCTAAGCGCCCGAAATGCGGTTGTGCCCCAATCACATAAGTGTCACGTGATTGGGATAGAATCGCATCTTGGGCCTGACAAGTTGATATCAGAACCTCGACCGACCATAGGAGCCCCCTTGATTGATCGTAGTCTGGCCGTTGTTGAGTCTAGCAGAAAACTTTTTCGGAGTCTAGTTATATCGGAGAGTAGAAATTCTTTTTACTCCTCTGCCCCTTCGTCGCTCTGGTGATGATTCTTGTCGTAGGTGTTTTGAATTACTCCTCTTCCCCTTCAATTTTTTTTAGGATCGTGGTTAGTTTTTGTTCATTGCGTTGTCAGTTCTTTCATCTGGTGCATCTCTCGTCAAGTGGGTTCGGCCCACTTCTTCTTTGCAAGTGCAACCCTCAGTTCTTTTCAATCGACGGTGTTTCCCCGTCTGAAGTGGTCTTTATTTTTCCCACCCTCCCACCCTTTTTGCTTCTCGGACCGGAGTCCTTAATCGAGTATCCATCCTACTCGTGTGAGTCTTTGTTTCATTTCATCAATTGTTTCAACCGGTGATTTCTCGTCTAGTTCGTCATCCTTCATATTTTTCCTTCTCTGATGAATTCTCCTCTCGTTCGACATTCTTCATCTCGTCTTCTTTTCCGGTGGTTCCAATTCAATTTGTACACGGTACTCAACATATTATTTTCCCTCGGCTCAATTGTTTCCTCTTGCTCGTTCGCCTCTCGCCATTTAATTGTTCCGGTGTTCCAAAGACATTCTCAAGAGATTCGTCTGTCTTCCTATTAATTTGAGGTTGTCACCTCATTCGAGTCTTTTAATCGTTTCGGTGCATCATCTCTTTTTGATCTTTTCCAACGGTGTTTCTCTTCGGTGGGCTCATAACCCACAGGTCTTTTCCTAGGATCTTACCTGACTCTTTTATTTTCCCGGAGTGTTCCGAAATTCTTTTCAAATGTGACGTAAGTATGGATTCCATCAGTCATATGCCTTCTTCAAGATCGCTTTCAAAATCTTTCGTGTTGGTTAAACCTTCCTCTGTTCTTTCGTCCAGAGTATCTCATCCGCCTTGTTCCGATCGTGTCAAATTCTTTTCCTTACCATCCGGAGTATTTCATGAATTCTTTTCTTGTGTTCCTCCGAAGGCCATCATTTCAGAAGATTTCTTCATCCGTAGTTTTCAACTTCGTCCTTCAAATATTCTTTATTGATGCCTCTTCGTTCGTCTCACATTCGTCCGGTGCTTCGTTCAAGTATTCTTTAATCAGTTCACGATCTCTTCGTTCTCGTCATTCGAATTCCCTCGAGTGCTTTATTCTTCCTGGTGATTCATTCTCTTGTTTTCACTCGATTTCAATTCCTTACGGTGGTCGTTCTCTTTTATCACTCGTTTTCAATTCTTCCCGGTGGTTCATTCTTTTTCTTCACGTGGTTTCAATTCTTGCGCGGGTTCTGTAATGCCCCGGATGTAATACTTTCCCTTTTGGGCTTATAATATATCTCCGGCTTCATCTATTTCCATTTCGGGTTCTTTGTCTTTCGGGTTTTCGTCGTTTTGTTGTGTGAGTGTGTGGCATTCATTCATATCATGTAGACATGTGCATTGCATTGCATCTGTGTTGTGGGTTGCATCCGGTTCGTGGCGTTTCTTCCCGTTGTCCGTTTCGTGTTCCGGAGCTCCCTCACGTGTCCGTGACGTCCCGTAGGCCTACTTTGTTGTTCGGGCGTTTTTCGTTACCGGTGTGCCGCGAGGTTGTGTTGTGTGTTGTTGTTTTGTTGTGTGCTACCCGCCTCTCAAATCTCGTCTCGTTTGGACTCCGTTGACTTTTCCCTCCGTTGTCCGTGTGGGTCCGAAGTGCCCTTACTTCGTGTCCCGGAAATACCCCTGCTGCAGTCTTTTATCTCCGTCTGGTCCTTTTAAAATCATCCCGCGATCGGATCCGTTGGATCCAGATCGGAGGGCTCCTAAACAACCCTAGTCTCTAAACCCTAGTCTAAACTGCTATATATAGACCCCTAGGTCTATTTGGACATCCCCTTCTTCTTCCCCTTCTCCACTTTCTTTTTTTTTCTCTTTTTATCTCAGATCCAATCCCTGTTCCTCTCGGATCCCGAAGGATCCTTCGATCCAGGTTTCAGCGCCGCCGCCGAATCCCGATCTGGGATCGTTCCTCGAGGTCAACGCGGATCGCTGGGCGCCTCGACCCCGTCGGCTTCGACCCCTCGGTCCGATTCCCTCGTCGCTGGCTCTGCCTCGCCTCGTCAGCTGCCGCGCGGGCCGGCCCGGGGACCACTTCTCCGCCGAGCGCCCGATCGTCGCGCCCCGCTTCGCCAACGGCCCGTTCGCCTCGTTGCCGCTTCCCCACATCACCGCATCCAGTCACAGCGCCGGGCCGCGCCGCAACGGCCCAGGTGCACCTTCGCCTCCGCGCCTTCCGGGCCTCCGCCCCGGAGCGGGCCCATCCGCGAGCCGCCGCTCGCCACCTTCGGCCGCCTCCTCGCCACACGGGCCGCCACCTCCCTCCGAGGCCGTGCCGCGCACCGGGCCCCTTCCGCCTCTCCGCCGGCCCAAGCCAGCCGCCGCGCGGATCGTGGGCCGCACCGCCCAAGCGGGCCAGCAGCCTCCCCGGCCCAGGCGCCAGCCTCCGCCTCGGTGGGCCTCCGCCGCCTTCCACCGCGGGCCACCGCGTCGGGCCGCCTCCGCCGCACTGTTCCTCGCGGGCCGGGCCGCACTGTTCACTGTAGCTGCAGATCTGATCCGAGGTTGACCTAAATCTCTCTGTTTTCTCTGTTCTGATATGCCTACTTTGACCATGCATAACTTTCTCTGTGATGCTCCGTTTTGCGCGTGTAGCATGTCCAGATGTTCGTGGAGTTGCCCTCTACGTTTTACCTGTTGTAGTCATGCATGTTAGATGTCATCTTGACACATGTTTTGCTGTTACAAGAGTGCATGATGATATAAACTGCTGTTGTGGGTTATTTTCATGCCACCTTTGACATGTGACAACTTTTAGCTCGTTTGTCCAAACGATGCAAATGACATGTCCACGTGTTCGTCTTGCCACGAACTACGTGTTGTGTGTGATAGGTTGCATGGTAGATGTTTTGTTTCCTTGTTATCATCGTTGCAAGATGCCATGTTCACATGTTGTGTTTTCACTTGTATTGAAATGCCATCTTGTTGAGCTCGTCGTAATCGATGTGTTCACCACATTGATGCATGCTTGTGTGTTTCGGGATCACCGTCATATGTATTTTGATGAGGTGCTTACCCTTTGCCATGTTTAGTTTCGAGGTGTCTTAAACATGCTTTTTTTGATGCTATGATGATGTTGCTGTTTTAGGACTTAGTGAAATTTCACTAAGTCTGAAATCTGTAACGTTCCGATGCCATGTTCGTGTGATGTTGTAGGACAAAGCATGATAGTTTTGGGGTGGATTTTGATCGTTCCATGAAGTATATATTGTTGTCTTTCCATCCATGTCCTCACATGTCCATTTGAGTGGCTGTAGCATGTTTATCTTTTGCTCCAAACTTTCAATAAAATTCTGCTGCCAGAATTTTATTTCAAAGTTCAATATGTCCAAGATCATTGCTATTGATCCGTGACTCCGTTGGGGGTGCACTTTGGACCTAGTTGCTGTACATTATATCTAGTTTATGTTCAAGTCCTTTGCCATGCTTTTTGGGTGCTGGAGCTTAATTATTTTGAGCTCCCAAGATGCTATGTTGCTGTAATTTGCAGTTTTCGCTCAAATCTTGTTTCGGGCATAACTTTTAGCCCGTAACTCCGATTTCAGCGAATCTTATATCAAACTTGGGTGATTTTCTGTGTAGATTAATAATATCAGCTTGTTATCTTGTTTTGAGGTGTTTTGCTTGAGTGATGTTTTACGTGCTCCATGTGCATCTTTAGTGCATCCATCATGCATCCATGTTTTTCGAGTGCGCATTGCATCGTGTTGATTGGTGCTTGGTGTGTTTGTCTTGTTTAGACCCGGAGGTTGAGCACGAGTTTTCCAACGAGGTTGATCACGAGGTTTCCAACGAGTTTGAGCAAGAGGACCCTTCTTTCGATCCGAACTTCTTCTCTTCAGGCAAGATGACCGAACCCCGATAACATTACTATCTTTGTCTATTGCTAGTAGTCGCGATCTATAGTTTTGCCTCGATGCCCATGTTCTTCTTGTCAGCCTCCTACTTGTAACCAATTGCCATGTTTAACCACCTTACCTATGCAAACCGTTGCTTGGCTAAGTACGCTTCGCTCAGCCCTTCTTATAGCGTTGCTAGTTGCAGGTGAAGTGAAGATGCTTGCTCCATGTTGAAGTTTGTTTGGGTTATATCACACTATATAAATGCTTTAATTGAAATCACCTATATATTGGCAAGGGTGGAAGGCTAAGCCTTTTGCTTGGTGTTTTGTTCCACTCATGCCGTTAGGATCCGTATAAGCCGGTTTTATGTTCCTTGATTATGCGTTCCTAACACGGTTGGGGTGTATGGGACCCCCTCGATAAACCGCTATGTGCTAAGTCTTTTCCAGCAAATCCCAACATTGGTACTATTTGCCTAATAACAAACTAAACTTGCATAGGGAGTTATAAACCCTTTTTCTTAATCAACAACCCCGGGCCAGTGCTCCACATGAGTGTTGGTCCGAAACGGGGAGCCTGCGGGGCCACCTCGAGGAAACTCAAGGTTTGGTAAAAACCCGTAGCTTCGCCCATCCGGTCGTGTCCTGAGACCTAGATACGCGCGGCTACGATCAGGGTGTCGACACGCCGGGAGGATTTGCTGGATTAGCCTTACCTTAGTTCGGTTTAACTTGAGCACGGGATTCCGAGGATACTCGGGTCTTCCCACTTTGGAGTTGCGACTCTGCGGATCGTGGGCTTGTAATGGGTCAAGTTGGAACACCCCTGCAGGGTTTGAACTTTCGAAAGCCGTGCCCGCGGTTATGTGGCAGATGGGAGCTTGTTAATTCCGGTTGTAGAAAACTTGACACAATGATACTAATACACTACCAGCGTGTGTTCCGTGACTGTCAATTTCCGAATCGGGATTCGGGAGTTGAACACGGAGGGGTTATGTTTGTGAGCTTGTAGCTAGGATCACTTAGTGATCACTTCTCGCTTTGCCTTCTCTTCTCGCTCTCTCTTGCGTAAGTTAGTGCTAGTTGCTGCTGCAGACTCTTTGTTGATCCTTCACCTCATTTCTTTCTTCAGCCTTTTCCCTCACCTAAAGGCTTTGATAGTTCTGTTACCCGGGAACGGGATTGCTGAGTCCTCTGTGGCTCACAGTTACTTCACACACCAGATGCAGGTCCAGCCGTGAGCTATCCAGGAGATGGCACCGAGCTGGATTGGGAGTACGACGAGGAGCGTAGTCGTTACTACGTTCGCTACCCGGACGATCAGTAGTGGAGACTCTTACTAGGATTCGATCCGCCTGTGGTTGTTTTATTTATCTGAGTTTGGTACTTTGACATTTGGTTTTTGCCCTTAGAGGGTTGTAGTGATCTTATTGTATGATGTTTGAGACTTGTACTGTTATTCTGTGACGTGGCGATTGTAAGCCGACTATTTTAAGTTTACCATCCCTCTTTTACATGAGTTGTGCAAAGATTACCAAACTTGAGATCATTCTAGGATGGACTTATGCCTTTAAGTCGGGCCTCGACCCGTAGGAGGTATAACTCCATCCTGGGCATTACAAGTTGCTAATCAGGGCATTCCAATGAACCAAGGCAACTTCTTCCAGCAGCACCATGCTACTCTCAACCAGTTCTTGGCCAACAATCCTAAAGCTTTCAGTTACTGTGTCGACCCTCTTGATGCTGAGGATTGGCTGACCGATATCAAGAAGCATTTTGAGTGCAGTAACGTGAAAGAAGATGACTATGTGAAGTTTGCAGCCTTCCAACTGAAAGATCAAGCAGCTGATTGGTGGCAGCAGTATAAAGACTCAAGGCCGGGTCAAGTGATCTCGTGGGAGAACTTCTGCAGGGATTTCCGCTCGCATCACATTCCTACAAGTGTTATCGAGGGTATGCGTGAGCAATTCCGCAACCTCAAGCAGGGCTCCATGTCAGTCTATCAGTATAATGTCAAGTTCCAAAACCTCGCTCGCTATGCAAAGCAAGACATACCTGATGCAAAGAGCAAAATCTATCAGTTCCGTGGAGGTCTCAAAGATGAACTTCAGCTTGCTCTCACTTTGTTCGAGCCAGACGAATTCGATAAGTTCTATAATATGGCTTTGAAACAAGAAGCAGCTCAGCTCAAGATGGAGGCTTCTAAGAAGAGAATTCGAGATGCTGTTCACTCTACCTCATCGTCTCAGTTGGCTGCGAAACAACAGAAATTCTGGCTTCCTCCTCCTCCAATGATTCGAGCTCCATACAACAACTCCAACAACAAGAACTCTAGTGGTCGTGGTTTCTCCCACCCACCCAACCCAAGCAACCAGTCGAAGAAGCAGTTTCAGTCTCAAGGCTCCAAGTCCAGTGGCTCTCAGTTTCGTCCTCTCTCAGAAGTGACTTGCAACAAATGCACTCAGAAAGGTCACTATGCCAACAGATGTCCGAATCCGAAGCGTCTTCCACCTCCTCCACCTATGAGTTCAGCTATTGTCAAGCATGATCCAAAGTCTGCAAGGGTTAATCTGATGAATGCAGCACAAGCAGAGGCTTCTTCTGATGTCATTCTGGGTAACCTTCCAGTGAACTCTTTTCCAGCTAAAGTGTTATTTGATTCGGGTGCATCATGCTCTTTCATGTCTCAACCTTTTGCATCCAAGTATGATGTGGGCATCAAAAGTTTGCCAAGGGAGTTATCAGTTGTTTCTCCGGGTAGATTGATGCATTCCAGTATATATGCTCCGGATGTGTCTATTCGCATGGGTGATTATCGATTTTTGGCTTCTCCGGTGGTTCTTGGTCATTCTGATATCGACCTCATTCTCGGAATGGATTGGCTTTCTCAGCATGATGCTCACATTGATTGTGCTCAAAAGGAAGTCAAATTGACGCATTCTGATGAAGATGTGATTATCTTCGCCTCCAGGGATAATACTATTCGGCTTTTCTCTCTTAATGATAAGGGTGAAATTAATGCCATAGAGCAAATTCCAGTGGTGAATGAATATCAAGACGTCTTTCCAGAAGAACTTCCAGGCATGCCTCCACACCGTCAGGTGGAGTTTGTCATTGAACTCGAGCCGGGCACCGAACCTGTTTGTCGGCGTCCATACAAGCTCTCTTCAGATGAATTGAAGGAATTGAAGAGACAGTTGGATGAACAGGAGCGTATGGGTCTCATCAGACCGAGTACATCTCCGTGGGGCTGTGGTGTCTTATTTGTCAAGAAGAAAGATGGCACGGAGCGTCTCTGTGTTGACTACCGGCCACTGAACAAGAAGACGATTAAGAACAAGTATCCGCTCCCCAACATCAATGAACTCTTTGAGCAGCTCAAAGGAGCTAAAGTATTCTCTAAGCTTGACCTCCGAATGGGCTACCATCAAATTCGCATTCGCGAGGAAGACATTCCCAAGACGGCCTTCAGAACGAGCTACGGTTCATATGAGTATACCGTCATGTCCTTCGGTCTCGCCAATGCTCCTCCTACCTTTTCAAGGATGATGCATTACATCTTCAACCCCTATACAGGCGAATTTGTGCTAGTGTATCTGGATGATATTTTGGTGTTTTCCAAGAATGAAGAAGATCACGAAAAGCACTTGCGTCTGGTTCTTGATCGACTCCGAGAGCACAAATTCTATGCCAAGTTCTCAAAGTGCGAGTTTTGGCTCGATAAGGTTCTCTACCTGGGCCACATTATCTCAGCTGACGGTATTGCGGTTAATCCCGAGAAAGTTGAAGCAATTGTCAACTGGGAAGCTCCTCAGAACGTCAAGCAGCTCCGCAGTTTTCTGGGTCTTGCCAGCTATTGCAGAAGGTTTGTGGAGAACTTCTCCAAGATTGCCAAGCCTCTTTCCAACCTCCTCCAGAAGAATGTCAAATACTTTTGGTCTCCCGAGTGTGAAGTGGCTTTCAAAACCCTCAAAGAGAAGCTTGTCTCAGCTCCAGTTCTGATTCCTCCGGATGAATCCAAGCCCTATGAAGTGTTCTGTGACGCTTCTCTTCAAGGCCTTGGTGGTGTGCTTATGCAAGAGAAGAGAATTGTGGCATACACTTCACGTCAGCTAAAGCCAGCTGAGAAGAACTATCCCACACATGATCTCGAGCTAGCAGCTGTGGTACATGCTCTGATTACGTGGAGACATCTGTTGTTGGGCAGAAAGGTCGACATCTTCACTGATCACAAGAGCTTGAAGTACATCTTCACGCAGCCGCATCTGAACCTCCGCCAGACTCGTTGGGTCGAGATGATTCAAGAGTACAACCCCAGCATTGAGTACACTCCAGGCAAGGCGAATGTGATTGCAGATGCTTTGAGCAGAAAGGCATATTGCAACAGCCTTCTTATCAAGCCACACCAGCCTGAGCTTTGTGAAGCTTTCAGGAAGCTCAACCTCCAAGTTGTTCCGCAGGGTTTTCTTGCAAATCTCCAAATTGCTCCTACCTTGGAAGATCAAGTCCGTGAGGCCCAGCTCAGTGATACCATGGTGAAGAAGGTGAAACATGGGATTGCAAAGGGAACTCCAAAATATAAGTGCTTCCGTGTTGATGAGAGAGATACCTTGTTCTTCGAGGACAGACTCGTTGTTCCCAAAGGTGATCTCAGGAAGCTCATAATGGAAGAAGCTCATGACTCTCTCCTTTCCATTCATCCTGGCAGTTCCAAGATGTATCAAGACCTCAAGCAATCTTACTGGTGGACACGCATGAAAAGGGAAATTGCCCAATTCGTGAATGAATGTGATGTATGCAGAAGAGTGAAAGCAGAACATCAACGTCCAGCCGGTCTTCTCCAACCTCTTCCTATTCCTGAGTGGAAGTTCGACCATATTGAATTGGACTTCGTCACTGGCTTTCCTAAATCCAAGCGAGGCAATGATGCAATCTTTGTGGTGATCGACAAGCTTACCAAAGTTGCTCACTTTCTTCCAGTCAAAGAATCAATCAATGCAGCTCAACTTGCAGAGTTGTACACTTCCAGAATTGTGTCCCTTCATGGCATTCCTCAAGTGATATCCTCAGACCGTGGCAGCTTGTTCACATCAAAGTTCTGGGACTCCTTTCAGTCCGCCATGGGCACGAAGATCAGGTTCAGCACTGCCTTTCACCCTCAGACTAGTGGTCAAGTCGAGCGTGTGAATCAGATCCTAGAAGATATGCTCAGAGCCTGTGTCATCTCCTTCGGCATGAAATGGGAGGACTGTCTTCCATTTGCAGAATTCTCTTACAACAACAGCTTCCAAGCAAGTGCAGGCAAAGCACCGTTTGAAATTCTATATGGCAGAAAGTGCCGTACCCCTCTCAACTGGTCTGAAACAGGCGAACGCCAACTTCTTGGCAATGATTTGATCTCTGAAGCCGAAGAAATGTGCAAAGTCATACGTGAGAATCTCAAGGCCGCTCAGTCGCGTCAGAAGAGTTACTATGACGGAAAGCATCGTGATTTGGCTTTCGACATCGGTGATCATGTCTATCTCCGAGTTTCTCCGATGAAAGGAACCCAAAGGTTCGGTATCAAAGGAAAGCTTGCTCCTAGATACGTCGGTCCTTTCAGAATTCTTGGCAAAAGAGGCGATCTAGCCTATCAGCTCGAGCTCCCTTCCAACTTTGCAAATGTTCATGATGTCTTCCATGTGTCCCAGCTTCGCAAATGCTTCAAGGCACCTGAGCGCATGATTCCGTTTGAGGAGATTGATCTTCAACAAGACCTTTCCTACCGAGAGCATCCAGTTGCAATTCTCGAAGAAACCGAACGCAAGACTCGCAACAAGACCATCAAGTTTCTGAAAGTCAAGTGGTCACATCACACAGACCGAGAAGCTACCTGGGAACGAGAAGATCATCTTCGTTCCGAGTACCCTTCCTTTTTCCAGTCCTAAATCTCGGGACGAGATCTTTTTGTAGTAGAGGAGAGTTTGTAATGCCCCGGATGTAATACTTTCCCTTTTGGGCTTATAATATATCTCCGGCTTCATCTATTTCCATTTCGGGTTCTTTGTCTTTCGGGTTTTCGTCGTTTTGTTGTGTGAGTGTGTGGCATTCATTCATATCATGTAGACATGTGCATTGCATTGCATCTGTGTTGTGGGTTGCATCCGGTTCGTGGCGTTTCTTCCCGTTGTCCGTTTCGTGTTCCGGAGCTCCCTCACGTGTCCGTGACGTCCCGTAGGCCTACTTTGTTGTTCGGGCGTTTTTCGTTACCGGTGTGCCGCGAGGTTGTGTTGTGTGTTGTTGTTTTGTTGTGTGCTACCCGCCTCTCAAATCTCGTCTCGTTTGGACTCCGTTGACTTTTCCCTCCGTTGTCCGTGTGGGTCCGAAGTGCCCTTACTTCGTGTCCCGGAAATACCCCTGCTGCAGTCTTTTATCTCCGTCTGGTCCTTTTAAAATCATCCCGCGATCGGATCCGTTGGATCCAGATCGGAGGGCTCCTAAACAACCCTAGTCTCTAAACCCTAGTCTAAACTGCTATATATAGACCCCTAGGTCTATTTGGACATCCCCTTCTTCTTCCCCTTCTCCACTTTCTTTTTTTTTCTCTTTTTATCTCAATCCCTGTTCCTCTCGGATCCCGAAGGATCCTTCGATCCAGGTTTCAGCGCCGCCGCCGGATCCCGATCTGGGATCGTTCCTCGAGGTCAACGCGGATCGCTGGGCGCCTCGACCCCGTCGGCTTCGACCCCTCGGGTCGATTCCCTCGTCGCTGGCTCTGCCTCGCCTCGTCAGCTGCCGCGCGGGCCGGCCCGGGGACCACTTCTCCGCCGAGCGCCCGATCGTCGCGCCCCGCTTCGCCAACGGCCCGTTCGCCTCGTTGCCGCTTCCCCACATCACCGCATCCAGTCACAGCGCCGGGCCGCGCCGCAACGGCCCAGGTGCACCTTCGCCTCCGCGCCTTCCGGGCCTCCGCCCCGGAGCGGGCCCATCCGCGAGCCGCCGCTCGCCACCTTCGGCCGCCTCCTCGCCACACGGGCCGCCACCTCCCTCCGAGGCCGTGCCGCGCACCGGGCCCCTTCCGCCTCTCCGCCGGCCCAAGCCAGCCGCCGCGCGGATCGTGGGCCGCACCGCCCGAGCGGGCCAGCAGCCTCCCCGGCCCAGGCGCCAGCCTCCGCCTCGGTGGGCCTCCGCCGCCTTCCACCGCGGGCCACCGCGTCGGGCCGCCTCCGCCGCACTGTTCCTCGCGGGCCGGGCCGCACTGTTCACTGTAGCTGCAGATCTGATCCGAGGTTGACCTAAATCTCTCTGTTTTCTCTGTTCTGATATGCCTACTTTGACCATGCATAACTTTCTCTGTGATGCTCCGTTTTGCGCGTGTAGCATGTCCAGATGTTCGTGGAGTTGCCCTCTACGTTTTACCTGTTGTAGTCATGCATGTTAGATGTCATCTTGACACATGTTTTGCTGTTACAAGAGTGCATGATGATATAAACTGCTGTTGTGGGTTATTTTCATGCCACCTTTGACATGTGACAACTTTTAGCTCGTTTGTCCAAACGATGCAAATGACATGTCCACGTGTTCGTCTTGCCACGAACTACGTGTTGTGTGTGATAGGTTGCATGGTAGATGTTTTGTTTCCTTGTTATCATCGTTGCAAGATGCCATGTTCACATGTTGTGTTTTCACTTGTATTGAAATGCCATCTTGTTGAGCTCGTCGTAATCGGTGTGTTCACCACATTGATGCATGCTTGTGTGTTTCGGGATCACCGTCATATGTATTTTGATGAGGTGCTTACCCTTTGCCATGTTTAGTTTCGAGGTGTCTTAAACATGCTTTTTTTGATGCTATGATGATGTTGCTGCTTTAGGACTTAGTGAAATTTCACTAAGTCTGAAATCTGTAACGTTCCGATGCCATGTTCGTGTGATGTTGTAGGACAAAGCATGATAGTTTTGGGGTGGATTTTGATCGTTCCATGAAGTATATATTGTTGTCTTTCCATCCATGTCCTCACATGTCCATTTGAGTGGCTGTAGCATGTTTATCTTTTGCTCCAAACTTTCAATAAAATTCTGCTGCCAGAATTTTATTTCAAAGTTCAATATGTCCAAGATCATTGCTATTGATCCGTGACTCCGTTGGGGGTGCACTTTGGACCTAGTTGCTGTACATTATATCTAGTTTATGTTCAAGTCCTTTGCCATGCTTTTTGGGTGCTGGAGCTTAATTATTTTGAGCTCCCAAGATGCTATGTTGCTGTAATTTGCAGTTTTCGCTCAAATCTTGTTTCGGGCATAACTTTTAGCCCGTAACTCCGATTTCAGCGAATCTTATATCAAACTTGGGTGATTTTCTGTGTAGATTAATAATATCAGCTTGTTATCTTGTTTTGAGGTGTTTTGCTTGAGTGATGTTTTACGTGCTCCATGTGCATCTTTAGTGCATCCATCATGCATCCATGTTTTTCGAGTGCGCATTGCATCGTGTTGATTGGTGCTTGGTGTGTTTGTCTTGTTTAGACCCGGAGGTTGAGCACGAGTTTTCCAACGAGGTTGATCACGAGGTTTCCAACGAGTTTGAGCAAGAGGACCCTTCTTTCGATCCGAACTTCTTCTCTTCAGGCAAGATGACCGAACCCCGATAACATTACTATCTTTGTCTATTGCTAGTAGTCGCGATCTATAGTTTTGCCTCGATGCCCATGTTCTTCTTGTCAGCCTCCTACTTGTAACCAATTGCCATGTTTAACCACCTTACCTATGCAAACCGTTGCTTGGCTAAGTACGCTTCGCTCAGCCCTTCTTATAGCGTTGCTAGTTGCAGGTGAAGTGAAGATGCTTGCTCCATGTTGAAGTTTGTTTGGGTTATATCACACTATATAAATGCTTTAATTGAAATCACCTATATATTGGCAAGGGTGGAAGGCTAAGCCTTTTGCTTGGTGTTTTGTTCCACTCATGCCGTTAGGATCCGTATAAGCCGGTTTTATGTTCCTTGATTATGCGTTCCTAACACGGTTGGGGTGTATGGGACCCCCTCGATAAACCGCTATGTGCTAAGTCTTTTCCAGCAAATCCCAACATTGGTACTATTTGCCTAATAACAAACTAAACTTGCATAGGGAGTTATAAACCCTTTTTCTTAATCAACAACCCCGGGCCAGTGCTCCACATGAGTGTTGGTCCGAAACGGGGGTTACGCGGGGCCACCTCGAGGAAACTCAAGGTTTGGTAAAAACCTGTGGGATCACCCATCCGGTCGTGGCCTGAGACGAGATACGCGCGGCTACTATCAGGGTGTCGGCACGCCGGGAGGATTTGCTGGATTAGCCTTACCTTAGCTCGGTATATCTTGAGCACGGGATTCCGAGGATACTCGGGTCTTCCCACTTTGGAGTTGCGACTCCGCGGATCGTGGGCTTGTAATGGGTCAAGTTGGAACACCCCTGCAGGGTTTGAACTTTCGAAAGCCGTGCCCGCGGTTATGTGGCAGATGGGAGCTTGTTAATTCCGGTTGTAGACAACTGACACAATGATACTAATACACTACCAGCGTGTGTTCCGTGACTGTCAATTTCCGAATAGGGATTCGGGAGTTGAACACGGAGGGGTTATGTTTGTGAGCTTGTAGCTAGGATCACTTCGTGATCACTTCTTGCCGATGCCTTCTCTTCTCGCTCTCACTTGCGTAAGTTAGTGCTAGATGCTGCTGCAGACTCTTTGTTGTTCCTTCACCTCATTTCTTTCTTCAGCCTTTCCTCACCTAAAGGCTTTGATAGTTCTGTTACCCGGGAACGGGATTGCTGAGTCCTCTGTGGCTCACAGTTACTTCACACACCAGATGCAGGTCCAGCCGTGAGCTATCCAGGTGATGGCACCGAGCTGGATTGGGAGTACGACGAGGAGCGTAGTCGTTACTACGTGCGCTACCCGGACGATCAGTAGTGGAGACTCTTACTAGGATTCGATCCGCCTGTGGTTGCTTTAATTTTATCTGAGTTTGGTACTTTGACATTTGGTTTTGCCCTTAGAGGGTTGTAGTGATCTTATTGTATGATGTTTGAGACTTGTACTGTTATTCTGTGACGTGGCGATTGTAAGCCAACTACTTTTCAGTTTACTATCCCTCTTTTACATGAGTTGTGCAAAGATTACCAAACTTGAGATCATTCTAGGATGGACTTATGCCTTTAAGTCGTGCCTCGACACGTAGGAGGTATAATTCCATCCTGGGCATTACAGGTTCGCTCAAGAGTTCTATTCCGGTGTTATCATATCAATAGATTCATTCGTTCTTTCCAATTCTACCGGTGTCTCATGATCATTTTTGCAAGTTCGTGATATATCCTTCGTTAATCTTTTTCAACGGGAATAAGTGGTATGTGAATCCATTGTTCATCAATTTATTTGGTGAAGGATAAGCATAACATAAAACTTATTCGTTTCATCAAGTTGATTAATTCCTTCCTTCGGAGTTTATTCTTGATGAATAAATTCTAGTTCCAAGTGTCGTCATCCTTTTCATTTCGGAGTTCTTAGTTTCTCGGCTATCTCGTCGGAACCCCGACTAATCATCGCAAAGCTTTAATCTTATTCTTTTCATCCGTCATTTCTATATCATCATCCTCTTGTTACCGGAGTTCGTTATGGTGGTTCCTCATGTTTTAAGTCATTCTTCAAGTGTTCATCAAATTCTTTTGGATCAAGTGCAAGATTTATTCTCTTGTCTCGAGATGCAAATAATTCTCCTATTCTTTTGAAACGGAGTTTTGCATTTCTTTCTTCATCCTCAGCTATTCAATCTTTTGGTAGTGGCAGTAATTCACCTCAAGCTTTGAGATGTTTTTCTTAAGTCCACAATAAGCTTATTCTTTTGTTGTTGATTTTCTCAACAACTCCGTTCAAGTCTTTCTCTTATAAATTTTCGTTCATGTCACTTGTGCTCAAGTTGTCATCTTCTTTTCCATTCTTTAATTCCATCATGTCAATTCTTTCGGAGGCGTTGTGTTGTTCATCTCGTCGTGTTTTCATTTCATCTTTTCAGTTCGTGTTCCATTCCATTCATGTTCAACTGGTGTGCTATTTCTTTCAGTTTGAGCCGGAGTGCCGCCCGAATTCCTTCGTGAAAATCCATTTCTTTCTCTTATTAACCGGAGTGGTTTCGAATTCATTCTTGTTCCTTCAGCTCTTGTTTTGTGCCTTCCAACCTACTTGATTCTCGTCGTATTCCTTGTTCCTCTTGCTTAATGAAGTCTTTGCAACTTCGTTCATCTTTGTTGTACCTTTTCTTCAATTGTTCAACCTCTCAAGGTTCTTTGGTTTCACTCTTTTGTTCTCAAAGAACTTTGTTCTTCCTTTTCTATTCCGTCTCGTTCCTAAGATCTCGGGACGAGATCTCTTGTTAGTAGGGGAGTGTTGTGACACCCCGAGACCGGTGCGCCAGGTGTCTGTCAGTTATTCGTTGTCTTTGCCATGTCATCTGCTTGCGTGTTGCATCTTGCCATGTCATCATGTGTGTTGCATCATCATGTTTTTAAAACTTGCATCCGCCCGAGTCCCCTCGTCCTTTCCGTTGTCCGTTCTGAGCCCAGACACACTCACACGCGCCCACGGCGCCTCCGAATATTTATTTTATGAGTGGCCGGAAAACATTCTCGGAATGGGTTGAAACTTGGCGTGTGATCTTATTATAGCATAGGTAGACCGTCTGTCAAGTTTCGTCGCATTCGGGGCTCGTTTGATAGCCCAACGGTTAACCGTGTTAACCGCCGGAAGCCTTTTCCCTTTTGGCCCAGCACCCCTTCCACACAGCCCACCAAGCCCATCCTAACCCCCTCCATGCTCTCGGTAGTCGGATCACGATCGCGTGGCCGTTGGACACTCCTAGCTCCCTCTACCTATATATATGTGCCTTCCCCCGAATTTTTCGAAGATCAAACCCTAGCGTCTTCCACCTCGCGCAGCCGGACATGTCCATACGTGCCGGACATGTCCAGCCGCCACGTCCCTGGAGCCAATCACACGCTGCCACGTCGCCGCGCCGCCGCTCTCCTCCAACCAGCAGCTGCCACGTCACCGGCGCCACCTCCCACCACCGCCGCGGCCCGCGGGACCCGAATCGGGCCCGCGCAAGCCCAGCCGCCGCCGCCTGTCTCCCGCTCTCAAGCGTCCGCCGCCTCGCAGCTCGCCTCCTCCGTGCGCCTCGACCCCGCCGGCCGCCAGTTCCTTCGCCGCCCCGCCGTGCGAGCTCCATCGTCGTCGCCAGATCGTCACCCCGCCGCCATGGACGCTCCCTTCGCCGATCTCCTCCGCCCCTCACCGCCGAGCTCCATGGACCCCGGGAATGGAGCCGCAGGCCCCGGATCTAGGCCGCTCCGGGCTCCGGCGCCCGACCACGGCCGTCCCCGCTGCTCCTCGGTCGCCGGTCGCCGCCGCCCCTGCCATGGCTGCTACTCCTGCTCGAGCAGGCAGGAGGACGACGACCGCGCGCAGCGTCGCCTGGCTCGGGCCTCGCTCCAGCCGCGGTGGGCCGCGCCCGGCTCCCCCGCCTCGCCTGGCCCGTCTCCCCGCGGCCCAGCTGCGTTGCCTTGGCTCGCTAGCGTGCCTCCCCGCCAGCTTGCCTCGCCTCGTCGGCCGGCCCAGCTCGCAGCTGCTCCGAGCCGGCCTGCTGCCTCCTCCGCCCCTGGGCCGAGCCCATCTGGTGAGCCCCCGCTTATCCCTCGCCCCGGGCAACACATATTACCTAGCGCTCGTTTTTCCTCTGTGAAATATGCCCAAGTCCTTTTCTGTCATAATTTTGTTGCATCTTTGAGTGCATGTAACTTTCTGAGTGTATGTCCAAATGGAGTGTATTATATGTCAAAATGATCGTGGTGATATGCTCTACACTTTGTTCCATTGTGCCATGCTTGTTTTACTTCATCTTGATGCCCTAATCTCTGTTGCAAGAGTGCTACTTGTTATAAACTATTGTTACTTGTTAATTTTATGCCATGTTTGAGATGTGATAACTTTGTGCATGTTTATCCAAATGGAGCATATGATATGTCAAAATGTTCATTGTGAAGTGCTCTACATGATGGTTGCTGTAGCATTCATGTTAGGTGTCATATTGACATGTTAATCTCTGTTGCAAAAGTGCATTTGGCTGTTAAGTGCTGAAACTTGTTATGAGATGCTGATTTCACTTGCTCATTGCTATTGATGTGTTTGTCTTCATGCAACATGTCTATATGTTTTAGAAGCACAATCATATGGTCTTTGCTGTGGTGCAATCCATTTTCCATGATATGCCTTGAGGTGACTTAAACAAGCTTGTAAACATGCCATGTTGTTGTTGCTATTTTATACTTAGTGAAAAAAACTGCTAAGTCTGGAATCTGTTATAACGTGATGCTATGTTTGCTTGATGCCCCACTCAAATCCATGCTTGTTTTAGAGTGCCAATGATCATGTCTTGTTGTCCATGTTATTGTCTATCCATTCATGCCCTTACTTGCTCATATGGCCTATTATAGCTTATTTATTTCTTGCTCTCAATTTGCTATAAATTATGCCTGTCAGGATTTTATCAGCATGTTCAATTTGGTGGAGCTTGTTGCTATTGATCCATGCCTCCTATGGAGTTGCTCCAATGGAGTTGTTTGTTGTAGGATATGTCTACTAAATGTCCATGCTCTTTATGTTCTTATTAGAGTTGATATGCTTGTTGTTTTGTGCCTCCGAAGGCAGCATTGTGATGATGTTTTTGCCTTCCCAGATTTTGACTAAGTCTGGATAATTTTATTGCAACTTCCCGTGCTTGGTTAACTATGTTCCAGGAAGCTTTTGGGTGTGTTCTAAGTTCATGCTGTTGGAAATATGCCCTAGAGGCAATAATAAAAGTATTATTATTATATTTCCTTGTTCATGATAATCGTCTGTTATTCATGCTTGAATTGTATTGTACGGAAACAGCGATACATGTGTGAATACATAGACCACAATGAGTCCCTGGTAGGCCTCTAGTTGCCAGCTCGTTGATCAACAGATGGTCACTGTTTCCTGACCATGGACATAGGATGTCAGTGATAAGGGATCACATCATTAGGAGAATGATGTGATGGACAAGACCCAATCCTGAGCATAGCACGAGATCGTATAGTTCGTAATGCATAAGCTTTTCGGTGTCAAGTATTTATTCCTTAGACCATGAGGTTGTACAACTCCCGGATACCGTAGGAATACTTTGGGTGTGCCAAACGTCACAACGTAACTGGGTGGCTATAAAGGTATGCATCGGGTATCTCCGAAAGTGTCTGTTGAGTTGGTACGAACCAAGACTGGGATGTTGTCACTCCGTATGACGGAGAGGTACCTCTGGGCCCACTCGGTAAGACATCATCATAATGAGCTCAATGTGACTAAGTAGTTAGTCACGGGATGATGGATTACGGATCGAGTAAAGAGACTTGCCATGACGAGATTGAACAAGGTATCGGGAATACCGACGATCGAATCTCGGGCAAGTACCGTACCGATGGACAAAGGGAATAACATATGGGATTGAGTGAATCCTTGACACGGTGGTTCATCCGATGAAGATCATTGAGGAACACGTGGGAACCAACATGGGTATCCAGATCCCGCTGTTGGTTATTGACCGGAGAGTGGTCTCGGTCATGTCCACGTGTCTCCCGAACCTGTAGGGTCTACACACTTAAGGTTCGGTAACGCTAGGGTCGTAGAGATAAATGCACGTGGAAACCCGAAAGTTGTTCGGAGTCCCGGATGAGATCCCGGACGTCACGAGGAGTTCCGGAATGGTCCGGAGGTAAAGATTGATATATAGGAAGTCAGGTTTTGGCTATCGGGTGATCTCCGGGGGTCACCGGGAGGTCCCGGGACCATCGGAGGGGCCCCGGGGGTCCACCGGGTGGGGCCCCTAGGCCGCAAGGGGTAAGTGTCCAGCCCTAATGGGCTGGCGCACCACTAAGGCCCACCTCCCCTTGCGCCTAGGGTTAAACCCTAAGGGGGAGGGGGGCCACCACTTGCCTTGGGGGAAAAGGACTCCCCCCTGGCCGCCGCCCCCCCTTGCAGATTGGATCTGCAGGGGGCTGGCGCACCCCCTGGCCCCCTATATATATGTGGGGAGGGAGAGGGCAGCCGCACCCTTGCCCTGGCGCCTCTCCCCCTCCCGTCACACCTCCATACTCCCACGCAGGGCGCCCGGCGAAGCCCTGCTGCGATCTCCACTGCATCCGTCATCACGCCGTCGTGCTGCCGGATCTCTGACGACTTCTCCTCCCCCCTTGTTGGATCAAGAAGGAGGTGACGTTGCTGCACCGTACGTGTGTTGAACGCGGAGGTGCCGTCCGTTCGGCGCTAGATCATCGGTGACGAAGAACGCGAAGAGTACGACTACTTCATCCACGCTTCTTCGAAAGCTTCCGCATGCGATCTACATAACGGTATGTAGATGCACTCTTACTTGCTCGTTGCTAGATGTCTCCTTAGTTGGATCTTGGTGAAAGCGTAGAAAATTTTGAATTATGCTACGTTCCCCAACAGTGGCATCTGAGCTAGGTCTTATGCGTAGCATCTTGCACGAGTAGAACACAAAGCAGTTGTGGGCGTTTGATTTTGTTCAACTTTCTTACCGTTACTAGTCAATCTTGATTCGGCGGTATTGTGGGATGAAGCGGCCCGGACCGACTTTACACGTACGCTTACGTGAGACTGGTTCCACCGACAGACATGCACTAGATGCATAAGGTGGATGGCGGGTGTCAGTCTCTCCTACTTTAGTCGGATCGGATTCGATGAAAAGGGTCCTTATGAAGGATAAATAGAAGTTGACAAATCACGTTGTGGTTTTGGCGTAGGTAAGAAGCGTTCTTGCTAGAAATCCTATAGAAGCCACGTAAAACTTGCAACAACAATTAGAGGACGTCTAACTTGTTTTTGCAGCATGTGCTATGTGACGTGGTATGGCCAAAACGAAGATGTGATGAATGATATATGTGATGTATGAGATTGATCATGTTTTTGTAATAGGGAATCACGACTTGCATGTCGATGAACTTGACAACCGACAGGAGCCATAGGAGTTGTCTTAATTATTGTATGACCTGCGTGTCACTGAATAAACGCCATGTAATTACTTTACTTTATTGCTAAACGTTAGCCATAGTAGTAGTAATAGTTGGCGTGACGACTTCTTCAAGACACGATGATGAAGATCATGATGATGGAGATCATGGTGTCGAGACGGTGACAAGATGATCATGGTGCCCCGAAGATGGAGATCCAAGGAGCAAGATGATATTGGCCATATCATGTCACTTTAATTGATTGCATGTGATGTTTATCATGTTTATGCATCTTGTTTACTTAGAACGACGGTAGTAAATAAGATGATCTCTCACTAAAATTTCAAGTATTGTGTTTCCCCTAACTGTGCACCGTTGCTAAAGTTCGTTGCTCTGAAGCACCACGTGATGATCGGGTGTGATAGGTTCTAACGTTAGCATACGACGGGTGTAAGACAGATTTACACACGCGATACACTTAGGGTTCACTTGACGAGCCTAACATGTACAGAAATGGCCTCGGAACACGGAAGACCGAAAGGTCGAACACGAGTCGTATAGAAGATACGATCAACATGAAGATGTTCACCGTTGATGACTAGTCCGTCTCACGTGATGATCGGACACGGGCTAGTCGATTCGGATCGTGTATCACTTAGATGACTAGAGAGATATCATTCTGAGTGGGAGTTCATTAAAATTTGATTAAGATGAACTTAATTATCATGAACTTAGTCTAAATTCTTTACAATACCTCTTGTAGATCAAATGGCCCACGCTCAGGTTTCCATCAACTTCAACGCGTTCCTAGAGAAAACCAAGCTGAAAGACGATGGTAGCAACTATACGGATTGGGTCCACAACCTGAGGATTATCCTCATAGCTGCCAAGAGAACTTATGTCCTAGAAGCACCGCTAGGTGATGCACCCGTTCTCCCAGCGACCCAAGACGTTATGAACGCCTGGCAGTCCCGTAGTGATGATTACTCCCTGGTTCAGTGCGGCATGCTTTACAGCTTATAGTCGGGGCTCCAAAAACGTTTTGAGCACCACGGAGCATATGAGATGTTCGAAGAGCTGAAAATGGTTTTCCAAGCTCATGCCCGAGTCGAGAGATATGATGTCTCTGACGCATTCTATAGCTGTAAGATGGAGGAGAACAGTTCTGTCAGTGAGCACATCCTCAAGATTTCAGGATTGCACAACCGCTTGTTTCAGCTGGGAATGAATCTCCCAGATGAAGCGGTCGTTGACAGAATCCTCCAGTCGCTCCCACCAAGCTTCAAGAGCTTCGTGTTGAACTTCAATATGCAGGGGATGGAGAAGTCCATTCCCGAGGTGTATTCGATGCTGAAATCAGCGGAGGTGGACATCAAGAAAGAACATCAAGTGTTGATGGTCAATAAAACCACTAAGTTCAAGAAAGGCAAGGGTAAGAAGAACTTCAAGAAGGACGGCAAGGGAGTTGCCGCGCCTGGCAAGCCTGTTGCCGGGAAGAAGCCAAAGTATGGACCCAAGCCTGAGACAGAGTGCTTTTATTGCAAGGGAACGGGTCACTGGAAGCGGAACTGCCCCAAATACTTAGCAGACAAGAAGGCCGGCAACATCAAAGGTATATATGATATACATGTTATTGATGTGTACCTTACCAGCACTCGTAGTATCTCCTGGGTATTCGATACCGGTGCAGTTGCTCACATTTGTAACTCAAAACAGGAGCTGCGGAATAAACGGAGACTGGCGAAGGATGAGGTGACGATGCGCGTCGGGAATGGTTCCAAGGTCGATGTGATCGCCGTCGGCACGCTGCCTCTACATCTACCCTCGGGATTAGTTTTAAACCTTAATAATTGTTATTTAGTACCAGCTTTGAGCATGAACATTGTTTCTGGATCTCGTCTTATGCGAGATGGCTACTCTTTCAAATCGGAGAATAATGGTTGTTCTATTTATTTGAGAGATATGTTTTATGGTCATGCCCCGCTGGTCAATGGTTTATTTTTGATGAATCTCGAACGTAGTGATACACATATTCATAGTGTAGATGCCAAAAGATGTAAAGTTGATAATGATAGTCCCACATACTTGTGGCATTGCCGCCTTGGTCATATTGGTGTCTAACGTATGAAGAAGCTCCATTCAGATGGACTTCTGGAGTCTCTTGATTATGAATCATTTGACACGTGCGAACCATGCCTCTTGGGCAAGATGACCAAGACTCCGTTCTCCGGAACAATGGAGCGAGCAACCAACTTGTTGGAAACCATACATACCGATGTGTGCGGTCCAATGAGTGTTGAGGCTCGCGGAGGCTATCGTTATGTTCTCACCCTCACGGATGACTTGAGTAGATACGGGTATATCTATTTGATGAAACACAAGTCTGAGACCTTTGAAAAGTTCAAGGAATTTCAGAATGAGGTTGAGAATCAACGTGACAGAAAAATAAAGTTCTTACGATCAGATCGTGGGGGTGAATATTTAAGTCATGAATTTGGCACACACCTTAGGAGCTGTGGAATTGTTTCACAATTGACACCGCCCGGAACACCTCAACGTAACGGTGTGTCTGAACGTCGAAATCGTACTCTGTTGGACATGGTGCGATCTATGATGTCCCTCACCGATTTACCGCTATCTTTTTGGGGTTATGCTTTAGAGACTGCCGCATTCACTTTAAATAGGGCTCCGTCGAAATCCGTTGAGACGACTCCGTATGAACTTTGGTTTGGCAAGAAACCGAAGCTGTCGTTTCTAAAAGTTTGGGGTTGCGATGCTTATGTCAAGAAACTTCAACCTGAAAAGCTCGAACCCAAATCGAAAAAATGCGTCTTCATAGGATACCCAAAGGAAACAATTGGGTACACCTTCTACCACAGATCCGAAGGCAAAGTCTTTGTTGCCAAGAATGGATGCTTTTTGGAGAAAGAGTTTATCTCGAAAGAAGTGAGTGGGAGGAAAGTAGAACTTGATGAGGTGACAGTCACCCCTCCTATACCGGAAAGTAGCGCAGCGCAGGAAACTGTTCCTGAGGTGCCTGCACCGACAAGGGAGGAAGTTGATGATAATGATCATGAAGAAACAGATCAAGTTACTACCGAACTTCGAAGGTCCACAAGGGCACGTTCCGCACCAGAGTGGTACGGCAACCCTGTCCTAGAAATCATGTTGTTAGACAACGGTGAACCTTCGAACTATGAAGAAGCGATGGCGGGCCCGGATTCCAATAAATGGCTTGGAGCCATGAAATCCGAGATAGAATCCATGTATGAAAACAAAGTATGGACTTTGGTGGACTTGCCTGATGATAGGCACGCCATAGAAAACAAATGGATATTTAAGAAGAAGACAGACGCGGATGGTAATGTGACCATCTATAAGGCTCGGCTTGTCGCTAAGGGTTATCGACAAGTTCAAGGGATTGACTACGACGAGACTTTCTCTCCCGTAGCGATGCTGAAGTCAGTCAGAATCATGTTAGCTATTGCCGCATTCTATGATTATGAAATATGGCAAATGGACGTCAAAACAGCATTCCTTAACGGCTTCCTCAAGGAAGAGTTGTATATGATGCAACCGGAAGGTTTTGTCGATCCAGAGAACGCTAACAAGGTATGCAAGCTCCAGCGCTCGATTTACGGGCTGGTGCAAGCATCTCGGAGTTGGAATATTTGCTTTGATGAGGTGATCAAAGCGTTTGGATTTATACAGACTTATGGAGAAGCCTGTATTTACAAGAAAGTGAGTGGGAGCTCTGTAGCATTTCTCATATTATATGTGGATGACATATTGCTGATGGGAAATGATATAGAATTCTTGGAAAATGTAAAGGCCTACTTGAATATAAGTTTTTCAATGAAGGACCTTGGAGAAGCTGCTTACATACTAGGCATCAAAATCTATAGAGATAGATCAAGACGCCTCATTGGTCTTTCACAAAGTACATACCTTGACAAAATATTGAAGAAGTTCAATATGGATCAGTCAAAGAAAGGATTCTTGCCTGTTTTGCAAGGTATGAGATTGAGCAAGGCTCAGTCGCCGACCACGACAGAAGATAGAGAAAAGATGAGTGTCATTCCCTATGCCTCGGCAATAGGTTCTATCATGTATGCCATGCTGTGTACCAGACCTGATGTGAACCTTGCCATAAGTTTGGTAGGGAGGTACCAAAGTGATCCCGGTACGGAACACTGGACAGCGGTCAAGAACATCCTGAAGTACCTGAAAAGGACTAAGGATATGTTTCTCGTTTATGGAGGTGACGAAGAGCTCGTCGTAAAGGGTTACGTCGATGCTAGCTTCGACACAGATCTGGATGACTCTAAGTCACAAACCGGATACGTGTATATTTTGAATGGTGGGGCAGTCAGCTGGTGCAGTTGCAAGCAGAGTGTGGTGGCGCATTCTACATGTGAAGCGGAGTACATAGCTGCTTGCGAAGCGGCACAGGAAGGAGTCTGGATGAAGGAGTTCATCACCGACCTAGGAGTCATTCCAAGCGCGTCAAGCCCGATGACTCTCTTCTGTGACAACACTGGAGCCATTGCCATTACCAAGGAGCCCAGGTTTCACAAGAAGACCAAGCACATCAAGCGCCGTTTCAACTCCATCCGGAATTATGTTCAGGATGGAGACATAGATATTTGTAAAGTGCATACGGATCTAAATGTCGCAGACCCGTTGACTAAACCTCTTCCACGGGCAAAACATGATCAACACCAGAACTCTATGGGTGTTCGATTCATCACAATGTAACTAGATTATTGACTCTAGTGCAAGTGGGAGACTGTTGGAAATATGCCCTAGAGGCAATAATAAAAGTATTATTATTATATTTCCTTGTTCATGATAATCGTCTGTTATTCATGCTTGAATTGTATTGTACGGAAACAGCGATACATGTGTGAATACATAGACCACAATGAGTCCCTGGTAGGCCTCTAGTTGCCAGCTCGTTGATCAACAGATGGTCACGGTTTCCTGACCATGGACATAGGATGTCAGTGATAACGGGATCACGGCATTAGGAGAATGATGTGATGGACAAGACCCAATCCTGAGCATAGCACGAGATCGTATAGTTCGTAATGCATAAGCTTTTCGGTGTCAAGTATTTATTCCTTAGACCATGAGGTTGTACAACTCCCGGATACTGTAGGAATACTTTGGGTGTGCCAAACGTCACAACGTAACTGGGTGGCTATAAAGGTACGCATCGGGTATCTCCGAAAGTGTCTGTTGAGTTGGTACGAACCGAGACTGGGATGTTGTCACTCCGTATGACGGAGAGGTACCTCTGGGCCCACTCGGTAAGACATCATCATAATGAGCTCAATGTGACTAAGTAGTTAGTCACGGGATGATGGATTACGGATCGAGTAAAGAGACCTGCCATGACGAGATTGAACAAGGTATCAGGAATACCGACGATCGAATCTCAGGCAAGTACCGTACCGATGGACAAAGGGAATAACATACGGGATTGAGTGAATCCTTGACACGGTGGTTCATCCGATGAAGATCATCGAGGAACACGTGGGAACCAACATGGGTATCCAGATCCCACTGTTGGTTATTGACTGGAGAGTGGTCTCGGTCATGTCCACGTGTCTCCCGAACCCGTAGGGTCTACACACTTAAGGTTCAGTAACGCTAGGGTCGTAGAGATAAATGCACGTGGAAACCCGAAAGTTGTTCGGAGTCCCGGATGAGATCTCGGACGTCACGAGGAGTTTCGGAATGGTCCGGAGGTAAAGATTGATATATAGGAAGTCAGGTTTCGGCTATCGGGTGATCTCCGGGGGTCACCGGGAGCGTCCCGGGACCACCGGAGGGGCCCCGGGGGTCCATCGGGTGGGGCCACCCATCCCGGTGGGGCCCCTAGGCCGCAAGGGGTAAGTGTCCAGCCCTAATGGGCTGGCGCACCACTAAGGCCCACCTCCCCATGCGCCTAGGGTTAAACCCTAAGGGGGAGGGGGGCCACCACTTGCCTTGGGGGGCAAGGACCCCCCCTGGCCGCCGCCCCCCCCCCTTGCAGATTGGATCTGCAGGGGGCTCGCGCACCCCCTGGCCCCCTATATATATGTGGGGAGGGAGAGGGCAGCCGCACCCTTGCCCTGGCGCCTCTCCCCCTCCCGTCACACCTCCATACTCCCACGCAGGGCGCCCGGCGAAGCCCTGCTGCGATCCCCACTGCATCCGTCATCACGCCGTCGTGCTGCCGGATCTCTGACGACTTCTCCTCCCCCCTTGCTGGATCAAGAAGGAGGTGACGTTGCTGCACCGTACGTGTGTTGAACCCGGAGGTGCCGTCCGTTCGGCGCTAGATCATCGGTGACGAAGAACACGAAGAGTACGACTACTTCATCCACGCTTCTTCAAAAGCTTCTGCACGCGATCTACATAACGGTATGTAGATGCACTCTTACTTGCTCGTTGCTAGATGTCTCCTTAGTTGGATCTTGGTGAAAGCGTAGAAAATTTTGAATTATGCTACGTTCCCCAACACATGCTTGTTATGTATCATGTCTATTTCACATCCATGCCTCTTTTTATCATGTTCGGGTGATGTAGCTTATATTTACCTTGCTCCAAAGTTGCTATGTGGCTGTTAACTTCATCTTTGCCTTGTAACTTGTTTTGCTCGTATCTTTTAGAACGTTGCTCCGTTTTGAGTGTGTCCTATATGAAACTTGTGTTATTTTGCATGTAGAAGCATAATATCATGTTGTTTACATGTTTGGATTGTGTTTGCTTGATGTTTGGGTGCATCTTGCACCGTTGCCATGCTTGTCTTGTTTTGCTCATATCTTATAGGCCGTAGCTCTGAATTAAACAAACTTTATATGAAACTTGACTAGAATTTCATGTAGATCATCATGGTGCATGTTAACTTGCTGTTTAACAACTTTAACTTAAGGTTTGTTCAGATCTGGAATAATTTCAAACTATGCATATGAGGGCTTACCGGATTAGTTATATGTTGATTCCGGCCTCATTTAAACTTGCTGTTTGGTGTTGTTCTTGTGTGCTTCATCCTTTGCCATGTTTTGCATCATATATAGACTTGTCTTGCATCATACTTTGTTGAGCATAGTGTCATGTTCTTGTGTTGTGTGTTTACCGTATTGCTTGCTTCTTCTCGTTAGTGCTTGTTCCGTTGCGATCGTGAGGATTCGTTTGTCGACCCATGGTTCGTCTTCAAGGCTTCTTCTTCGTCTTCCTCATGGATCCGTTCTTCTTCCTTGCAGGATCTCAGGCAAGATGACCATCACCTTGGATACCTTTACTATCATTGCCATGCTTAGTTGTCTCGATGCTATCGTTATATGTCGCGCTACCCATCTTTATTGTCAGCCCCTCTCCTTGTTGCCATGAAACCTCTAACCTTTTACACCTTCCACCAGCATAACCTTTGTTTGGCTATGTTACCCGCTTGCTCAGCCCCTCTTATAGCGTTGTTAGTTGCAGGTGAAGATGAAGATCGTTCCATGTTGGAACTTGTTGTTGGAATATCACAATATCTATTATTATTATTAACACACCTATATACTGCGCATGGGTGGAAGGCTTGGCCTTTTGCTCGGTGTTTTGTTCCACTCATGCCATCTTAGGCGCCGATAAACCGGCATTATGTTCATTGATTTTGTGTTCCTTACACGGTTGGGTATATGGGGACCCCTTGACAGTTCACCTTTGAATAAAACTCCTCCAGCAAGGCCCAACATTGGTTTTAATTTGCCTCATAATAACAACTTAATTAAATAATTAAAATTGCATAGGGGGTCGCGCCCTCGAGATTCTTTTCTACATAGTAGGGGGGCCAGTGCTGATGGTGTTGGTCCCAAACGGGGAGCTTGCAGGGCCACCTTGGGGAAACCCGAGGGCTGGTTTTACTTGTAGCATCGCCCATCCGGTCGTGGCCTGAGACGAGATACGCGCGGCTACTATCAGGGTGTCGACACACCGGGAGGTCTTGCTGGAATTGTTTTACCATTGTCGAAATGTCTTGTGCACCGGGATTCCGAGCGTGATCGGATTGTCCCTAAGATAAGGGGTAATATTATTATTACTTCTGCTGATCGTGAGAGCTTGTGATGGGCTAAGTTGGGACACCCCTGCAGGGTTATGATCTTTCGAAAGCCGTGTCCGTGGTTATGTGGCAGATTGGAATTTGTTAATTCCGGTTGTAGAAAACTTGACAGAGGATCCGAAGTAAAACACACAACTGTGTGGGTAACCGTGACTGTCTCTTTTCACTTTGAGAAGAGAAGGCGATGGGGTTATGTTTGACTCATAGGTAGTTCAGGATCTTTAGCGATCACTACTAGCCTGCGACCGTTTGCGTAGATGCTCATCTTATTCTTGTACTCGTAAGTTAGCCACGATACATATTGCTTAGCCGCTGCTGCAACCTCACCACTTTATCTCTTCCTACCCATTAAGCTCTTTCCTAGTCTTGTTACCCATGGTTATGGGATTGCTGAGTCCTTGTGGCTCACAGATACTACAACAATAGTTGCAGGTGCAGGTTTCCGATAACTTGACGTGAGAGTGATGTCCATTGTGTTGGAGTTCTTTCTTCTTCTTCTTCTTCAGTCTTGGGTTAGGTTCCGGGTCGGCAGCCTGGGATAGCAGATGGATGTCGTTATGCTTTTCATGTTTGCATCTGTAGTCGGATGCCTTGTATTGATGTTGTTGTATTCATGTGACTTGTATGTATTGTTGTATCCCCCATGTATGTACGTAATGGAACGATGTAATGATATCCATCTTGCTAAGTGCCCGAAATGCGGTTGTGCCCCAATCACGTAAGTGTCACGTGATCGGGATAGAATCGCATCTTGGGCCTGACACTACATTTGCCTAACAACTAAAACTTGCCGAGGGAGTAATTAACCTGGGTATTTATTAATCAACCCCCGGGACAGTGCTCGTTTTGAGTGTTGGTCCAAACTAGAGCCACTTGCGGTGCCACCCAGTTTCTGGGGTCTTTGGTTGCCGTACGTACTGCTCATCCGGTCGTGGCCTGAGACGAGATACGCGCGGCTACTACTAGGGTGTCGGCACGCCGGGAGGTCTTGATGGATTAGTTTTACCTTTGTCGAAATATCTTGAGCACGGGATTCCGAGAATACTCGGGTCTTCCCACTTTGGAGTTGCGACTCCGCAGATCGTGAGCTTGTGATGGGCTAAGTTGGGACACCCCTACAGGGTTTTGAACTTTCAAAAGCCGTGCCCGCGGTTATGTGGCAGATGGGAATTTGTTAGTATCCGGTTGTAGATAACTTGACACCGTATCCTTAAGAATACACTACCTGTGTGAGTACCGTGGTGGTCTCTTTTCGAAGGGGTTTCAGAAAGTGAACACGGTGGGGTTATGCATGAACATGAGTAGCTAGGATCACTTATTGATCATCTTTGGCGACCGTTGGCACTTTTCTCATCTCGCTCTGAATTCGTAAACTAGTTTCTTAGTGCCTGCTGCAGACACATTATTACCTCTCCACACCTAAAGGCTTTGCTAGTTTTGATACCCGGGAATGGGATTGTTGAGTCCTTGTGACTCACAGATTACTACACACACCAGATGCATGTACAACCGAGTACGACGCAGGAGATGGACAAGAACTTCACTTGGAGTTCGATGAAGAGCATGGCCGTATATATGTGATGTATCCCGACGATCAGTAGTGGTTCCTACTAGGGGCGATCGGGACTTGTGGTTGTGGTATCTTTTCTCGTTTGGATTTCGTCCGTAGTCAGACCCTGTGTTATTTGGATGAATGTATGCTATTGTATTAATTGTGTGACGTGGCGAGTGTAAGCCAACTATTTTACTCTTTCATCCCTGTTCTTTACATGAGTTGTGCAAAGATACCACGCTTGCGATCATTTCAGAATGCGCTTATGTTTCTAACTCGTGCCTCGACACGTAGGAGATATAGTCGCATCCTGGGCATTACAGACCGTCACCTTGGATCTCATTACTATCATTGCTATGCTAGTTGTCTCGATGCTATCGCTATATGTCATGCTACCCATCATTTGTTGTCAGCCTCTCCTTGTTGCCATGAAACCTCTAACCTTTGACACCATCCCAGCAAACCGTTGTTTGGCTATGTTACCGCTTGCTCAGCCCCTCTTATAGTGTTGTTAGTTGCAGGTGAAGATGAAGATTGCTATATGTTGGAACTTGGATGTTTTGGAATATCACAATATCTATTACTATAACTAATGCACCTATATACTTGGCAATGGGTGGAAGGCTTGGCCTTTTGCTCGGTGTTTTGTTCCACTCATGCCGCCTTAAGAACCGACAAACTGGTGTTATGTTCCTTGATTTTGCGTTCCTAACGCGGTTGGGTATATGGGGACCCCTTGACAGTTCGCTTTGAATAAAACTCCACCAGCAAGGCCCAACTTTGGTTTTACCATTTGCCTAATAACTCAAACTTGCATCGGGACTTTCCGGACCCCGAGGACTTAATTTACAACCCCGGGTCAGTGCTCCTCATGAGTGTTGGTCCAAACTAGAGCCCCTTGCAGTGCCACCATGGGGAAACTCGAGGATTGGTTTTAGTTGTACGGGCTGCTCATTCGGTCGTGGCCTGAGAGGAGATACGCGCGGCTACTATCAGGGTGTCGGCACGCCGGGAGGTCTTGCTGGACATATTTTACCATTGTCAAAATGTCTTGTGCATCGGGATTCCGAGTCTGATCGGGTTGTCCCTAAGATAAGGGGTGTTTACCTCTACTGATCGTGAGAGCTTGTGATGGGCTAAGTTGGGACACCCCTGCAGGGTTATGATCTTTCGAAAGTCGTGCCCGCGGTTATGTGGCAGATTGTAATTTGTTAATGTCCGGTTGAAAACTTGGCAGAGGATCCGAAATAAAACACATCAACCGCGTGAGTAACCGTGACCGTCTCTTTTCAGTTTGAGAAGAGAACGCGGTGGGGTTATGTTTGACTCGTAGGTAGTTCAGAATCCCTTAGCAATCATTACTAGCTTGTGACCGTTTGCGTAGATGCTCATCTTATTCTTGTACTCGTAAGTTAGCCACCATATAATGCTTAGCCGCTGCTGCAACCTCACTACTTAACCTCTCCATACCCATTAAGCTTTGCTAGTCTTGATACCCATGGTTATGGGATTGCTGAGTCCTTGTGGCTCACAGATACTACAACCACAGTTGCAGCTGCAGGTTTCCGATGACTTGACGTGAGCGCGTTGTTTACTTGTTGGAGTTCTTTCTTCTTCGTCGTCGTCGATCTTGGGATAGGTTCATGGTCGACCTGGGATAGCAGATGGATGTCGTTGTGTTTTTCATGTTTTCATCCGTAGTCGGGTGTATTGTATATGATGTGTTGTATTCATGTGGAGTTGTATGACTTGTATGTATCCCCATCTATGTATGTAATGGTACGATGTAATGATATCCATCTTGCTAAGCACCCGAAATGCGATTGTGCCTCAATCACAAGTTTTTATCTAGTGGTCGAGATAGAATCGCATCTTGGGCGTGACAGCGGGTTCCCGAGGAATCTGGCAAAGGTTTCCATTCCGGTGCAACAAGACCAAGACCAGCAGGATGGCAGGACGGATGTCATCGCCGAGCCCACCGCAGCGTCACGACCAGAAGCTTTGCAAGCGAAGACCACCTTCCGTCATGATAAGATGTACTACTTGCCCCCTTTCAAATTGGCCATTGTGGGATCCCTTCCCGCCTACGATTTGGGGGAAGAGGACCAATGCCACTGTAAATATAGGTTAGCCACCACCATAGAGGGGACCGCGGATCGGAACCTGATCGACTCGACCCTCACCAGAGTAGACCTCACGAGGTTGTTCATCCTTTGTACTAGTTCATGCTCAGTCCCTCGTGAGGCCAATCCACCACAAAGCAGGAGTATGGTTTTACACCGCAAGGTGGCCTGAATCTGGGTAAACCGTTGTGTTCATCTTCTTCCTTATTCATCGAGCTAGGTTGTGGGGCGACGGGCTGGTTGGCTGGATTGGTTGGGTTCTTCGCACACGCCCCAGAGTTAGAACCTTTCTTGGGTTTGTGGAGCCCTGAATCCGACAAAAGTGGTTGGGTTTTTTGGAGCAACATCACTAAACACTTGAGAAAACAGATCATTATCAAAACCCCATCCCCTTTTTAATAGTATTGGCTTTTCTATGGACTCAATATGATCTTGGATCACTTAACAAAAAATGTAGAGTCTTGAGCTTTTGTCAGTCCATGTCCTTAGCATTTTGAGGGGTCCACAATCACTAGTCCTTGCCATGCCAATCACTGAATTTCCCGAAAGCTTTAACTTGAATGGATATTAGTTCAATGAGATATATATTGTTATGAATTGCCAAAACCATCCGGGGATTAGTTGCGCTTTCACAACGACTCGCTGCGATACTATTATGTCCGTGACTGTGAAATAATAAATTCAAATATATTTACACTGAACCCTTAAAACTCTCTCTTTGTATGTACAAAGTCTTCGATTTCCTAAGTATAGGCAGTGGTAGTTAGGCACAAATTTTTCTGGTAAATATATAGTTTATTAAAAAAATCTACACCAAAGTAACATCTTCTTAAAAAACTTTTAGACCAGGCCAAGTGTGGGTGGCCGGTGACTACAATGGTCATCTCATGGGACCCCAATTGAGGACAAGGGACCTCAAAGGAGGGTTAGTAATGCACATGGCCAGGATGGTACTTGCGCGGACATGGAGCATCCGACGACACGGAAAACGCACATACTGCAAGGGTGTGTAATGCCCCGGATGTAATACTTTCCCTTTTGGGTATATAATATATCTCCGGCCTCTTCTATTTCCATTTCGGGTTCTTTGTCTTTCGGGCTTTCGTCGTTTTGTTGTGTGAGTGTGTGGCATTCATTCATATCATGTAGACATGTGCATTGCATTGCATTTGTGTTGTGGGTTGCATCCGGTTCGTCGTGTTTCTTCCCGTTGTCCGATTCGCGTTCCGGAGCTCCCTCACGTGTCCGTGACGTCCCGTAGGCCTACTTTGTTGTTCGGGCGTTTTTCGTTACCGGTGTGCCGCGAGGTTGTTGTGTGTGTTGTTGTTTTGTTGTGTGCAACCCGCCTCTCAAATCTCGTCTCGTTTGGACTCCGTTGACTTTTCCCTCCGTTGTCCGTGTGGGTCCAATGTGCCTTCACTTCGTGTCCCGGAAATACCCCTGCTGCTTTCTTTTATCTCCGTCTAGGCCCTTTTATTCTATTCCCGCGATCGGATCCGTCGGATCGCGATCGGAGGGCTCCTAGCGCCCCTAAATCCCCTCCTAACCCTAAAAACTGCTACATATAGACCCCCCTAGTCTATTTGGGCATTCCCTTCTTCTTCCTCCTCTCTCCCCTCTTTTTTTTCTTTTTCTACTTCAGATCCTCCATTTTTCTTTCAGATCCCGAGGGGATCCAGCTAGTCATCGAAGCAGCAGCCGCAGATCGAGGCGGCCGATCCAGATCCGGATCGCGCCGTCGAGTCAACGCGCCAGGCGGCCGGCTCCGTCGCTCGGGGCGACCGCATCGACCGCGCCGGGCCGTCGCCACTTGGCGCCAGGATCGACCGCGTCGGCCTGGCCAGGGGGGACCAGTTCCCCGTCGGCCCACTTCCCCCCCCCCCGCGCCGTTTCTCCTTCGCCAACAGCCCCGCGGGCTCCTTCGTCCGCCGAGGCCCGTCGCCTCGCCCTTCGCTCCGAGCCAGCAGCACCGCAGGCCGCCGTCGCGCTGGGCCCAGCCGGCCCAGCCTCGTCGGGCCACCCCTCCAGCCTCCGAGCGGGCTTCGCCGCCGCGCCAGCTCTCCGCGCCGCCGTGGGCCTCCGCCCCCGAGCCGGCCCATCCGCGGGCGCCTCCCAGGCGCCAGACGCCCCGCCTCCGCGGGCCCGTACGCCGCCGGCCCGTACCACCGCTCCAGATCGGGCCCGCCTTCCAGCCGCGGGCCGCCGTTCCGTTTCGCCTCCGCTGGGCCAGTTTCCGCCGCCGCCACTGTAGCTCCCCCCGGCCCGTACTGTTCATCTGGATCCAGAGGTTGTTTTTCCCCACTAAGTCCCCAGATCTGTTTATCTGAGATGCAATCTTTGAACTGCTCTAACTTTGTGCCTGTTGCTCCGTTTTGCGCGTGTAGCATGTCCAGATGTTCGTGGAGATGTCCTCTACGTTTTACCTGTTGTTGTCATGCATGTTAGATGTCATCTTGACACTTGTTTTGCTGTTGCAAGAGTGCATCATGATATAAACTGCTGTTATGTGTTATTTTCATGCCACCTTTGACTTGTGATAACTTTTAGCTCGTTTGTCCAAACGATGCAAATGACATGTCCACGTGTTCGTCTTGCCACGAACTACGTGTTGTGTGTGATAGGTTGCATGGTAGCTTTATTGTTTCCTTGTTGTCATCGTTGCAAAGTGCCATGTTCACATGTTGTGTTTTCACTTGTTATGAAATGCCATCTTGATGAGCTCGTTGCAATCGTTGTGTTCACCTCAATGATGCATGCTTGTGTGTTTCGGGATCACCGTCATATGTATTTTGATGAGGTGCTTACCCTTTGCCATGTTTAGTTTCGAGGTGACTTAAACATGCTCTTTTGGATGCTATGATGATGTTGCTGTTTTAGGACTTAGTGAAATTTCACTAAGTCTGAAATCTGTAACGTTCCGATGCCTTGTTCGTGTGATGTTCTAGGACAAAGCATGTTAGTTTTGGGGTGGATTTTGATTGTTCCGTGAAGTATATATTGTTGTCTTTCCATTCATGTCCTCACATGTCCATTTAAGTGGCTGTAGCATGCTTATCTTTTGCTCTGAACTTTCAATAAAATTCTGCTGCCAGAATTTTATTGCAAAGTTCAATATGTCCAAGATCATTGCTATTGATCCGTGACTCCGTTGGGGGTGCACTTTGGACCTAGTTGCTGTACTATATATCTAGTTTGTGTTCAAGTCCTTTGCCATGCTTTTGGGTGCTGTAGATTAATTAATTTGAGCTCCCAAGATGCTATGTTGCTGTAATTTTCAGTTTTCGCTCAAATCTTGTTTCGGGCATAACTTTTAGCTCGTAACTCCGATTTCAGCGAATCTTATATCAAACTTGGGTGATTTTCTGTGTAGATTAATAATATCAGGTTATTATCTTGTTTTGAGGTGTTTTGCTTGAGTGATGTTTTACGTGCTCCATGTGCATCCCTAGTGCATCCATCATGCATTCATGTTTTTCGAGTGCGCATTGCATCGTGTTGATTGGTGCTTGGTGTGTTTGTTGTGTTTAGAGCCGGAAGCTGAGACCGGGAACGAAGTTGAGCACGAGTTTTCGAACGAGGTTGAGCACGAGGACCCTTCTTACGATCCGAACGAATTCTCTTCAGGCAAGATGACCGAACCCCGATAACTTTACTATCTTCGCCTATTGCTAGTAGTCTCGATCTATAGTTTTGCCTCGATGCCCATGTTCTTCTTGTCAGCCTCCTACTTGTAACCAATTGCCATGTTTAACCACCCTACCTATGCAAACCGTTGCTTGGCTAAGTACGCTTCGCTCAGCCCCTTCTTATAGCGTTGCTAGTTGCAGGTGAAGTGAAGATGCTTGCTCCATGTTGAAGTTTTGGTTGGGTTATATAACACTATATAAATGCTTTAATTGAAATCACCTATATATTGGCAAGGGTGGAAGGCTAAGCCTTTTGCTTGGTGTTTTGTTCCACTCATGCCATTAGGATCTGTATAAGCCGGTTTTATGTTCCTTCATTATGCGTTCCTAACACGGTTGGGGTGTATGGGACCCCCTCGATAAACCGCTAAGTGCTAAGTCTTTTCCAGCAAGTCCCAACCTTGGTACTATTTGCCTAAACAACTAAAAACTTTCCGAGGGAGTAATTAACCCGAGGCTTAATTAATTCAACCCCCTGGGCCAGTGCTCGACTTGAGTGTTGGTCCAAACTAGAGCCACTTGCGGATACCACCCGGTTCGCTGGGATCTTCGGTATCTGTACGTACTGCTCATCCGGACGTGTCCTGAGACCTAGATACGCGCGGCTACTATCAGGGTGTCGACACGCCGGGAGGATTTGCTGGATTAGCCTTACCTTAGCTCGGTATATCTTGAGCACGGGATTCCGAGGATACTCGGGTCTTCCCACTTTGGAGTTGCGACTCCGCGGATCGTGGGCTTGTAATGGGTCAAGTTGGAACACCCCTGCAGGGTTTGAACTTTCGAAAGCCGTGCCCGCGGTTATGTGGCAGATGGGAGCTTGTTAATTCCGGTTGTAGATAACTTGACACTATGATACTAATACACTACCAGCGTGTGTTCCGTGACTGTCAATTTCCGAATAGGGATTCGGGAGTTGAACACGGAGGGGTTATGTTTGAGAGCTTGTAGCTAGGATCACTTCGTGATCACTTCTCGCCGATGCCTTCTCTTCTCGCTCTCACTTGCGTAAGTTAGATGCTAGTTGCTGCTGCAGACTTGTTCTTTCTTCAGCCTTTCCCTCACCTAAAGGCTTAAATAGTTCTGTTACCCGGGAACGGGATTGCTGAGTCCTCTGTGGCTCACAGTTACTTCACACACCAGATGCAGGTCCAGCTGTGAGCTATCCAGGTGATGGCACCGAGCTGGATTGGTAGTACGACGAGGAGCGTAGTCGTTACTACGTGCGCTACCCGGACGATCAGTAGTGGAGTCTCTTACTAGGATTCGATCTGCCTGTGGTTTATTTATCTGAGTTTGGTTCTTTGACATTTGGCTTTTGCCCTTAGAGGGTTGTAGTGCTCTTAATGTATGATGTTTGAGACTTGTACTGTAATTTCTGTGACGTGGCGAGTGTAAGCCAACTATTTTTTTCAGTTTACTATCCCTCTTTTACATGAGTTGTGCAAAGATTACCAAACTTGAGATCATTCTAGGATGGACTTATGCCTTTAAGTCGTGCCTCGACACGTAGGAGGTATAACTCCATCCTGGGCATTACAAGTTGGTATTCAGAGCCTTCTCCGACCTAGGAGCCCCCACTGTTTGATCGAACCGTTGACGGTTGAGTCTAGGCACACACTGAAAACTTTTGAGTCCTATATTATATCGGAGAGTAGGATTTCTTTGCTTCTCATCCCTTTTCTCTCTGGTGAGGACTCCTGACGTCTACTCTTGTCTCTCCTATCTTCAAAATTTGCACAAATTTTTTTTAGGAATCCCGCGAGTATTCTGGGATTGTTTCGATGTTCTTGTGACAAGGATATTGTTCTCGATGCCTCCTGTTACCGAGGAGTTGAGCTTCGGGGTATCATTGTAACAAGCATATCGTGACAGTACTAAATACTTAAGACGGCCGACATCGAAAATCTCCCCTATACGGCCAGTGGCAAGATAACCCCGACATCACCCAGTACTGGGGAGGTAGTTCGGGAGTATTGCCATAGCTTGTTATAGTGGATGCTTTTCAAAGGTCCGAGGTACACAGTTTCCGAGAAAGACTGGTTATGTGTTGAAGGATGGATACACCTGGATGTAGGTTAGAGTTGATTGCGCGGTGCTTCCCGTGTATCCCCAACACCTGATTGCATAACTGGAATCTTTCGGAAAACTATAGGTGGGTTTTATCCAGTAGATCGTAGGCATTCTTCCAACGAATGCAGGTTAGTGAGTTCGGGGTTCGACATTGAGTGAAGGAGTTATATGACCGAGGTTACTATCAGGAGTTGCATCTTAAAGGGTCCTTGGCTATGCTGATCCGGGGATTGCAAAACCTTTTCGTAACGCGTTCATATGCTTTCAGCACAAAGATGTTAGAACGAAACTCCTCTCTTGTGTTTGTTCCTGTCCGTACCTTGTTGTTTTTCTTATTTTCATTTTGATTCCTATGTGGCTTCTCGTGAAGACTGATGTTATCAATTAACTAAGAATATCATTCGTTCCTCTTGTTCGGATGATTTCATTCGTTCTTATTGTTCGAATGATTATTGTGAAGACTTGTTGCAATTCATTCCATTGATTCAGCTTATTCCTTTTGTCAATCAATTGCTGATTCGTGGTCATCTCTTACAGGATGGCTCCGAAAAGGGTTCCGAATGCCAACCCAGAGGGTGAAGAGGTTCCAGAGCGTCCTCCTTCACCTCCTCCTCCGCCTGAGGCTTGGAGAGCAATTATGCAGACTACAGCTCAGAACACTCAGTTGATGATGCAGATGATGCAGCAAATGCAAGCTATGCAAGCTAATCAAGCTAATCAGGGTGTTCCAATGAACCAAGGCAACTTCTTCCAGCAGCACCATGCTACCCTCAACCAGTTCCTGGCTAACAATCCTAAAGCTTTCAGTTACTGTGTCGACCCTCTTGATGCTGAAGATTGGCTGACCGATATCAAGAAGCATTTTGAGTGCAGTAACGTGAAAGAAGATGACTATGTGAAGTTTGCAGCCTTCCAACTGAAAGATCAAGCAGCTGACTGGTGGCAGCAGTACAAAGACTCAAGGCCGGGTCAAGTGATCTCGTGGGAGAATTTCTGCAAGGATTTCCGCTCGCATCACATTCCTACAAGTGTTATCGAGGGTATGCGTGAGCAATTCCGCAACCTCAAGCAGGGCTCCATGACAGTCTATCAGTATAATGTCAAGTTCCAAAACCTCGCTCGCTATGCAAAGCAAGACATTCCTGATGCAAAGAGCAAAATCTATCAGTTCCGTGGAGGTCTCAAAGATGAACTTCAACTTGCTCTCACTTTGTTCGAGCCAGACGAATTCGATAAGTTCTATAACATGGCTTTGAAACAAGAAGCAGCTCAGCTCAAGATGGAGGCTTCTAAGAAGAGAATTCGAGATGCTGTTCACTCTACCTCATCGTCTCAGTTGGCTGCGAAACAACAGAAATTCTGGCTTCCTCCTCCTCCAGTGATTCGAGCTCCATACAACAACTCCAGCAACTACAACAACTCCAACAACAAGAACTCTAGTGGTCGTGGTTTCTCCCACCCACCCAACCCAAGCAACCAGTCGAAGAAGCAGTTTCAGTCTCAAGGCTCCAAGTCCAGTGGCTCTCATTTCCGTCCTCTCTCTGAAGTGGTGTGCAACAAGTGTGGCCAGAAGGGTCACTATGCCAACAGATGTCCGAATCCGAAGCGTCTTCCTCCTCCTCCACCTATGAGTTCAGCTATTGTCAAGCATGATCCAAAGTCTGCAAGGGTCAATCTGATGAGTGCAGCTGAAGCGGAGAACTCTTCTGATGTCATTTTGGGTAACCTTCCAGTGAACTCTTTTCCAGCTAAAGTATTGTTTGATTCGGGTGCATCTTTGTCCTTCATTTCAAGACCTTTTGTTGCTAAGCATGAATTTGTCACTCAAGTGATGCCGAAGCCGTTGAGCATTATTTCTCCTGGTTTGCAAATGACCTCTCGGGTGCATGTTCCGGATATTTCTATTCGCATGGGCGATTATCGATTTTTGGCTTCTCCGGTGGTTCTTGGTCATTCTGATATTGACCTCATTCTCGGAATGGATTGGCTTTCTCAGCACGATGCTCACATTGATTGTGCTCAAAAGGAGGTCAAATTGACTCATTCTGATGAAGATGTGATTATCTTCGCCTCCAGGGATAATACTATTCGGCTTTTCTCTCTTAATGATAAGGGTGAAATTAATGCCATAGAGCAAATTCCAGTGGTGAATGAATATCAAGACGTCTTTCCAGAAGATCTTCCAGGCATGCCTCCACACCGTCAGGTGGAGTTTGTCATTGAACTCGAGCCGGGCACCGAACCTGCTTGCCGGCGTCCTTACAAGCTCTCTCCGGATGAATTGAAGGAATTGAAGAAGCAGCTTGATAAGCAGGAGAGTATGGGTCTCATCAGACCGAGTACATCTCCGTGGGGCTGTGGTGTCTTATTTGTCAAGAAGAAAGATGGCACGGAGCGTCTCTGTGTTGACTACCGGCCATTGAACAAGAAGACGATTAAGAACAAGTATCCGCTCCCCAACATCAACGAACTCTTTGAGCAGCTCAAAGGAGCTAAAGTATTCTCTAAGCTTGACCTCCGAATGGGCTATCATCAAATTCGCATTCGCGAGGAAGACATTTCCAAGACGGCCTTCAGAACGAGCTACGGTTCATACGAGTATACCGTCATGTCCTTCGGTCTCGCCAATGCTCCTCCTACCTTTTCAAGGATGATGCATTACATCTTCAACCCCTATACTGGCGAATTCGTGCTTGTGTATCTGGATGATATTCTGGTGTTTTCCAAGAATGAAGAAGATCACGAAAAGCACTTGCGTCTGGTTCTTGATCGACTCCGAGAGCATAAATTCTATGCCAAGTTCTCAAAGTGCGAGTTTTGGCTCGATAAGGTTTTGTACCTGGGCCACATTATCTCAGCTGACGGTATTGTGGTTAATCCCGAGAAAGTTGAAGCAATTGTCAACTGGGAAGCTCCTCAGAACGTCAAGCAGCTCCGCAGTTTTCTGGGTCTTGCCAGCTATTGCAGAAGGTTTGTGGAGAACTTCTCCAAGATTGCCAAGCCTCTTTCCAACCTCCTTCAGAAGAATGTCAAATACTTTTGGTCTTCCGAGTGTGAAGTGGCTTTCAAAACCCTCAAAGAGAAGCTTGTTTCTGCTCCAGTTCTGATTCCTCCAGATGAATCCAAGCCCTATGAAGTGTTCTGTGACGCTTCTCTTCAAGGCCTTGGTGGTGTGCTTATGCAAGATAAGAGAATTGTGGCTTACACTTCTCGTCAGCTAAAGCCAGCTGAGAAGAACTATCCCACACATGATCTCGAGCTAGCAGCTGTGGTACATGCTCTGATTACGTGGAGACATCTGTTGTTGGGCAGAAAGGTCGACATCTTCACTGATCACAAGAGCTTGAAGTACATCTTCACACAGCCGCATCTGAACCTCCGCCAGACTCGTTGGGTCGAGATGATCCAAGAGTACAACCCCAGCATTGAGTACACTCCAGGCAAGGCGAATGTGATTGCAGATGCTTTGAGCAGAAAGGCATATTGCAACAGCCTTCTTATCAAGCCACACCAGCCTGAGCTTTGTGAAGCTTTCAGGAAGCTCAACCTTCAGGTTGTTCCACAGGGTTTTCTTGCAAATCTCCAGATTGCTCCTACCTTGGAAGATCAAGTCCGTGAGGCCCAGCTCAGTGATACCATGGTGAAGAAGGTGAAACATGGCATTGCAAAGGGCACTCCAAAATATAAGTGCTTCCGTGTTGATGAGAGAGATACCTTGTTCTTCGAGGACAGACTCGTTGTTCCCAAAGGTGATCTCAGGAAGCTCATAATGGAAGAAGCTCATGACTCTCTCCTTTCCATTCATCCTGGCAGTTCCAAGATGTATCAAGATCTCAAGCAATCTTACTGGTGGACACGCATGAAAAGGGAAATTGCCCAATTCGTGAATGAATGTGATGTATGCAGAAGAGTGAAAGCAGAACATCAACGTCCAGCCGGTCTTCTCCAACCTCTTCCTATTCCCGAGTGGAAGTTCGACCACATTGAAATGGACTTCGTCACTGGCTTTCCTAAATCCAAGCGAGGCAATGATGCTATCTTTGTGGTGATTGACAAGCTTACCAAAGTCGCTCACTTTCTTCCAGTCAAAGAATCAATCAATGCAGCTCAACTTGCAGAGCTGTACACTTCCAGAATCGTGTCCCTACATGGCATTCCTCAAGTGATATCCTCAGACCGTGGCAGCTTGTTCACATCAAGGTTCTGGGACTCTTTTCAGTCCGCCATGGGCACGAAGATCAGGTTCAGCACTGCCTTTCACCCTCAGACTAGTGGTCAAGTCGAGCGTGTGAATCAGATCCTTGAAGATATGCTCAGAGCCTGTGTCATCTCCTTCGGCATGAAATGGGAAGACTACCTTCCATTTGCCGAGTTCTCTTACAACAACAGCTTTCAAGCAAGTGCAGGCAAAGCACCGTTTGAAATTCTCTATGGCAGAAAGTGTCGTACCCCTCTCAACTGGTCTGAAACAGGCGAACGCCAACTTCTTGGCAATGATTTGATCTCTGAAGCCGAAGAAATGTGCAAAGTCATACGTGAGAATCTCAAGGCCGCTCAGTCGCGTCAGAAGAGCTACGATGACGGAAAGCATCGTGATTTGGCTTTCGACATCGGTGATCATGTCTATCTCCGAGTTTCTCCGATGAAAGGAACCCAAAGATTCGGTATCAAAGGAAAGCTTGCTCCTGGGTACGTCGGGCCTTTCAAGATTCTTGGCAAAAGAGGCGATCTAGCCTATCAGCTCGAGCTCCCTTCCAACTTTGCAAATGTTCATGATGTCTTCCATGTGTCTCAGCTGCGCAAATGCTTCAAGGCACCTGAGCGCATGATTCCGTTTGAGGAGATTGATCTTCAACAAGACCTTTCCTACCGAGAGCATCCAGTTGCAATTCTCGAAGAAACCGAACGCAAGACTCGCAACAAGTCCATCAAGTTTCTGAAAGTCAAGTGGTCACATCACACAGACCGAGAAGCTACCTGGGAACGAGAAGATCATCTTCGTTCCGAGTACCCTTCCTTTTTCCAGTCCTAGATCTCGGGACGAGATCTTTTTGTAGTAGAGGAGAGTTTGTAATGCCCCGGATGTAATACTTTCCCTTTTGGGTATATAATATATCTCCGGCCTCTTCTATTTCCATTTCGGGTTCTTTGTCTTTCGGGCTTTCGTCGTTTTGTTGTGTGAGTGTGTGGCATTCATTCATATCATGTAGACATGTGCATTGCATTGCATTTGTGTTGTGGGTTGCATCCGGTTCGTCGTGTTTCTTCCCGTTGTCCGATTCGCGTTCCGGAGCTCCCTCACGTGTCCGTGACGTCCCGTAGGCCTACTTTGTTGTTCGGGCGTTTTTCGTTACCGGTGTGCCGCGAGGTTGTTGTGTGTGTTGTTGTTTTGTTGTGTGCAACCCGCCTCTCAAATCTCGTCTCGTTTGGACTCCGTTGACTTTTCCCTCCGTTGTCCGTGTGGGTCCGATGTGCCTTCACTTCGTGTCCCGGAAATACCCCTGCTGCTTTCTTTTATCTCCGTCTAGGCCCTTTTATTCTATTCCCGCGATCGGATCCGTCGGATCGCGATCGGAGGGCTCCTAGCGCCCCTAAATCCCCTCCTAACCCTAAAAACTGCTACATATAGACCCCCCTAGTCTATTTGGGCATTCCCTTCTTCTTCCTCCTCTCTCCCCTCTTTTTTTTCTTTTTCTACTTCAGATCCTCCATTTTTCTTTCAGATCCCGAGGGGATCCAGCTAGTCATCGAAGCAGCAGCCGCAGATCGAGGCGGCCGATCCAGATCCGGATCGCGCCGTCGAGTCAACGCGCCAGGCGGCCGGCTCCGTCGCTCGGGGCGACCGCATCGACCGCGCCGGGCCGTCGCCACTTGGCGCCAGGATCGACCGCGTCGGCCTGGCCAGGGGGGACCAGTTCCCCGTCGGCCCACTTCCCCCC
>LR738709.1:417736811-417761325 GCA_902687465.1 Secale cereale
TAAGTGCTAAGTCTTTTCCAGCAAGTCCCAACCTTGGTACTATTTGCCTAAACAACTAAAAACTTTCCGAGGGAGTAATTAACCCGAGGCTTAATTAATTCAACCCCCTGGGCCAGTGCTCGACTTGAGTGTTGGTCCAAACTAGAGCCACTTGCGGATACCACCCGGTTCGCTGGGATCTTCGGTATCTGTACGTACTGCTCATCCGGACGTGTCCTGAGACCTAGATACGCGCGGCTACTATCAGGGTGTCGACACGCCGGGAGGATTTGCTGGATTAGCCTTACCTTAGCTCGGTATATCTTGAGCACGGGATTCCGAGGATACTCGGGTCTTCCCACTTTGGAGTTGCGACTCCGCGGATCGTGGGCTTGTAATGGGTCAAGTTGGAACACCCCTACAGGGTTTGAACTTTCGAAAGCCGTGCCCGCGGTTATGTGGCAGATGGGAGCTTGTTAATTCCGGTTGTAGATAACTTGACACTATGATACTAATACACTACCAGCGTGTGTTCCGTGACTGTCAATTTCCGAATAGGGATTCGGGAGTTGAACACGGAGGGGTTATGTTTGAGAGCTTGTAGCTAGGATCACTTCGTGATCACTTCTCGCCGATGCCTTCTCTTCTCGCTCTCACTTGCGTAAGTTAGATGCTAGTTGCTGCTGCAGACTTGTTCTTTCTTCAGCCTTTCCCTCACCTAAAGGCTTAAATAGTTCTGTTACCCGGGAACGGGATTGCTGAGTCATCTGTGGCTCACAATTACTTCACACACCAGATGCAGGTCCAGCTGTGAGCTATCCAGGTGATGGCACCGAGCTGGATTGGGAGTACGACGAGGAGCGTAGTCGTTACTACGTGCGCTACCCGGACGATCAGTAGTGGAGTCTCTTACTAGGATTCGATCTGCCTGTGGTTTATTTATCTGAGTTTGGTTCTTTGACATTTGGCTTTTGCCCTTAGAGGGTTGTAGTGCTCTTAATGTATGATGTTTGAGACTTGTACTGTAATTTCTGTGACGTGGCGAGTGTAAGCCAACTATTTTTTTCAGTTTACTATCCCTCTTTTACATGAGTTGTGCAAAGATTACCAAACTTGAGATCATTCTAGGATGGACTTATGCCTTTAAGTCGTGTCTCGACACGTAGGAGGTATAACTCCATCCTGGGCATTACAGGGTGTCTCGGTATGGAAGTTTGCATGTTCCCATAGGACAAATTCTTGGTTAGATGAGGAGTAGGAGGCCTAGGACGACATTGAACAGTTGGTCGATGCGTCGAGGACCTTCTCATGCGCGCTTAGCATCCTGTAGGCCACCCGCTCACTAGGTTGCCAGACTATGCCGCCTTGTGTGCCACCATGGTGACGGTGGACGATCAGGCTTCACGACGAAATTGGGTGAATCGCTGGAAGCATCTTAGGCATCGGTGTTTGTGACATGACATCATTCGTTAGTGATGAAGAGCAAGAAGGGGATCAACTAGTGAAAGTACTCTTCTTGTCCCGCAAGCTCAAATAAGCTCTGGTGAATAGTTAAATAAAAAATATTGAAAATGAATTCAAAAAAAATCTGAATTTCGTTAGCGGCAAACATTGATGAAAGTTTTCCTCTCTTGCAAAATTTCATCGTGAAACGACATTTGTGGAAGCCGTGGCAAAAAAACATCACTCCAAAATGCTTTTGGTTTTGACATTTTTGGAGCATCGATTTTGTTTTTTTAGTCACAACTTCTACGAAAGTCATTCAACGATGAAATTTTGCAAGCGTTGAAAACTTTTGTCAATGTTTGTCACTAGAAAGTTTCAGAATTTTTTTGGTTTTTCATTTTATTTTACTGTTCACCCGAGCTCATGTGAGTTCGGGCTAAGAAACTCCGTGTCCATGAACTAGGCTTTGCCGAGGAGGTAAAATCACATATAATCTCTTCTTGTTTTCTTCTTTGCCCGTTTTCACTACCATAACAACGTTTTAATAGCGCAAGTGTATCCCTGGTGCGATCAATTTTCTACTAGTAAAAATAAGGCGTGCAGATGAACGCAAAGAGTCCATGCTGAGCTAGATAGCAAGGCTGTGGTGTAAATGATCAATCAACCCAGTCAGAACTATTCGGCGGCAGGACCATGAATTCAGGAGATCAAAAAGATGCTACATACTAGGACTGATTTTAAAGTTTCTTGGGTCAGTCGTCGGCGAATGTTGCTGCACATAAATTAGCTAGAGTACGGGTCAGTCAGTCGACGAATGTTCACACACCGTTTCTTGTAATTTCAGATGACATTCGAGCTACGTTGGTTAAATAAATGCGACAACATTAACCCTAAAAAAGGCGTGTAGGAGGTGCGCGTGGGCTTGTACGGTTCAAGAAGCACCGATCCAGAATTTTTTTCAAGATTTCCGGCGATGCGATTTTTATGAGAGGAGACGTTCCCGTCGATGACGAGACATCTATGAAGATTTCGTATATCTCAGAATGATATGCCAGCTCACTCTTAAAGATGCTCATAGGAGTAGGATATGCATATGTGCTCATACGGGTGAGTGTATGTGTGTATGTTTTTTTCTATTGTATGAGTGTATGTATGAGCGTTTGCGTATGTACCATGTTAAAAAAAAATACCAATCCTTTCTTCTCTCTAAAAAAAGAGAAAGAAGAACCGATCCGTCGTCTCTCCTAAAACCTAATCGACTCTAGTCCCTAAAATCCACACGGCTCGCAAACCTCGAGCTTCTCCTCAACTTCCTCTTCTCCAGTTAAAAAATGACACTTCCTCTTCTCCGGCGATGATAAGGCGATTCTCCTCAGCATCTTCTCATCTGGCGACGAAGAGGCAACGCCGGGGCGCTCCTGCTCCGTCGCGACCCCCACGCCCTTGTGAGCCACTCGCCCGCCGTCATCCTCGTCTCCCAATCTCATCAATTTGGCAGGGAAACTTTTAGTAGGAATGCGAAAGGAAACCCTAGATTTGTAGGAGCACATACCTGCCGTGGGGGCGTTCACGAGACCAATTTTGGTTCGAACCCACAGATCCGGACACCCTAGGTTAGGTTTCGTGAGCTTGGTTGTAAAGGGGGAGGCCCTAGGTTAGGTTTCCACAGATCCGCGGTTTGTGGGTGCGTTGGCAGTGTTTTGGCTGAGGCACGGAACAGGCGGCACATCACTCACGCGGATGTGATTCGCGGTTCCGCCCACCGCCTCTCACCAATAATACTACACTTACCTTAGGCACACGAGGTGGATCCACGCAGTTCGTGGGTTTCTAGGTTTGCTCTGAAATTTTATCGAGCAGTTGCGTGGTTGCACACAACAATACAACATCATCCCGTAAGGTTAGTGCCTAGGATTCAGCCTGTAGATCTAGCATTATTGGTTTCTCACACTCCCGCCTCTGCTTTGCTTGCACAGCTGGTACTTCCAGGCAGCAAAACGGCAGCATCAACTGCTTGCCAGTTGCCACCGCAAACACCTCCGGGCTACCGCTAGAACTCTTGCTCCCGCTGCGCCCTTGCGAAATTTATTTCCAACTGGTGGGAACAATTGCCTTCCATCGCTGGAACGTTCCAGTGAATGGCATGGAACAGTTGAGTGCACCGGCTAGAAGACAATATATAGGCTTCCGAGGGCTCGCCATGGGTAGCGGCGAAATCTGTGGAGGATCAGGTGGTGGGAAGCCCAGGCGGTGGCATCTGAGTGGAGGTCATCACACCCAGCAGACGTGCAGAAGCATTGGACGAGAGGAGAGGAGCGACCTTGACGGGGTCGCCCCGCTCCCACAGAAGCACAGGGTGAAAGATGACCCATTAAACGGGCCATATTGTGGGTATGATGGCCAGCCAATCCAGTGGGCTGTGCCAGGGGTGGTCAAGCTGGGTATTCTTAATAGCCCCTGGCTGTCGCAATGGCCGCTGGCATCACGCTTCATATCTGAATTCTGTGTTTTCTTTTCTTGGTAATCATGCTTGCTTAAGTCTGCTAACTTGTTTGCAGCTGGGATCAGTGAATACATGCTGCTTCTGTTCGAGACACCCTCTGGCTTTGCAGTCTTCCGTTTTTGTGGGTCACTCATTAACCCACCTAAATCTCTGGAGGTACTATATGTTCTTCCTTCCTTGGTTACTGATGTGCTTGCTTGCTTTCTCTTGTTGTCCATGTCATTTACCTACTTTTCTGTTTTATCCTCGTCTCCTGCAGGACATATGGCTTAATTTCACTGACAGTAACACGGCAAAATGGGTTAGTGCCTCCCTCTTTCCTTCGGTTTCCTGCTTCTGATTTTATATCCTGATGTTGCTTGCCGCCAAATAATAATTTCTACTAGCGACTTTGCACCATTCTTGATTGCATCATCGTTTTCTGTTAATTTATTTTGTTTTGTGTTGAAGGAGCAACACAAACATATTCTTCATTACTTCTTAATTAAATAATTAAGAGGTTAACACAACTTTCCCTCATAAATCTGGTTGTAAAGCATGTAGCCTGGGTGCGAGTGCATGCATGCCCAAAAACTACTACTGCTAAATGTTCACCATGGGTGTAACAGTATTTCTAAAGAATTCGTTTGATGTGCTTCTATGAAGAGCAGCACCTTTGTTTATGAACGTAATCTGAATTACACTGGTATTTTGAAGAATGAGGACTTGGAACATGGGTACATCGTTACGGTTGAGATATAATTATTGAATCAGCCCCCTCTCCTTGTCGAGAGACATGACATGATACTTGATCAATTGTTTTGTTTTACCCCCTACCCTTGTTTTATTTCTTCATCAGGTTGTTTTGCTGATGGAGTTCCAAACTTTTGAGGACAAGTCCAGTGCCATTAATCAGAACACTGGTGTCAGTGAAAGGCTTGCTGACATGATCAGGGCGTGGCTCCCTGGGAAGAGAATGGCAGTCGGAAAGCCTGAATATAAGGAAATCATTGAAGAGAGATTGGTGAGTATAAGTTCCTGCTTTACCTATACCTTTGAGCAACTTTGATCATGATTTTCGCTGCGATTTCTTCCAGGAAATAGAATGCCTGTATAATGAACGGGTAATGGAGGTAATGTGGGGCATACAGAATTGCATGCCAGGTTTGATACCTATAGAAAAATCACAGCTGGCTAAAGAGGACCGCCTCCCGAGTAAGGGATTGCAAGAATTCTTGAAGCGTTATGGCTGTAATGTCAAACCAGAGATGGTGAGTTAATTAGTTGCCATGGACCAAAGTTTTGGACACAACTTCAGTAGAAAAATTGTGCTTAGCATATCTTCTTTAGTGATGAAGCAATCTTCTTTGTCTCCAGGTCAATGAACAAATTGTTGCGACGGCTTCTGCATTGTCTGCGTGTGATTCTGTTCAGAAGAAATATTCTCTAGTCTTGCGCAAAGCAGGTGCTGTCATTAAGGATGTGTCTGGCATCAGCTGTGAGGGTTGGAGCTTACTGGACATTGCAACAGCTCTGAAGATGATATGGAAGCCTAAAAAAGTTGGCAATTCATCTCTGGTAAATTGTAGATACTATTTGGTGAATGTCTTATCAGCTGCATTGTATCCCATTTCTTGCAAACTTGTCACTTGGTCTAAATCATGTTCCTTCCAGGTTTCAAAAGATGAGGCACTAAGATTGGTGAACGATGCATCTAAATATGAAGCTCTGGTGAGTAAGTATGCTTCTTTTCGAGCCTACAAAGAAATGTTGAAAGCTCATGATGATAGGATCTCGAAAGAAGAACTACTGAAATCATTGGTTGAGGGCCTGAAGAAACCGTAAGGCTCATGGCTAGCTGAAACTGCTTGTTCTTAGTCTGAAGGGAGTTTGTGGCATGTTGGTTCACAGGGTATTATTGAACATAAGCTGATCTTGGTTGACTTCATTGCAGTCTCAGTCTGAGATGGTCCGTACGAACAAGTGTAGTGCTAATTAAATTTGAGCAACCCTGCTTAATTGGCTATCAAGTATTTTGCTATCTTAATTTGAACTTATTGTTTTTATCTGGTCATGGAATCTCAGATCGGTTACATCTAAGTATGTGTTTTGTGAAGGAGTAGCCGGGTGCATGCGCAGCGTTACACCTCGTAGGTGATGTGTATGTATCCAGTGTAAAATGCAAATATATATTGTCTCATGTTGTGTAGTATTTCACCTGCAATATTGCACAATGTGCTTGGATTTCAGTCATGGGAAAGATTAGGGGTAAATATCACCGGTAGTCATAGAACTTGCACTCGATGTTTGGTTTGGTGCTAGAACTTTGAAAATACGGAATTGTAGTCATTTAAATTGACTCAAGTGTGCACATGCGGTCCCAAATGCTTACATGGGCGTATCCATGTGTATGACCCCAACTGGCAGTGAGTGAAGGCGCTCGGATGATGCATTTTTTGCACAAAGCACCTTTATATATTTTTATTCATGGATTTTTTTTGCACAAAGCCTCTCTCTCGATGGTTGTCTCTCGTTACTCTAACACGTTATCAGCACGCTCCCGGGTGAGCGATCCCATCGGCCTCACAACGAGACGCAGAAAGACCAAAGCGACGACGTCCCGAAGAGTGGTCGTGGCCCTTGGCTCGCCTGGATCCGCAGAGATCAGCGGCGCTCCTGCTCGAGGCCACGCCCTAGGCCAGCCCTCCGCAGCGATGCCGTCGGCCCCGTCGCTAGCCACGGTAAGGCTGCTCCCACGAGCGGGTCTCGCATCCGTGGTACCCAGCAGCGGCGCACAGTTCTGCATCGGTGGCTGGGTGTGACGTTGCAGCCGTCCTCAGCGAGAGCGTCCGTCCACAACATCAGGATCATGCAAAGGCCAAAGTACTGATCTAAACTGTTACGAGAACAAGGTGTTTACTTTCCAATTTAACAATTGCAACCAGGAATTAGTACCTTTTGTTCTCGCCATCAGCATGCATCGACTGCTCCAGGGAAGTAAGTACCATGTTATTTCCTATTTTCCCTTGCACTGGAACTAGCGGCAGTGCCGTCCGCCTTCTCGCCATCCCTGCAGGCTGCAGCGCAGTCTCTGAAATGGCCATAGCCATTTACGACGCGGTGGCCAACCGATTCGTCAACTGCGGACGCCGTGCCGGCTCGCGCCCCGCACCCGTTCGTGCGCCGCGCTCCGCCCGCGGGACACGGCCTTCGCGCCGTTGGACGCGGCCACAATGCCACTCGCCGACTCGGCCCTCTCCCGCCTCCACCAACGGCTGCTTTCGGCCGAGCGGCGTTCCCCGGCTACGGGCCTACGGCAGCGCCCCAGCGCCTCCAGCGCGGAGCTCCTCGCCCTTGTTTTTGCCTTCGGCGGCTTGACATCAGAAACCGGCGGCCAGCGGGCACAAAGCCATGGAGATTAGATCGGCAACTGCCATGCATGTGCAGGATGGATTTCACCCGAGCGGTTACCAATAAAAGGGTGAGATTTCTGGCCTCATCTCCTTCTTCCTCTGCCGGATCCGCAAAGACGGCCGCTGGTGCTGCCTACTTGCTCGTCACTTCCATGGAGTTGGTGGACACCGGCGCCTCCGTCGTGAGCTATGCACGCCAGCCGCTACTCCGGCCGTCGCACCGCTGGACATGACGGTCACCGTGCCGCTTGCAGAAGCATGCGTGGCAGTCACCACGCCCCTAGAGGGCGGCCGCAGCGCCGCCGAGAGCGACCCCGCGGTGCTCGCTGCCCCCCCGGCAACGACCTTGGCACCGCTGGACACGCATCGCCAGGATGCATGGGTGTAATGCCCAGGATGGAGTTATACCTCCTACGTGTCGAGGCACGACTTAAAGGCATAAATCCATCCTAGAATGATCTCAAGTTTGGTATCTTTGCACGACTCATGTAAAAGAGGGATTAAAATGCAAAAGGAGATAGTTGGCTTACACTCGCCACTTCACACAATACATTACATAAACAATCATCATACAGAACATCACAACCCGACTACGGGTGAAGATCCAAAAGAAAGATACCAAAACAACATAAAACCACAGGTCAGGATCGAATCCTAGTAGAAACCACTACTGAACATCGAAACGTCACAAACAAACGGTCAAACTCTTCATCGGGCTCCTGGTGAAGCACTGAACCAGCTCCTGCCTCAAACTCGGCTGAACCTGCATCTGGTGTGGTGAAGTAACTGTGAGCCACAGAGGACTCAGCAATCCCGTTCCCGGGTAACAAGACTATTTAAGCCTTGGTTGAGGATAAGGCTGAAGAAAGAATATGAGGTGAAGGAACAAACAAGAGTCTGCAGCAGCAACTAGCACTAACTTACGCAAAAGAGAGCGAGGAGAGAAGTGCATCGGTCGAAAGATGATCACGAAGTGATCCTAACTAAATCCGGTCAAACATAACCCCTCCGTGTTCAACTTCCGAATCCCTATTCGGAAATTGACAGTCACGGAACACACGCTGGTAGTGTATTAGAAACATTGTGTCAAGTTATCTACAACCGGAATTAACAAGCTCCCATCTGCCACATAACCGCGGGCACGGCTTTCGAAAGTTCAAACCCTGCAGGGGTGTTCCAACTTGACCCATTACAAGCCCACGATCCGCGGAGTCGCAACTCCATAGTTGGGAAGCCCCGAGTATTCTCGGAATCCCGTGCTCGAGTTAAACCGAACTAAGGTAAGGCTAATCCAGCAAATCCTCCCGGCGTGCCGACACCCTGATAGTAGCCGCGCGTATCTCGTCTCAGGCCACGACCGGATGGGACAAGCTACGGGTTTTTACCAGACCTTGAGTTTCCTCGAGGTGGCCCCGCAGGTTGCCCAGTTCGGACCAACACTCATGTGGAGCACTGGCCCGGGGGGGTTGAATTAAGATAAAGGGATAGCTAGTCCACATGCAAGTTTTATTAGTTATTAGGCAAATAGTACCAATGTTGGGACTTGCTGGAAAAGACTTAGCACTTAGCGGTTTATCAAGGGGGTCCCATACACCCCAACCGTGTTAGGAACGCATAATCAAGGAACATAACACCGGTTTATACGGTTCCTAACGGCATGAGTGGAACAAATCACCAAGCAAAAGGCTTAGCCTTCCACCCTTGCCAGTATATAGATGATTTCATTTAAGCATTTATATAGTGTGATATAACCCAACCAAACTTCAACATGAAGCAAGCATCTTCAAACTTCACCTGCAACTAACAATGCTATAAGAGGGGCTGAGCAAAGCCTACGTATAGCCAAGCAACGGTTTGCATAGGTAGGTTGGTTAAACATGGCAATTGGTTACAAGTAGGAGGCTGACAAGAAGACATGGGCATCGAGGCAAAATACTACAGAGCGATACTCTAGCAAGAGGCAAAAATAGTAATGGTATCCGGGTTCGGTCATCTTGCCTGGGATTCCACAGAGGAGAAGAACGGATCCAAGAAGAAGACGGAGAAGAAGCCTCACAACTCCGGAACGAAACCGAAGCTAACAAGAAAGCAACCGGAAAGAAAGAAACAACACGGTAAACACACAACCATAAACATGGCATACGATGCACAAACAAGTATGATGCATGTCCGGTTAAATATGCAAGGCATGGCAAAGTGCACAAACAAACTACAAGTTAAGTGGAGATCAATATGCAACGAGTTGCATATTGACGAAACACCACATTTAATTATTTAGTTGACTCTCATTATTTACAAGACAAGATTAATTATTTTTAGCATGGCAAGAGGTGAAGCATAAAGAAACTACACTATTAAGACAAATTAAATGAGGCCGGAGAATAACAACAACATATCCGGAAAATCCCCATGAGCATGTTTAATAATTATAAACAAACAACAACCACACATTAATTATGTTGTTAACATGATGCGGATGACATGAACAAGTTTATGCAAGTTTTATTAAAAGGTTGACAATTAACAAGATATGAAGCATTTGTCACCGTGGTGGAAGAAGGGTGCCACGGCAACGATCCGAAATGATGCAACGCAACAATTCGGTTCCGGTAACTCGTTGAGAGTCCGGAGCAAAAGGTAAGATGACGTGAACAAGTTGAACAAGATGATGGGGTGATCCCGTTGCCGGGTTCCCACGAGTCGGTGGCGAGGCAACCGAGGAACAAGTCAAAAGGTCGGAACGGCACGACGGACACACGGGAGACATTTCATACAACACAACAAGCATGCACACGGGTCACGTCTCGGGGTTATACCTTCGGAACCCTCGTCCTCGGAGGGTTCGAGGTCGTAGTGGAAGTAGCCGTAGTAGTGGAAGTAGAGGAAGTAGTCGTTCCGTCGGCGGTAGTTGTACTCGGGCGACGGTAGAGGAAGTAGTGGTAGTAGTTGTACACGAGTCGTGGTACACGGGGCGTCGGTAGTGGTACACGGCGACGTCGGGGTACATGTCGTTCTCGGGGTACTTGTTACATCGCGATCGTAGTGGTACTTGTCGAGCCGGTCGTCGTGGAAGTAGAGGTACTTGTGCATGTAGTCGTTCTCGCCCGTAGAGGTACTTGAGGGTCTCGGCGACGGTAGTCGAACTCGTTACGTAGATGTACACTTCTTTTGTCGCCGTGTAGTCGAACTAGAAGGTCGTCGGCGACTCGAAGGGGTACACGGATCTCGGTCTCGTACACGGTCATCTGTCCAAAATTACAGCAGGCACAAAACAAAAACAAAAACAACTACAGCAGCAACTAAACGGTCTCCGCCACGGCGAGGAGGTTGCAGCAGCAGAAACCAGCACGGCACGGACAGCGGAGACGCTGGAAGTCGGGGCAGCAGTCGAGCTGCGGCGGAGCTCGGGAGGAGGCTGACAAAACAGGGACCTGGCCCTGTCCGCGGGGAAGGACGGGAGGCGGCCTGGCCGCAGTTGATGGAGGAGGCTCGCAGTCCTCGCTTCTGGCCGGCCGGAGGAGAGGCGAGGGAGCCGCAGGACGCGGGCTGCTCCCGGGCGGAGGCGGGATCCGCGGCCGACGAACGGGGCGAGGAGGAGGCCTGCTCGCGGGCGGAGGGCGCAGGACCTGAGGCGCCAGGCGAGCTCGCGAGGGAGGCGCTCGCTTGGGGGCACCGGCTGCTGGCCGCTGGAGGACGGGCGCCGCACGGGAGGAAGGCGCCTGCGACCCTGGAGGACGGGGACGAGCGGTCTCTAGCCGCGGCGCTGGGGTTCCAGGAGGGAGAGGAGCGAGGCAAGACGCCCAGGCGAGGAGGAGAACGGGCGACGGGATTAGAGAGCGGGCGTGCGAGGGGTTCGAGAGGGAGAGGCTCGAAGGAGAGGGCAGGGACGAACGAGGGAGTTGGCGGCGGTCGGGAGGAAAGAGGGATCGAGGGGACTGGCTCGGGCTCGATCTAGGGTTCGGTGGAGGGGGGAGTTGGGCCTGATGGCGGCTGGGCCTGAAGGGAAGGAGGATGTGCGGCTGGGCCAAAGGGGAGGAGGAGATGGAGGCCTGGCTGCCTAGAGGAGTTTCTTTCTATTTCTTTTCTTTAGCAGAAAATAATAGAGAAGAAAGAGAAGAAAGAAAAGAGGAGGGAAGAGGAAAAAGATAGCACACAAGGAAGTATTTTTCTCGGGCAGCATAAAAAGAGTATTGTCCGAGAAAAATAGAAAAGGCGTGAACGGAGAAATAATTCAAACATATTTGAATTTTAATGCAAATAGTTTGAACTAAGACTTGATTATAGAAGTCTCCAAAAATGTTCAAATTTTCGGAGGAACCTCGAAACAACAGAAAAGAATTATTGGCAAGATTTTTGAAGGTGAAACTTGAATTAAAGAAGCATGGGGAATATTGCACGTGTGTTACGGGTAATTCCAGACAATGGAATATTATTAATATAGCTCCCTAAAATAATGAGAGACTTTATATGTTATAAAGAGAAGTCATCTTCCCTCGATTTAAATGGACCGAAGGTCCACACGGTTTATTTAGGTTGAGATGCAAAAAAAATAAATATGACATGATGGAATGATGACATGATGCAATGCAAAAAATAAATAACACAAGCACAAAGAACCACACGGGCAACCCTGAACATCCGGAAGCTCTGGAATCTTCTGGAACCTTCTGGAATCTTCTGGGACGTCAGTCTCGGGCGTCACAACTCTCCCACACTAACAGAGGATCTCGACCCGAGATCCTAGAGATATCACCGGGTAAAAACGGAAGAGGAAGAGGTAAAACAAAGTTGCTTCTTTGACAGACGAGTGAAACCAAAGAACCTTGAGAGGTTGAACAATCTTGAAAGAAAGAATACAACGGAGATGAACGAAGTTAAGAGCACTCCGGTAAAAGGATGAACAAGGAACATTACGAGAACCTTATAGGTTGAAAGACATGAATAAAGAGCTCACGAGCCAAAAGAATATGAAACTGCAACGGTATAGCCAAGGAATAAGAATGACAGAATTCGGACAGCACTCCGACTGAAAATGGAAGGAATTGAACAAAAACTTGAGAAGATGGATGATACTTGATGAAAACAACAACACAACACCTCCGGAACAATTAAAAGAATGGCACAAGGGTAAGAAGGATTTAGATAGCACTCCGGTTAAAAGATAGGCAAAACTAGATAGATGACGGAACTTGAATGAAAATACAACACTCCGGTTAAAAGATAAGCAAGGGAAAGAACATGATCTCGATAAAACGATATGATGGTTAAAGAGAGCAACATTACAAAGCCTCCGGAATGAAAGAATAGAATATAGATCAATGAAAGAAATGAATGGAGAAGAAAAATGACAACTTCTCCCATGGATGAATTTGAAAGAGCATCCTTACGAAGAAGGGTTGAACGGAGTTGTTGGAAAAATCAACAACGAAAAGAATAAGCTTGAAGTGGGCTTATGGAAAACATCTCAAAATTAAGAGGTAACAACCAGCCACTTATGGAAAACAATTGATTGGATTGAGATCAACAAGGGGATGAAAAAAAAACTTATGTCACCGGAATGATAAATGAAGAACTTGGGTCATCTATAAGCACCATAATTAGCAACAATCCTTAGGGAAAGCTTTAGGTGAAATACAACCCAAGATAACTCCAATGAATAAATTGAAGGGTTGAAAGGATCTCCTGAACAAAGAAAATGATGGGTTTAAATATCTCATTCTTGAAAAACTCGTGAATCATAAAATTTGAAGGAATTGTCAAGAATGACATAACACCATCTGAAAAGATAAGGTAGAAAGGATTGCAATTCAAATGCATGAAGAAGAATGCTTGAGCTCCAACAAGAATCTTGATGAAGACTTCAAAGATGAATTAAAACATGATGAACCACCATGAAAACTCCGGTATTGAAAGCATAAGAAGTGAAAGATGAAAATAATAAGATTCAAGGCCTGCGATGAATAGATTGAGCTTGAAATGATGTAATAGAAATAACTTGGAGCTCCGGAAAACAAGATGAACAACTTAGAAGCGAGAATATGATATGATGAACAAGCTCCTGACAAAAGAATTAAATCACCTTGAAGGAATAAGAATAAGAATTATGTCATGCATCTCCTTCACCAATTTAAATTGATGACAACCAAAGGATTTAGCAAACTACTTATTCTCGTTGGAAAGAATTAAAGAGAGATCTCACACAAGCTTGGGTAAATCTTCAACAAAGCACCGGTAGGATTATGAAAAGAGCGAGTGAATTAAAATGATAACAACGGAAGGGTAAACTTGAATGAACCACCGTAAGAAAATATGGAGACGAACGAAGAGGCATCAATGAAGAATATTTGGAGGACGAAGTTGAAAACTGAGAACGAAGAAATATTCTGAAATGATGGCCTTCGGAGGATCACAAAGAAAGAATTATGAAAAGCTTCGGATGGTATAAAAGAATTCCTCACAATCAAACGATAATGAGGATGGCAAGAAGCTAGAACCACAAATCATCAAGAGAACGGGCCAAGATTTAAGAGAAACTCTTCTCCGGTCTTCAAATGTTGAGAATGAATACGAGAAATGCCATGAAGAATTGTTGAGCACTCCGGAATGAAGAATTAGAAGGTTGAACCAATGATGAGAAAAAAGAATTTGAAAGTAAACTTGGAGAAGGCATGTGACTGATGGAAATCATTCTTACGTCACGCTTGAAAAGAATTTGAGTATAGCTCCAGAGAAGATATAAGAGTCAGGTAAGATCCTGGAAAAAGACCTGTGGGTTAGGGCCCACTCAAAGAAATCACCGTTGAAAAAGATTGCTTAAGAGATATTGCACCGGTTGAATTAAATGGCTTGAGTAAGATGACAATCCTCAAAATAGCTTGAACGGATTAAGAATGGAATATGAATCTTGAGCACTCCGGATATGAATAGCAAGAGGAGAATGATTAATTGGTGCACCGGAATAAGAAAGCATTGTGAAATGAGGAAAAGGATAAAATCAACACCGAATTCTTGAATTACATCCACCGGCAGAATTAGAGAACAAAAGAATGATGGACTTGAAGCTCTTGAGCATCTTCACGATAAATCACCGGATAAGAACATTGAAAGAAAAGAATGAAGAGACATCCCATTAATAACATGGATATTTCATTCTGAGAATTTCTGGCTCAATGCAGAAAAGGGTGGGAGGGTGGGGAAAACAAAGACAACTTGAGATGAATGAAATGGACAATCGTCAGATTTCTCAACGACGTCCTTATGGAATAACTTGAAGAGAAGGCACACCGGTTGAAAAGGATTAACATGAATATCTCAATGGTCAAGAAGAATTAGCACTCCCATAGAAATATGAGAACACCGATTAAGAAAGGTATGGAATCAACATTTGTCATCGAAGCAACTCGAATACCAGAATCAAAACAAAACAAAGGATAGATATTGAACGAATGAATTCTGCAGGTACATCGACTTGACGAGAAGCCACTTGAGAGAACAAAAAGTAAATAAAAGGAACAAGGATCAGATAGAACAAATACAAGATAGAAGCTTCGTTCGACATCTTCGTGCTGAAAGCTCATGGAACGTGTTACAAAAGGGTTTTGCAATCCCCGGATCAGCATAGCCAAGGACCCTTTAAGATGCAACTCCCGATCAGAACAAGTCCATAAAACCACTTCACTCAATGTAGAACCCCAAACTTCATATCGAGCATCCGTTGGAAGAATGCCTAGAACTACTAGATGAACCCACCTATAGATTTCCGAAAGATTCCAGTTATGCAATCAGGTGTTGGGGATACACGGGAAGCACCGCGCAATCAACTCTAAACCTACATCCAGGTGTATCCATCCTTCAACACATAACCAGTCTTTCTCGGAAACTGTTTACCTCGGACCTTCGAAAAGCATCCACTATAACAAGCTATGGCAATACTCTCGAACTACCTCCCCAGTACTGGGTGATGTCGGGGTTATCTTGCCACTGGCCGTATAGGAGAGATTTTCGATGTCGGCCGTCTTAAGTATTTAGTACTGCTGCGATATGCTTGTGTCAATGATACCCCGAAGCTCAACTCCTCGGGAACAGGAGGCATCGGGAACAATATCCTTGTCACAAGAACATCGAAACAATCCCAGAATACTCGCGGGATCCTAAAAAAAATTTGGTGCAATTTTGAAAGTAGAAGAGGCAAGAGTAATCGTCAGGAGTCCTTACCAGAGAGAAAAGGGATGAGAAGCAAAGAAATCCTACTCTCCGATATAATATAGGACTCAAAATATTTTTAAGTGTGTGCCTAGACTCAACCGTCAACGATTCGATCAAACAGTGGGGGCTTCTAGGTCGGAGAAGGCTCTGATACCAACTTGTAATGCCCAGGATGGAGTTATACCTCCTACGTGTCGAGGCACGACTTAAAGGCATAAATCCATCCTAGAATGATCTCAAGTTTGGTATCTTTGCACGACTCATGTAAAAGAGGGATTAAAATGCAAAAGGAGATAGTTGGCTTACACTCGCCACTTCACACAATACATTACATAAACAATCATCATACAGAACATCACAACCCGACTACGGGTGAAGATCCAAAAGAAAGATACCAAAACAACATAAAACCACAGGTCAGGATCGAATCCTAGTAGAAACCACTACTGAACATCGAAACGTCACAAACAAACGGTCAAACTCTTCATCGGGCTCCTGGTGAAGCACTGAACCAGCTCCTGCCTCAAACTCGGCTGAACCTGCATCTGGTGTGGTGAAGTAACTGTGAGCCACAGAGGACTCAGCAATCCCGTTCCCGGGTAACAAGACTATTTAAGCCTTGGGTGAGGATAAGGCTGAAGAAAGAATATGAGGTGAAGGAACAAACAAGAGTCTGCAGCAGCAACTAGCACTAACTTACGCAAAAGAGAGCGAGGAGAGAAGTGCATCGGTCGAAAGATGATCACGAAGTGATCCTAACTAAATCCGGTCAAACATAACCCCTCCGTGTTCAACTTCCGAATCCCTATTCGGAAATTGACAGTCACGGAACACACGCTGGTAGTGTATTAGAAACATTGTGTCAAGTTATCTACAACCGGAATTAACAAGCTCCCATCTGCCACATAACCGCGGGCACGGCTTTCGAAAGTTCAAACCCTGCAGGGGTGTTCCAACTTGACCCATTACAAGCCCACGATCCGCGGAGTCGCAACTCCATAGTTGGGAAGCCCCGAGTATTCTCGGAATCCCGTGCTCGAGTTAAACCGAACTAAGGTAAGGCTAATCCAGCAAATCCTCCCGGCGTGCCGACACCCTGATAGTAGCCGCGCGTATCTCGTCTCAGGCCACGACCGGATGGGACAAGCTACGGGTTTTTACCAGACCTTGAGTTTCCTCGAGGTGGCCCCGCAGGTTGCCCAGTTCGGACCAACACTCATGTGGAGCACTGGCCCGGGGGGGTTGAATTAAGATAAAGGGATAGCTAGTCCACATGCAAGTTTTATTAGTTATTAGGCAAATAGTACCAATGTTGGGACTTGCTGGAAAAGACTTAGCACTTAGCGGTTTATCAAGGGGGTCCCATACACCCCAACCGTGTTAGGAACGCATAATCAAGGAACATAACACCGGTTTATACGGTTCCTAACGGCATGAGTGGAACAAATCACCAAGCAAAAGGCTTAGCCTTCCACCCTTGCCAGTATATAGATGATTTCATTTAAGCATTTATATAGTGTGATATAACCCAACCAAACTTCAACATGAAGCAAGCATCTTCAAACTTCACCTGCAACTAACAATGCTATAAGAGGGGCTGAGCAAAGCCTACGTATAGCCAAGCAACGGTTTGCATAGGTAGGTTGGTTAAACATGGCAATTGGTTACAAGTAGGAGGCTGACAAGAAGACATGGGCATCGAGGCAAAATACTACAGAGCGATACTCTAGCAAGAGGCAAAAATAGTAATGGTATCCGGGTTCGGTCATCTTGCCTGGGATTCCACAGAGGAGAAGAACGGATCCAAGAAGAAGACGGAGAAGAAGCCTCACAACTCCGGAACGAAACCGAATCTAACAAGAAAGCAACCGGAAAGAAAGAAACAACACGGTAAACACACAACCATAAACATGGCATACGATGCACAAACAAGTATGATGCATGTCCGGTTAAATATGCAAGGCATGGCAAAGTGCACAAACAAACTACAAGTTAAGTGGAGATCAATATGCAACGAGTTGCATATTGACGAAACACCACATTTAATTATTTAGTTGACTCTCATTATTTACAAGACAAGATTAATTATTTTTAGCATGGCAAGAGGTGAAGCATAAAGAAACTACACTATTAAGACAAATTAAATGAGGCCGGAGAATAACAACAACATATCCGGAAAATCCCCATGAGCATGTTTAATAATTATAAACAAACAACAACCACACATTAATTATGTTGTTAACATGATGCGGATGACATGAACAAGTTTATGCAAGTTTTATTAAAAGGTTGACAATTAACAAGATATGAAGCATTTGTCACCGTGGTGGAAGAAGGGTGCCACGGCAACGATCCGAAATGATGCAACGCAACAATTCGGTTCCGGTAACTCGTTGAGAGTCCGGAGCAAAAGGTAAGATGACGTGAACAAGTTGAACAAGATGATGGGGTGATCCCGTTGCCGGGTTCCCACGAGTCGGTGGCGAGGCAACCGAGGAACAAGTCAAAAGGTCGGAACGGCACGACGGACACACGGGAGACATTTCATACAACACAACAAGCATGCACACGGGTCACGTCTCGGGGTTATACCTTCGGAACCCTCGTCCTCGGAGGGTTCGAGGTCGTAGTGGAAGTAGCCGTAGTAGTGGAAGTAGAGGAAGTAGTCGTTCCGTCGGCGGTAGTTGTACTCGGGCGACGGTAGAGGAAGTAGTGGTAGTAGTTGTACACGAGTCGTGGTACACGGGGCGTCGGTAGTGGTACACGGCGACGTCGGGGTACATGTCGTTCTCGGGGTACTTGTTACATCGCGATCGTAGTGGTACTTGTCGAGCCGGTCGTCGTGGAAGTAGAGGTACTTGTGCATGTAGTCGTTCTCGCCCGTAGAGGTACTTGAGGGTCTCGGCGACGGTAGTCGAACTCGTTACGTAGATGTACACTTCTTTTGTCGCCGTGTAGTCGAACTAGAAGGTCGTCGGCGACTCGAAGGGGTACACGGATCTCGGTCTCGTACACGGTCATCTGTCCAAAATTACAGCAGGCACAAAACAAAACAAAAACAACTACAGCAGCAACTAAACGGTCTCCGCCACGGCGAGGAGGTTGCAGCAGCAGAAACCAGCACGGCACGGACAGCGGAGACGCTGGAAGTCGGGGCAGCAGTCGAGCTGCGGCGGAGCTCGGGAGGAGGCTGACAAAACAGGGACCTGGCCCTGTCCGCGGGGAAGGACGGGAGGCGGCCTGGCCGCAGTTGATGGAGGAGGCTCGCAGTCCTCGCTTCTGGCCGGCCGGAGGAGAGGCGAGGGAGCCGCAGGACGCGGGCTGCTCCCGGGCGGAGGCGGGATCCGCGGCCGACGAACGGGGCGAGGAGGAGGCCTGCTCGCGGGCGGAGGGCGCAGGACCTGAGGCGCCAGGCGAGCTCGCGAGGGAGGCGCTCGCTTGGGGGCACCGGCTGCTGGCCGCTGGAGGACGGGCGCCGCACGGGAGGAAGGCGCCTGCGACCCTGGAGGACGGGGACGAGCGGTCTCTAGCCGCGGCGCTGGGGTTCCAGGAGGGAGAGGAGCGAGGCAAGACGCCCAGGCGAGGAGGAGAACGGACGACGGGATTAGAGAGCGGGCGTGCGAGGGGTTCGAGAGGGAGAGGCTCGAAGGAGAGGGCAGGGACGAACGAGGGAGTTGGCGGCGGTCGGGAGGAAAGAGGGATCGAGGGGACTGGCTCGGGCTCGATCTAGGGTTCGGTGGAGGGGGGAGTTGGGCCTGATGGCGGCTGGGCCTGAAGGGAAGGAGGATGTGCGGCTGGGCCAAAGGGGAGGAGGAGATGGAGGCCTGGCTGCCTAGAGGAGTTTCTTTCTATTTCTTTTCTTTAGCAGAAAATAATAGAGAAGAAAGAGAAGAAAGAAAAGAGGAGGGAAGAGGAAAAAGATAGCACACAAGGAAGTATTTTTCTCGGGCAGCATAAAAAGAGTATTGTCCGAGAAAAATAGAAAAGGCGTGAACGGAGAAATAATTCAAACATATTTGAATTTTAATGCAAATAGTTTGAACTAAGACTTGATTATAGAAGTCTCCAAAAATGTTCAAATTTTCGGAGGAACCTCGAAACAACAGAAAAGAATTATTGGCAAGATTTTTGAAGGTGAAACTTGAATTGAAGAAGCATGGGGAATATTGCACGTGTGTTACGGGTAATTCCAGACAATGGAATATTATTAATATAGCTCCCTAAAATAATGAGAGACTTTATATGTTATAAAGAGAAGTCATCTTCCCTCGATTTAAATGGACCGAAGGTCCACACGGTTTATTTAGGTTGAGATGCAAAAAAAATAAATATGACATGATGGAATGATGACATGATGCAATGCAAAAAATAAATAACACAAGCACAAAGAACCACACGGGCAACCCTGAACATCCGGAAGCTCTGGAATCTTCTGGAACCTTCTGGAATCTTCTGGGACGTCAGTCTCGGGCGTCACAATGGGGTTCGATCCCTAGCTTATGGTCGGCTCCTGGTCTCTACCTCCACCCCTCCTCCGTCGGAGGAACGGCTTGCACTGTCAACGCCGCCTTCGGAAGCGCCAGGCGCGGACCCTGGGACGCACGCAACCGAGAGCACCAGGCCTTGCCGCACGGCCGCGCCTCGCGCCCTCGTCGTCGTGGCCGTCCCTGGCCGCATCGGCGCCGCTCCCCGGCCTCCGCGGCCGCGCCCGACCGAGCCAGGCCGTGGCCGGCTCCGCCCGGCCACACCGCGCCTCGCGCCATCGCCGTCTGACCGCGCCGGCCGCCCCGCGTGTCGGCCACGTCCGTCCGCTCGGACGCTGCCGCCTCTTCGGCGGCGCCATCGCCGCCCCAGCCTCGGAAGTTCTTCGCCGCTGTGACCCCGCGGAGGCTCTTGCGGCGCCGGTGATCGCCGGAGATGCGACGGGATGCGGCGGCCACTCCACCTCCAGGCGGCGCCGAACAGATCGGGTTGGGTTGGGATCGACCGATCCCCAACCCTAACCGCATCCTTGTTTCGGTGCAGCAGCAGTTGGGCCGGCCAAAGGCTGTGGAGGCCGAGGCCCAGGCGCCTGGGCGACCTGCGGCTCCCATTTTCCCCTGCGCTCGGCTGTGGGCCGGATGGCCATGGGCCGTTCGACAATAGTTCTAGCAGTGATTTCATTCCTGTTAAATCCAGTACATATATTTCATTACTGTTTTCTGTTGAGTACCAATATGTATTCCAGATCTTAAGTTGATGTAATACATTTCCACATTTATTACGTGTTGAGATTAATTACATCCATTTGCAATAGAGATTTTTTTTAAAATCTCTTGCAAAGATAAATTCAGTACCTCTGCAGTACTGTTTCTCCGTTGAGTATGAGGTATTCCGGAGTATTTCTATGATGTATTTATTTCCATGTTAACCACATGTCGAGATTAATACGTCTATTTGCAATTGAGATTTTAATTTCTTGCAAATACATATGCAAAATTTAAGGTGTCATCCTTAGCAATTTGAGATTCACACTAATGATTTCGAGCTACCTTCTTGAAATCTATTAATTTTGCAATATTAAGATGTATTTATATTACGCAATCTGTAATATAAATAAATTACCGGTTTTTCACCGGAGATGATATGTTCTATGTGTTTACCACATTGTCATTCTTCATGAACATGTCACAGCGGCCGAGATTGATTTCTCCCGCGCAATAAACTTGTAAATTTTTGACAATAACATCTCCCTCATTATATTTGGAAAACACAAGGTAATGAGTTGGTTCTAATGCCCATGAGCAAACTATCTCTATTACTGTGAGATCAGTATGATCTTCAATGTGTTATGTTCCCACAATTGAGGTTGAACACTTTCAAGTTATACACTTGAGTCAAATTTTTGCATTCTTATTACAAAACCATGATGGTTTTTAATTTACTTCTTGTAAATTAATTATCTCTGGCTTGCCCCTGTAAGTAATCGATGGCTAATAATTTGAGGCTATTGCCCTCAATTGCCACAACTTACTTCACTACTAGGAAAATGCCTATTAATGGCGCACCTAGTTTGGCCATTAATGGCGTATTAGGGGTGCGCCATTACTAGCACGTCATTAGTATACTTTACTAATGGCGCACCACAGATGCGCCATCAGTATGCACAGTGGTGCGCCATTAGTATGCCTGGCCATGTGTAGCCAGGTGCTTTGGCATACTAATGGCGCACTCTGCTGTGATGCGCCATTAGTATGAATATTAGGTTTTTTTTATTTTCTGTTTTTTGCACAGGTTATGCATATATATAAATATAATTTCTCGTGGAGCCAACATATATGGTACGCACATCGAAACTATTAGAATCTACTCCCTCCGTTCCGATTTACTCGTCGTGGTTTTAGTTCAAATTTGAACTAAAACCACGACGAGTAAATCGGAACGGAAGGAGTATATAATAGCTCATAGAACAACTTAGCATCATGCATCATCGATCATAATAATAATAAAAACTCAACATTGGTATTAAATAATAAGTCTTACACATCATTATCGACCATACAACTTCTACTACGTAGCAATTTTCTAAGCTAAAATGGCATAAAACAAGATGGCGTTTGTCTCTAAATCAATTAGATTTAAAGGGCCATTATGGAGAACGCAGATTATCTTGTCTCCATTTCTTGCCCTTCTCACTCTATTGCTTTCAAGTACCTCCTTACGAGTTTTCGTTATTTTTCGCCATTCTTTGATTCTCATTCCTTCATTTTTAGAAGAAATCCGATATGGACACGTGTGGTTTGTAGGTTCACCTGGCAGAATGTTTAAAACTTGTAGTTGACCAGATTGAAACATGACAGGAGGCACACAGTCACTAGGGAGAATCTGTTGCAAAACATATAGTAAAACTTCGTAGTTAGCATTGTAGTTCAGTTCGAGAAGAACTAATGCAAAACATGCACGAATGTCGTAATAGTAAAAAAAATCTTACCATGGTATCTCCATTGATATTAACGTAGTTCAAGACGTGCACTAGTGGGACGTATTGACTATATTGTGGATCAATATTGCGATATTGAATGTAATCCAGAAGAAAGGAATAAAAGAAGATGATCTGCTCTTTGTCCTTATAAGTACATTCTGAGCCAGGGGTGTAGTAGGTTCTGTCTAGCATCATCCTCACATTATTTGAATAATCAAAATAACCTATCAATGGAAATAAGTTGTCAACTATTTTGAAATAAACAATATAAATTACTAAATAACTATGTTTGATAAACTCACTTCTCGGTAGAATTGGAATCATATCGTCAACAAGGACCCAAATGTCCAAATCATCTTCGGCGATGGAATCCGGATTACCAAGATCCATGGTGAGAAGCATACCCTCATAAAAACCATATATCTTGCAAAATGATTCCCAATTCTTGCAACTAAAAGTGGTTACGTTATCTGAATTGTACAAATCCACTTCTAAATCAACATTATGCATGGTCCTTAGTTGAATTTGCTTTGTCTCCGAAGTTTCATGATCTTCAAATCCCATCCTCTCCAAGACATAGCGTCTTGCATGACACGGGATAAACTAGTTGCATGTAAAAGAAGAAAATTAATTACTTACACGTTGAAGTAGCTAGAAATCGTGCTTAATTAATTACGAAACAAGACTTGTCGTTGCGTACCGTTTCGACATCGAAGGTCTCGTCGAGCTTAATACTGAAGTAACGACCGTCTACCAGGTGAGGCCTGTCGCACAGACCCCGGTCGTCACCGCACCAGGAGCACTCCGGGATCCTATCGTCGTCGGAAGACGACATTTCCTATGTTTCAAAGAGATTAAACTTTATAAATTAAAAATATGTACCTAGACAAGCTAGCTGTGGCACCACTAAGGGACTCAGGTTGTTCGGTGGCCTAAATGAAGGTACATACTAACAGATGTGCAACATGTTGCGGTTGTTGCCTGCATTATCCCTTACGATGATGTTTTTCTTTTCTTTTGGGCAGGCTAATGAGTTGAAGAAAAAGCTCTTGCGCAAGTAACAATGTGTACTCTCTGCTGAAAATCGCACGAAGAGAAAAAAAACTGCTTTACTTGACAAAGATGATCTCAGTAAACCTGCAGGTGTTCCCAATGTGTGCAACCAGCGGGAAATCTTAGGTCCTGCTCCTGAAGCAGAGCATTGCAGATAGATGCCCATGTTTTTGCATTCAGAAACCAAACAGTACCACCTATGCAAATTCATATCAAAGTATCTCAATTTCATTTAACTAGATCAAAGCATGATCAGTACTAGTGATAATCGGAGCAAAAATGATTCAAATTTCATATTAGCAACATAATTGGCAAAATGGCAACACCAACATCAATCAGCAGCATCTGGGCAATTGCACGACAAAACGACATCCGTATCAAAGAATTTGAAGATGCCTCAAAGCATAGTTTAACAACAAAAAACACAATCAGGAAGCATATATCTGAATTCAATTAGCAAGCATGCTCCCATCCCCAAACCCCCCATCTTGCAGCCTGCAACCATATTTACACACAGATCAACTGCAACTAGCAGCAATCAACACTCAAAAGTCAAAAGCCACCACAAAACCACCACAAAACCACCACAAAACTAGCAGCAATCAACATGTTGCACATCAACTTTATAAATTAAAAAAAAGTACCTAGACAAGCTAGCTCTCGGAAGACGACATTCAGGTTGTTCGGTGGCCTAAACGATGCCCGATATTAACCTGGTCTAAGCATCATCTGATCAATTAAGGAACTACAGGCAGAGGCCAAGCTGCAATACATCGAGCTCTTAATACCACTACTGCATCAAATATACTGGGCGGTCATGGACGAACAAAGCAGCAGCGATACATGGAGCTCAATCGCTAGGGGTCGTACCTGGGGGATGCCGGGGCGTCGGGGGCGCGGGCGTCGAGGCCGGGGCGTCGGGGGCGCGGGCGGCGGCGGAGTAGCTCCGGGCGTCCGGGGCGTCGGGGGAGGGGG
>LR738709.1:417771590-417860224 GCA_902687465.1 Secale cereale
GGGCGGACACGTCCGATGACGAGCGGACTTGTCCGAATCAGCGGATCGGGCGGAACGAAGTGGAGCGGGTCGGGTCCGCCCGGCTCCGCGAGGATGCGGCCAGCGGCGGAAGGAGATGGCTGGGGCGCGGCCCTCCGGCGGCGGCGGCGGCCGGCGGATCGGCGGAGGCAGCGGCCGCCCGGTCGGCGACGGGGAGGAAAGGGCGGCGGATCGGGCCGGCGAGGAGGACCCGGGGCGGCGGCGGCGGTTGCTGATACGTCCAAAACGTATCTATAATTTCTGCTTGCTCCATGCCTCTTTTGGGTGATATTGCTATGATATTTATACACTTCCATACACTTCTGATCATATTTGGACTAACCTATTAACTCAGTGCACCCCAGTGCCAGTTTCTGTTTTCGGCTGTTTTTGTATTTCAGGTTTTCACATTACGAGAAGTGCCAGGAAAAATCCAGAAAAAATATATGAAAAATCAGCGTTCCAAGAGCTATCATGCGGCCAAAGTACAGCCAGGGGGGACCCACAGGGGCTCCAGGCGGCCTGCCCAGGCGGCCCACCCTAGGCCGCGCCGGGGGGGCGCCTGGGCCCCCCAGGACTCCCCTGGTGACCCCCTTTGGCATATATTTAAGGTCCGTCGAGAAAACCCTGATTCCAGACCCTTTTTCTCCAGACGCGATTCCGATCTCCGCCGCCATCGCCATCAAGCTTCGGGGGACCAGAATTCCTGCGCCGGCACCCTACCGGGACGGGGAAGTGCCCCCGGATTCATCTCCATCGACGTTGCTTCCTCCCTCCATGATGCGGGAGTAGTTCCTCCTCGGGGCTGAGGTTCTTACCAGTAGCTATGTGGTCAATTCTCTCTCCCATGATGTGATCTTCGTTGTGATCATAGGCTATGTTAATCTAGGGTGATCCCATGATATTTTCCCTTCCTCTATGTATTGGATTGATGTACTCACTTGTCTTTATCTAGTATAATCCCCGAGACCAAGGTGACATCGGTCTATTGGACATGGATTAGAAAAGTATTTTCATGAGTGATTTCGTCTCTTCTGTGTTGATTGAAGATTGAGAGTCTCTTGGTGCTTGTCTTTGACTATCCTTTAGATATGTTGTGGTGATTGTGAGACTCTCTTTGGATGGCCGTGGTGACATTGGGAAATCCTTAGATTGAGAACTACGAACTTTGAGGTGTGCTTTTGTAGCCCTACATAATTCTCGTCCTCTCTTGACCACGAAGGAATGACCTCCGAGTGTGTCCCCTTTGCATGTTTTATGGGAAATATCATGTGATTCGATTATGTTAATGTTGTTGGGAGTTGCCACTAGTGAAAGTATGAACCCTAGGCCTTGTTTCCACCATTGCAATACCATTTGTGCTCACGTTTACCACTTGTTTGCTTGCTGCACTTTTTATTACAGAATTATATTACTTTGTTTTGCCATCCATATTACTTGCCATTTAACATCTCTTCGCCGAACTAGTGCACCTATACATCTAACAAGTGTATTAGGTGTGTTGGAGACACAAGAGACTTCTTGTATCTTAGTTGCAGGGTTGCTTGAGAGAGACCATCTTCAACCTCTACTTCCCTGAGTTCGATAAACCTTAGGTCATCCACTTGAGAGAAATTGCTACTGTCCTACAAACCTCTGCGCTTGGAGGCCCAACATAGTCTACAAGAGTAGAAGCGTGTGTAGACATCAAGCTATTTCTGGCGCCGTTGCCGGGGAAGTGAGTGCTTGAAGGTATATCTTTAGATCTTGCAATTAAATCTTTTTGTTTCTTGTTTTTATTTCACTAGTTATGCTTATGGACAACCTTTCTATTGGATCGTTGCTTGTGGGAAGACGCCCCACACCTGTGGTGGTTGCTCCTCCCCCTACTGAAATTGTGCCCTATAAAATAGCAGCTGGTATTATCGATTATGTTTTGGCTAATCGTTATGCAGGAGACAGACATCCCGGTGAACACTTGCTATATCTGTCACAATTATGTTCATTATTTAAGATTGCAGGTGTATCAAGGGAGTTTGTCATGAGGAAATTGTTCGCCGTATCACTTATAGATAAAGCTTCAGATTGGTATAAGCTTCTCGATAACGCGCACTTGCTTGATTGGCAAGAGCTTATGTCTCTCTTTTATACTAAGTTTTATCCTCTTTATGAAATTCATCGAGACAGGAACTATATCTATAACTTTAGGTCTCGTGACGGAGAGAGCGTAGCTCAAGCTTGGGGGAGACTGAAAATGTTAATGCTAAAAAGTCCTAACCATGGGCTCCCCAAAGATGCTTATGTGGAGAGTAAGAGTACCTTTTTGCATGTGGATCATGGTAACAATGCTTTATGTGATGCTTATATTGTTGAGTTTATTCGTGATCCCATTGAAAATTATTATGAGAAGGGAACATATGCTTATAGATATTTCAATAATATCAAGTTCCCTCTCTTTATGTTGAAGGTTTTGAAGCTGCACTTGTTTTGTCTTCCTATGCTTATTGCTTTGTGCTTCAATGAATTATTCTATTGCAATATTCCTATGCATAGGAAGCATGTTAGGCTTAAATGTGTTTGTTATTTGCTTCTTGATGCTCTCTTTTGTTCTTCAACTCTTATTCCTACGAGAGCATCATTAAAGTATTATGCCTAACTTAAAGGCATAAAAGAAAACGCTTTTGGGAGGCAGCCCACAATGAATAAAATTTTATTTTGCTTTTGTTGTGTCTTGATGTTGTTACTACAGTAGCATCATCATTGTATCTATACTTTTCAGCTTTGTGCCAAGTGTAGCCTCTGATTGCAAGAAAGTTCTAAAGTTGTGACGTGCTGTCCAGGAAACAGATTCTGTCATTGGACAGAAAAATTCGTATAAAATCACCAGAACGTCTTTTTGGTCTGAATTTTTTCGACAGCATGCTCTATACAATTGTCTTTCGGGCGTCTGTTCTGAGTTTTTTTATTAGAGTTGCAGAAGTGCCCCGAAAAAATCATTTACTACCTGCTGGTCTGTTTTTCACAGATTCTGTCCTGTTTTGCCTTTCCTTCATTTTGCAAACCTTGAGCTTGCTTTTTCTTTGCAAAAACCTTTTGGCAATCTTGAGAAACAGTAGACCTTCAAGAATATCCTTATTTCCAGCAAGGAAAAATTATTTTATTAAGGGTACTAACCTCGCTAATCAGATTATGATGAGTTATGTATGAAGGGAGTTTTCAAGTGTGCGAGGGAAGATGGTAAAAAGATTCAGGAGTGTCAAACGCTCAAGCTTGGGGATGCCCCCATGCACCCCCAAGAAATATTCAAGAATACTCAAGCGTCTAAGCTTGGGGATGCCCCCGTGCATCCCCTTCTCCATCAACAATTATCAGTTCGTCTTTCGTTCCACTATATTTTTATCACTTCATGTGTTATGTGCTATGCTTGGAGCGTCTTGCTTTTAGTTTCCTTTTTAGTTTTCTTTAGCTTTGCTTGCTGTTCATAGCGAGTTGGAACTCAGCTTTCTTTATGTGGGAGAGAAACACGCTCCACTTCAACCTAGAACATAACATATAATTTTCATGTCTATCTTTGCTGTGTGTGTTCTTTGTCCTTCAATAGCTACTATCATGTTCAGCTCTTAGTTTTCATGCTTATCTTTTTAAAGAGCTTTTGTTTAGTTGGTCGTTGGAACTCTCTTTAGTTTTCATGCTTATCTTGTTAAGAGAGTTGGCTTCTGTTGCATTGGTTGATATGTCTATGATAAAGATGCTACGTGCATAATGGCGCTTAGTAGTTCATGTTTTCTTGTGGTTAGTCTCAAATAGCTGGGGGATTCCCAATGTGTTATTGGAGTACCAACTTGATTTGTTTGCCTATGATGTGGTATGGTTTAGTAATATCTTCCTTCAATAATTTATTTTGATTGACTTGGCGTATGCTCACGCATATTTAAGACTGTACAGAAAGTCTGTCAAGCCTTGATGATCTTTTGTTTCTGAGTAGCGATATAACTACCATGCCTGATTCAATGTTGCTTTGTCGCTCTGCATGATTATGACCATCATTGCTCTTTTAGTTGGTCGCTCCCAGTCTTTTGCTAACCTCCACCTGTACTAAGCGGACTGACTGCTTGTGCATCCACATTCTTTTAATCCAGTTATGCCATATGAGTCCACCATACCTACCTATATGTGGTATTTCACCGCCACTCCAAGTAAATTTACATGTGCTACCTTTAAAACCTTCATTTTTGCAATACATAGCTCATGGGAAAGTAGCTTAAAAACTATTGTGGTAAAGAATATGTCGTTTATGTATCTTATTTCTTATAAGTTGCTTGCTGAGCGGTATCCATGTTTCTGGGGACGCCATCAACTGTTACACTTTTATTGAATATCATGTGAGTTGCTATGCATGTTCGTCTTGTCCGAAGTAAGGGTGATTTGCCATGAGTTGAATGGTTTGAGTATGCATATTGTTAGAGAAGAACATTGGGCCGCCAACCGAAGCCATGTATCATGGTGGAAGTTTTAGCTTGGACATTAATCCTCAACCTCTTATGAATGCTTAAGCATTAAAGAGGAGTCCATTATCTATTTTCTATGTTGTCCCGGTATGGATGTCCTCAATTTGAGATCTATCAAAAACGAGAAATCAAATGCGATTTATCTCCTTGGACCTTTGTACAGGTGGCATAGAGGTACCCCTTTGTGACACTTGGTTGAAACATATGTAATGCAATGATAACCCATGGAAATCCGAGCTAATTAGGACAAGGTGCGAGCACTATTGGTATTCGATGCATGAGGCTTGTAACTTATAGGATGTCTTATGCATAACACATATGAAGTATTAATACCGTTGACAAAATTGCTTCTATGTTTTCAAAATAAAAAACTCTAGCACATGAGTAATCCCTGCTTCCCTCTGCGAAGGGCCATTCTTTTACTTTTATGTTGAGTCTCCACCTTCTTTTAAAGCACCAACTACTGAGAGCTGATTGTCATTCTGAGTGTAATGTGCATTGTCCCAAAGTAGCATTGTCTTTTGCATGATTGTGATATCGTTTATTCTGAAATCATTGTATCTAGTCATCACTTAAACCTTGAAGGTGTCCCTGCATTTATGTTTTGCTTCACTAAAGGGGGCAAGCTAGATATCACTTTATCATATTTGCACATCATGTTCATTGCAAATCTATTTGATGTTTCAGTATCATATTGTAAAACTTTCAGTTCTTTGTGATTTTCTCATGAGGCAACTTAATTACTACAGATTCATTGTCTCAGTAAGCTTTTGTCATATGACTATGAATAAGTCCTATATGGTTAATAGCATGTCACCACAGAAATTATTCTTGTTATCATTTACCTACTCGAGGACGAGCAGGAATTAAGCTTGGGGATGTTGATACGTCCAAAACGTATCTATAATTTCTGCTTGCTCCATGCCTCTTTTGGGTGATATTGCTATGATCTTTATACACTTCCATACACTTTTGATCATATTTGGACTAACCTATTAACTCAGTGCACCCCAGTGCCAATTTCTGTTTTCGGCTGTTTTTGTATTTCAGGTTTTCACATTACGAGAACTGCCAGGAAAAATCCAGAAAAAATATATAAAAAATCAGCGTTCCAGGAGCTACCGTGCGGCCAAAGTACAGCCGGGGGGGACCCACAGGGGCTCGAGGCGGCCTGCCCAGGCGGCCCACCCCTAGGCCGCGCCGGGGGGGCGCCTGGGCCCCCCAGGACTCCCCTGGTGACCCCCTTTGGCATATATTTAAGGTCCGTCGAGAAAACCCTGATTCCAGACCCTTTTTCTCCAGACGCGATTCCGATCTCCGCCGCCATCGCCATCAAGCTTCGGGGGACCAGAATTCCTGCGCCAGCACCCTGCCGGGACAGGGAAGTGCCCCCGGATTCATCTCCATCGACGTTGCTTCCTCCCTCCATGATGCGGGAGTAGTTCCTCCTCGGGGCTGAGGTTCTTACCAGTAGCTATGTGGTCAATTCTCTCTCCCATGATGTGATCTTCGTTGTGATCATAGGCTATGTTAATCTAGGGTGATCCCATGATATTTCCCCTTCCTCTATGTATTGGATTGATGTACTCATTTGTCTTTATGTAGTATAATCCCCGAGACCAAGGTGACAGCGGTCTATTGGACATGGATTAGAAAAGAATTTTCATGAGTGATTTCCCCTCTTGTGTGTTGATTGAAGATTGAGAGTCTCTTGGTGCTTGTCTTTGACTATCCTTTAGATATGTTGTGGTGATTGTGGGACTCTCTTTGAATGGCCGCGGTGACATTGGGAAATCCTTAGATTGAGAACTACGAACTTTGAGGTGTGCTTTTGTAGTCCTACATAATTCTCGTCCTCTCTTGACCACGAAGGAATGACCTCCGAGTGTGTCCCCTTTGCATGTTTTATGGGAAATATCATGTGATTCGATTATGTTAATGTTGTTGGGAGTTGCCACTAGTGAAAGTATGAACCCTAGGCCTTGTTTCCACCATTGCAATACCATTTGTGCTCACGTTTACCACTTGTTTGCTTGCTGCACTTTTTATTACAGAATTATATTACTTTGTTTTGCCATCCATATTACTTGCCATTTAACATCTCTTCGCCGAACTAGTGCACCTATACATCTAACAAGTGTATTAGGTGTGTTGGGGACACAAGAGACTTCTTGTATCTTAGTTGCAGGGTTGCTTGAGAGAGACCATCTTCAACCTCTACTTCCCTGAGTTCGATAAACCTTAGGTCATCCACTTGAGAGAAATTGCTACTGTCCTACAAACCTCTGCGCTTGGAGGCCCAACATAGTCTACAAGAGTAGAAGCGTGTGTAGACATCAGTTGCAGGAGGCCCGGCGGCGTGGAGGCGAGCTCGGCGAGATGGCCGGGGCTCCGATGGGGGAGATGGCTGGCGCGCGGTGGCCGGCGGCCTGGCCGCGGCGAGCGAGGGAGACGGGCGGCGGAGGCGCGGGCCCGGTGCGGGGAAGACGAGGGCGCGGGGCGGCGGACGAGGCGCGGCCCGGATCGGCCCGGGGATGGGCCGGATCTGGGCCCGGCGGCGCGGGGAAGTGGGCATGGCGGCGGGCGAATCCGGAGCTGCCACGTGGCGGTGGGAGGTGGACCGGACACGTCCGGCGGCGGCGCGGACACGTCCGGTGGCGCGGGGAGGAGAGGAGCTAGGGTTTGGACGCAAAAATGGACGTGGGGACTAATTTATAGGCATAGGGAGTTAGGAGACTTCAAATGAGGAGCGGTTTTCGGCCACGCGATCACGATTCGACGACCGAGATGATGGGAGGGGTTGTGCTGGGTTAGTGGGCTGTTGTGGAGGGGTCTTGGGCCTTAAAGAAGATGTTCTTTTAGCCCACTAGGTTAATCGTTGGAGTACCAAACGAACTTCAAACGCAACGAAACTTGACAGGTGGTCTACACGTACCAAAACAACATCGCACGACAAGTCTCACCTCATTCCGGAAACGTTACATGGCCACACACGAAAGAAGGACTCGGGGATGCCACGGACACGTGTGTGAGCGTCGGAACTCGAAACGAACAACAGGAAGAGACGAGTGGGATCGGGTGCAAGTGACAACACAAATGCAATGCAATGCACAAGACAACATGACATGGATGAAATGCATACACGCACACGACAAAACGAAGAAACCCGAAATGAAGAAGAGCCCAGAATGAAATTGATGAAGCCAAAGTTTCATATATATCCATAATTGGAAAGTGTTACATCTGGGGCATTACAGGAGCCCACGCCCCAGATCGACGGCCCGAGCGGCGATCGATGGCGGAGGACGGGCGAGGGGCGCGGCCGACGGTGCGGAGGCCGTGGCACGGCCGACGTGGCCATGCGGCGACGGCGCGCGGGCGCGCGGGGCGCGTAGGCCCGAGCCCGGGTTGCGATGCAACGTACAGCCGAGCGTGAACGGGACGGCGAGGGTGGGCGTCGGCGACAGCGATGCAAGCCATTCCGCCAGTGGAGGAGCGGGTGGGGGCGGAGCCCCGTACACAGGCGCGCAAGCGGCTCCGGTTGTATGCATCGCGAGCGGCGACGTCAAGGCCGCGTCCAGAGGCGTGTGGAGCGCCCCGGATGGCGTCTCCAGGTGGCGTCAAGGCCGCGTCCAGAGGCGTGCGGAGCGCCTCGGATGGCGTCTCCGGTGACGCGGCGCGGCGCGGACGGCTGGGAGGCACCGGGCGGCTGGACGCGAGGCCCGCGCGACGCGGGCACGGCCGACGCCGGAGCCAGGGTGGTCTCGGCGAGGGCGGGCGCCACGGCTAGCGAGTTGGTTGACCTTCTCGCTCTTGGCGGAGCAACGTGCGTGATAACGTGTTAGAGTGAAACGAGGCAAATGAATCAATTTTTTCTTATTCCATAGGCGATCGCAGTATATATACAAGAGAACGGACGCTAACGAAGAGATGTGTACGTTCGCAGGGGCGTGATAATGGGTCGCGACGGTTGCCGAAACAACCACACGAGATATTATATAGGAAGGATTATCCCTTTAATTAAAAGAATTAATTAAATCCTAACAAAAATATCACGAGATGGAGGACAGAGGAGCGATGAGTAGTGTCCAGTAATTTTTTTAATTACATTACTATATGTTATCAAACTTTACCATAACTAATGATGGGCCAGCGTGGAATCCAAAAAAGTTTTTATTACCGTTAGTATACCATACAAGAGCACTTTTTTACCTTCATTACTAGAGTAGTGGTCAAACGTCACCAGGCGGAGGTGCAACATGGGCAGCCAGTAACAGATATTAACCTCTACTTCTCTACTACTATTAAAAGAGCGAACATATTTTTAAGCATACCCTATTTAATGTACACACAATAACACGGAGTAATTGGAGCCTCACGATCAAGTTTACTTATTTGGATCTAACCGTCAAGATAACAACTAACTCCATCAAAAGTACGTTTAGCAATTTTAGAGGCCAGACAAAAACTTCTGCCGTTAGCGTCAGGAGGAAAGGAAGCTATTTTTGTGCATGCGGATCGTGCTAAGGGCATGTACAATAATTCTATCTTAAGAGTGCCACGTAGGATAAATGATGAGGTGGATGAAAGAAAAATCATAAGAAAAGGCTTGTCTTCTCTTATTTAAGAAAAGCTAAGAGATGATCTCTTAGCATAATTTGTCTCATCATGTTTTTAGGAACAACTAATTATTGAAGAGAAGGCTAAGGGCATGTACAATGGTTCTATCTTAGCAATGCCACGTAGGATAAATGATGAGGTGGAGGAGAGAGAAATCATAAGAGAAGGCTTGTCTTTTCTTAATTAAGAGAAGACAAGAGATGATCTCTTAGCACAATATGTCTCACCATATTTTTAGGAATAATTAGTTATTAAAGATAAGACTAAGAGATAATTCATTGTAGACATTTTTTGTTATCTCTAAATTAAATGCAAGATTTAAGATAAGACCGCTTTATCAACCATTGTACATGCCCTAAGTGATGACCCATTGTAGACATCTTTTTTTGTCATATCTAATTTACATGCAAAACTTAAGATAAGACTATCCTATCAACCATTGTACATGCCCTAAGAGAGGAAACGAGAGAAAAATTAGACATGCAATAACTGCCCTGGGATAAATCTGCCTCGCGTGAAATTCGCGGGCTATCGACGCATCCTTTTCCATTCTATATGGATGGGCATCGGTAAATCCCAACTGCTCCTTCCTGAAGCCATGGCGGGGCCTTTTTCTTGTGCTCGGCTTGTGAATCTGGGCGAGCAGCGCAGCCGTATATCTCTTGTCTTCGTGAATCCACGGCGATGTTCTTCCCTTCGAACGCCGCTGCCGGTGCTGTTCTCTGATCTTCTATACGTCTAACGTATGAAATTCATCATCGAACGTCTATCCTTGCTTCCATCGATCGTACTACATGCATTGATTTCTGAAATTTTATTACCCGGCAGTTTGATTGATGAACGATGAGTTCCGGTTGTACGAGATGAAATAGATAGACTAGAAGACGCCAGACTGTACGACGACGTAGGCCCTGAATCAGGATTAGGCCGTGGCCTCTCGCGCAGACGCATGACCTCGTCAGGCTCGCGGTGGCCGGCCGACGTTGGATGTGGACGTGGACGAAACCATCGAACTTGAGCCTGGCCTTGTGCCCCTTAACCGGGCGGGCCGTGACCATGTCGTGCGCCACGGTGGCCATCTCCGGTGACTCCAAGGTAACTCAATCCACCCTGAGCGCTTATGACGCTGCTGAGACCGCGAGGCACTCTGGAATGTGGAGGCAGATACTGGGTACAGGTGTCCTTACCCGCCGGCGAGGAGAACGGGTGGTCAGCGTAAGAGCATATTCAGCCGCGCCCCCAAAAGGCCTCCCAGACGTTTTTTCTTCCATCGGCGTCAAAAAATCGGCCCAGTCGTGTCCCAAGAGCCCAGTTTTCGTCGGCTCGGGCTGAAATTGGCGCCGGCGGACCCAACCCGAACCCGGCGCGCTGGGGTTCGCTCGAGGGCGCCGGGCGAATCGTTTTTGGCGCGAAGAGCCGCGGGCCCGCCGTGTTAGCGGCTCTACTCTCTTCTCGCCCCTTCGTCGTCCTCATCGCCTCGTTTTTCGCGGCGAATCAATGCCAAAGCTGCCGCGCGCTGCCGCGCCGGTCAGCCTCCATTGATGCCTTACGGGCGGCGCAGTGAAGGCTGGGCGACGCATCCCTCGGTCGCCACGCAATCATACCACACGTAACGCGCCAGCCAAGCCTTCCACGCGGCTTCTCCGCCTATAAAAGCCGACCGACGCGCGCCGGAGAGACTCGCCCCGATCATCCTTCGACGACGCGCTCATTTTCTCCCCCTTTCCTCCTCTCGTCGTCACCAGTTGAGAAAGCATGGCCGAGCGTTTCCCAGACGACAGCGCGGCGGCGAACGGATTCGGGCGCCGTCATCTCCACGAGGACGAGGCTCGCTTCCTTTTCGAGGCCGAGTACCCGGTCCCGTCGGACATGCGGGTGCCCGGGGCGTGGAGGATCAGCACCGGCGGCGTGCCGGTGCCCCCGGTACCCACCGGCGCGGCGCGGCGTGCGGAGATCGCACACATCCGCTCGTCCCTGCCGCGTGCGGCGAGAGAGGGGCCCCGGTACGCCCCCGACAACACAATCTGGGAGCCGTACTTCCGCCGCCGGCACGACGAGCAGCTCGAGGCCACCAACGGTGTTGTGCCCTCCGATAGGTTCAACGCCGACGGCCGGCGCCGGTGGTGGGGCATGCCCGGGCGCACGTTGGAGTCCGTCCTCGAGTACATCGAGGGCGGCAACACGCCGCTCCTCGAGTACCCCGCTCCCCTGTCCTTCTCACGTCGCCGAGGGAGCTCCTGGACGCCGAGGCGCATGGAGACCGGGGTGTCCTTGTGACGCCCGAGACTGACGTCCCAGAAGTTTCCCGAAGATTCCAGATGTTCCGGGTTGCCCGTGTGTTCTTTGTGCTTGTTTTATTTATTTTTGCATTGCATCATGTCATATTTTATTTTATTTTGCATCTCAACCTAAATAAATCGTGTGGGCCTTCGGTCCATTTAAATCGAGGGAAGATTGTCTTCTATTTAAAACATATAAAAGCCTCCTAATAATTATGGAGCTATATTAATAATTATTCCATTCCTCGGAATTACTCAAACACACTTGCATAATTCCCCATGTTTATTTCACTTCAAGTATCACCTCCAAAATCTTGCCGGTAATTTCTTTCCGTTGTTTCGAGGCTTCTCCAAAAATCTAAACTCCTTTTATTTGCAAGCTAAATGTTTTAGTTTGCACTTCCTTGTGTTGGAACTATTTTTGTTGGGTTGGTAATATCCCGTAAAGCCTTATAAAAATGTTCCATATTTTATTTTTCTGTTCCTTGCCTCTTTTCTTTTATTTTTGGATCCCTCTCTATTTTTCTGCTAAGAAATAAAGAGAGGCAGCCAGCTCCTAGGCCATCTGGGCCTCCTCCTTTCCCCCCAGCGGCCCAAGCCTCCTCCTCTTTTGGCCCATCTGGCCTCCTCTCCACCGAACCCTAACTCCCCTCGCAGCTTCTCCCCTCGTCCCCCTCGTGCGACGCCGCCGCCACCCCGTTTCCCTCGCTCCTTCGCCTCTGTGCCCGACCCAGGTCCCTCTCGATCTCTCTCGCTCACCCCGCACGAGCCCGTTCCCTTTCCCACTGCCTCCCTCTCGCACTCACTCTTCGCCCCGATCTCCCTCGAGCCCTCGATCTCCCTCTGCCGCACGAACCCTCTCCCTCCTCTCGATCTCCAGGCCGCCTCCCCTTCGTTCCCCTCTCGATCTTCCCTCGACCGCCCGAGCGCCGCACCTCGCAGGGCCTCGTCTCCTGTCCTCCTTCCCGCCGGTTCGCGGCTCCCTCCGCGCAGGAGCTGCAGCACGTCCCTCGCGGCCGAGCCCCGCGCAGCACCTCTGCCTGCGCCATGGAGTCTTCCTCGCCTCTGCGCCCGAGCGCCCCGCCGCGCCAGAGCCGTTCTGCGTTGCCGCGCCTCCAGCCTCCCTCACCAGCTCGCCGCGGGAGTCCCCTCCGGCCAGGCCCGTGGCACCGGCGCCCTTCTGCCCCGCCGGCCAGCATCGCAGCGCGGCCCGGTCCGGCCAGGAAGCCGACGGCCGCCGCGGGATCTCCTCCGCGGCCTTACCCCGTCCTCGCCTCCGTTCTCCAGCAGCCAACAGGACGGGCGCCACGAGCCTCGCCTCTGCAGCAGGCCAGCAGCCCGACGGCCTCCCTCTGCGGCCCCTCCATCCTCCTTGCCGCCGCCGCGCCATGGCGCCTCTTCCTCGAGCCCAGCGACCGCGCGAGTCCCCGTCGGCCTTCTCCAGCCGCTGCCTCCTTTGGACTGTCTCAGTGTTGTAGTTTTGTTTTTTTTTTGTTTTGTTGCTGGTGTTGTTAACTTGAACAGAGAACGTCTATCGCCATGACCGCTACGAGCCTCGAGTACGTCTACACGGTGGCGTGTCAAGTACCCCTACGTTCGCGAAGTACCAAGTACCACGACGTCGACGACCTCGAGAACGACTACATGAACGTGTACGCCTACGAACGCCGACGCGACAAGTACCCCTTCGGAGAGGTGAACGACTACGAACGGGAACGACTACGCAAGATGACCGACAAGTACCACGACGACCCGAACGACTACCGTCGCCGTGTACCACTACCGTCGCCCGGAAACGAGGAATTCGCCAAGTACCACGACACCCCGTGAACGACTACTTCCTCTACGTTAACGTGTTCTCGACTCGCGGAACGACTTCTTCCACTACGTCCCTCGACGAGCTCGAACCGCCTCGAAACGCACGCTTCGAAGGTATAACCCCGAGACGACCCCGTGGATGAACGCTTGTGCTTGTTGTGTTGTATGAAATGTCTCTCGTGTGTGCTTCGTGCCCGTTCCACCTTTTGTCATGTTCCTCGGTTGCCTCGTCACCGACTCGTGGGAACCCGGTAACGGGAACACCCCACCTTTTATCTCGTTCACACCGCCCTTCATCTTTTGCACCGGACTCTCAACGAGTTACCGGAACCGATATGTTGCCATGCTTCATTTTCGGATCGTTGCCGTGGCACCTTTCTTCCACCACGGTGACAAATGCTTCATATCTTGTTTTGACAACCTTTTAATAAAAACTTGCATAAACTTGATCATGTCATCCGCATCATTTAACAACATTATATATGCTTAATTGTTGTTTGCTTATAATTATTAAACATGCTCATGAGGATTTTCCGGATATGTTGTTGTTATTCTCCGGCCTCATTTAAATTGCCTAATAGTGTAGTTTCTTTATGTTTCACCTCTTGCCATGCTAAAAACAATTAATCTTGTCTTGTTAATAACAAGAGTCAATTAAATAATTAAATGTGGTGTTTCGTCAATATGCAACTCGTTGCATATTGAACTCCACTTAACTTGTAGTATTGTTTGTGCACTTTGCCATGCCATGCTTATTAAACCGGACATGCATCATACTTGCTTGTGCATCGTATGCCATGTTTATGATATGTGTGTTTACCGTGTTGTTTCTTTTCTTTCCGGTTGCTTCTCTTGTTAGCTTCGGTTTCGTTCCGGAGTTGTGAGGTTTCTCTCGACTGTGTTGCTCCGTCTACTTCGTGGTTCCGTTCTTCTCCCTTGTGGAATCCCAGGCAAGATGACCGAACCCGGATACCATTACTATTTTTGCCTCTTGCTAGAAGTCACGATCTATAGTTTTGCCTCGATGCCCATGTTTTTCCTGTCAGCCTCCTACTTGTAACCAATTGCCATGTTTAACCACCCTACCTACGCAAACCGTTGCTTGGCTAAGTACGCTTCGCTCAGCCCTTCTTATAGCATTGTTAGTTGCAGGTGAAGATCGAAGATGCTTGCTTCATGTTGAAGTTTGGTTGGGTTATATCACACTATATAAATGCTTAAAAATGAAATCATCTATATACTGGCAAGGGTGGAAGGCTAAGCCTTTTGCTTGGTGTTTTGTTCCACTCATGCCGTTAGGAACCGTATAAACCGGTGTTATGTTCCTTGATTATGCGTTCCTAACACGGTTGGGGTGTATGGGACCCCCTTGATAAACCGTTAAGTGCTAAGTCTTTTCCAGCAAATCTCAACATTGGTACTATTTGCCTAATAACTAATAAAAACTTGCATGTGGACTAGCTATCCCTTTTATTCTTAATTCAACCCCCCGGGCCAGTGCTCCTCATGAGTGTTGGTCCGAAACGAGCGGACTGCGGGGCCACCTCGAGGAAACTCAAGGTTTGGTAAAAACCCATAGGATGTCTCATCCGGTCGTGTCCTGAGACCTAGATACGCGCGGCTACTATCAGGGTGACGACACGCCGGGAGGATTTGCTGGATTAGCCTTACCTTAGTTCGGTTTAACTTGAGCACGGGATTCCGAGAATACTCGGGTCTTCCCACCTATGGAGTTGCGACTTCGCGGATCGTGGGCTTGTGATGGGCCAAGTTGGAACACCCCTGCAGGGTTTGAACTTTCGAAAGCCGTGCCCGCGGTTATGTGGCAGATGGGAGCTTGTTAATTCCGGTTGTAGATAACTTGACACAATGTTTCAATACACTACCCGCGTGTGTTCCGTGACTGTCAATTTCCGAATAGGGATTCGGGAGTTGAACACGGTGGGGTTATGTTTGACCGGTTTTAGCTAGGATCACTTCGTGATCATCTTTCGACCGATGCGTCTTCTCTTCTCGCTCTCTATTACGTAAGTTAGTGCTAGTTGCTGCTGCAGACTCTTGTTTGTCTCCTTCACCTCATATTCTTTCTTCAGCCTTATCCTCACCCAAGGCTTAAATAGTCTTGTTACCCGGGAACGGGATTGCTGAGTCCTCTGTGGCTCACAGTTACTTCACCACACCAGATGCAGGTTCAGCCGAGTTCGATGCAGGAGCTGGTTCAAGTACTTCATCGGGAGCTCGATGAAGCTTGTGGTCGTTTGCTTGTGACGTTTCGACGATCAGTAGTGGTTTCTACTAGGATTCGATCCTGACCTGTGTCTTTTGTTGTTTTGGTATCTTTCTTTTGGATCTTACCCGTAGTCGGGTTGTGATGTTTTGAATGATGTATTGATTATGTATTGTATTGTGTGAAGTGGCGAGTGTAAGCCAACTATCTCCTTTTGCAATTTAATCCCTTTTTTACATGAGTCGTGCAAAGATACCAAACTTGAGATCATTCTAGGATGGGCTTATACCTTTAAGTCGTGCCTCGACACGTAGGAGGTATAGTCCCATCCTGGGCATTACAAGTTGGTATTCAGAGCCTTCTCCGACCTAGAAGCCCCCACTGATTGATCGAATCGTTGACGGTTGAGTCTAGGCACACACTGAAAAACTTTTTGAGTCCTATATTATATCGGAGAGTAGGATTTCTTTGCTTCTCATCCCCTTTCTCTCTGGTGAGGACTCCTGACGATTACTCTTATCTCTTCTACTTTCAAAAATTGCACCAAATTTTTTTTTAGGATCCCGCGAGTATTCTGGGATTGTTTCGATGTTCTTGTGACAAGGATATTGTTCTCGATGCCTCCTGTTACCGAGGAGTTGAGCTTCGGGGTATCATTGACACAAGCATATCGCGGCAGTACTAAATACTTAAGACGGCCGACATCGAAAATCTCTCCTATACGGCCAGTGGCAAGATAACCCCGACATCACCCAGTACTGGGGAGGTAGTTCGAGAGTATTGCCATAGCTTGTTATAGTGGATGCTTTTCGAAGGTCCGAGGTAAACAGTTTCCGAGAAAGACTGGTTATGTGTTGAAGGATGGATACACCTGGATGTAGGTTTAGAGTTGATTGCGCGGTGCTTCCCGTGTATCCCCAACACCTGATTGCATAACTGGGAACTTTCGGAAATCTATAGGTGGGTTCATCTAGTAGTTCTAGGCATTCTTCCAACGGATGCTCGATATGAAGTTCGGGGTTCTACATTGAGTGAAGTGGTTTTATGGACTTGTTCTGATCGGGAGTTGCATCTTAAAGGGTCCTTGGCTATGCTGATCCGGGGATGACAAAACCCTTTTGTAACATGTTCCATGAGCTTTCAGCACGAAGATGTCAGACGAAACTTCTATCTTGTATTTGTTCTATCTGTTCCTTGTTCCTTTTTATTTATTTTGTTCTCCAAGTGGCTTCTCGTCGAGTTGATGTACCTGCGGAATTCATTCGTTCAATTCTCTGTTCGAATGATATTGTGAAGATCATGTTGCATATCTATCCTTTGTTCTTGTTTTGATTCTGGTATTCGAGTTGCTTCAATGTCAAATGTCGATTCCAGACCTTTCCTAATCGGTGTTCTCATATTTCTATGGGAGTGCTAATTCCTCTTGATCATCAAGATGGTCATGTTAATCCTTTTCAACCGGTGTGCCTTCTCTTCAAGTTATTCCATACGGACGTCGTTGAGAAATCTGACGATTGTCTGTTTCATTCATCCCAAGTTGTCTTTGTTTTCCCCACCCTCCCTCCCTTTTCTTTATGGAGCTGGATTTCTCAGATGAAGTATCCATTTTATTCATGTGATATTTCTTCATTCTTTTCCTTCAATGTTCTTATCCGGTGATTTATCGTGAAGATGCTCAAGAGCTTCAAGTTCATCATTCTTTTGTTCTCTAATTCTGCTGGTGGATGTAATTCAAGATTTTGGTGTTGATCTTATCCTTTTCCTCATTTCACAATGCTTTCTTATTCCGGTGCACCAATTAATCATTCTCCTCTTGCTATTCTTATCCGGAGTGCTGAAGATTCATAATTCCATTCTTAATCCATTCAAGCTATTTTTGAGGGTTGTTTTCTTATTCAAGCCATTTAATTCAACCGGTGCAATATCTCTTGATAAATCTTTTCCAACGGTGATTTCTTTGAGTGGGCCCTAACCCACAGGTCTTTTCCCAGGATCTTACCTGACTCTTCTTTTTCCGGAGTTATACTTAAATTCTATTCAAAGTGTGACGTAAGTATGATTCCATCAGTCACATGCCTTCTCCAAGACCGCTTTCAAATTCTTTTCATCTTTGATTCAACCTTTTTAATTCTTCATTCCGGAGTGCTCAACAATTCTTCTTAGCTTTCTCGTCTTCATTTTCAACATTTGGAGACCGGAGAAGTGTTTATCTTAAATCTTGGCCGTTCTCTTGAAGATGGTGGTTCTAGCTTCATGCCATCCTCAGTATTGTTTTGATTGTGAAGAATTCTTTTATACCACCCGAAGCATTTCATGCATTCTTTTCTTTGTGTTCCTCCGAAGGCCATCATTTCAGAAGATTTCTTCGTTCTCAGTTTTCAACTTCGTCCTCCAAATATTCTTCATTGATGTCTCTTCGTTCGTCTCCCTATTCTTACGGTGGTTCTTTCTAGATTACTCTTCCGGTGTTATCGTTTTAATTCACTCGTTCTTTTCATAATCCTACCGGTGCCTCGTTGAAGATTTTTTTTCCCAAGCTTGTGCGAGATCTCTCTTTAATTCTTTCCAACGAGAATAAGTAGTTTGCCAAATCCTTTGGTTGTCATCAATTTAATTGGTGAAGGAGATGCATAACATAACTCTTATTCTTGTTCCTTCAGGTGATTTAATTCTTTTGTCTGGAGCTTGTTCATCATATCATATTCTCGGTTCTAAATTCTTCATCTTGTTTTCCGGAGCTCCAAGTTATTTCTATTATATCATTCCAAGCTCCATCTAATTCATCACAGGCCTTGAATCTTATTCTTTTAATCTTTCACTTATCATTCTTTCATTACCGGAGTTCTCATGGTGGTCCATCATGTTTTAATTCATCCTTGAAGTCTTCAATTTATTGTTGGAGCTCAAGCATTCTTCATCATGCATTCCAATTGCAATTCTTTCTCCCTTATCTTTTGAGACGGTGTTATGTCATTCTTGACAATTCCTTCATGTTTTATGATTCACGAGTTTTCAAGAATGAGATATTTAAACCCATCATTTTCTTTGTTCATGAGATCTTTCCAACCTTTCAATTTATTTGTTGGAGTAATCTTGGGTTGTATTTCACCTAAAAGCTTTCCCTAAGGATTGTTGTATTGTGGTGCTTATAAATGACCCAAGTTCTTCATTTATCCTTCCGGTGGAATAAGCCTTTCATATCCTTGTTGATCTCAATCCAATCATTTGTTTTCGTTAGTGGCTGGTTGTCACCTCATAATTTGGAGATGCTTTCCTAAAGCCCACAACGAGCTTATTCTTTTCGTTGTTGATTTTTCCAACAACTCTATTCAACCTTCTTCGTAAGGTTGCTCTTTCAAATTCAATTTTGGGAGAAGTTGTCATTTTCTTCTTCGTTCTTTTCTTTCCAACGACCTATGCTATTCTTTCATTCCGGAGGCATTCTGATGTTGCTCTCTCCAAACCATCATCTCGTTTTTATCGAGAATCATGTTCTTTTCCCTTGCTTATCATTTAACCGGAGTGTTGTATTCTTCATTCAAGTTCCGTCATCTTATCTAGTTTGCCTCTCTTTTCAACCGGAGTGTTGTCTGAATCCTTCTTACACCTTGTGCCATTCTTTTAATTGTTTCAGAGGCTGTGTGTTGTTGTTTTCATCAAGTAGCATTCCATCTCCTCAAGTTCTTGTTAATTCCTTCCATTTCAGACGGAGTGCTGTCCAAATTCTGTCATTCTTATTCCTTGGCTGCACCATTGCGGTTTCTAATTTGTTTGTCATTCGTGAGCTCTTGTTTCATGTCTTTCAACCTTCAAGGTTCTCATAATATACCTTGTTCCTCTTTTCTAACGGAGTTTTCATATTCGTTCATCTCCGTCGTATTCTTCTTTCTTTGTTCAACCTCTCAAGGTTCTTTGGTTTCACTCGTCTGTCGAAGAAGCAACTTTGTTTTACCTCTTCTTCTTCCGTTTTTACCCGGTGATATCTCTAGGATCTCGGGTCGAGATCCTCTGTTAGTGTGGGAGAGTTGTGACGCCCGAGACTGACGTCCCAGAAGTTTCCCGAAGATTCCAGATGTTCCGGGTTGCCCGTGTGTTCTTTGTGCTTGTTTTATTTATTTTTGCATTGCATCATGTCATAATTTTTTTTTGCATCTCAACCTAAATAAATCGTGTGGGCCTTCGGTCCATTTAAATCGAGGGAAGATTGTCTTCTCTTTAAAACATATAAAAGCCTCCTAATAATTATGGAGCTATATTAATAATTATTCCATTCCTCGGAATTACTCAAACACACTTGCATAATTCCCCATGTTTATTTCACTTCAAGTTTCACCTCCAAAATCTTGCCGGTAATTTCTTTCCGTTGTTTCGAGGCTTCTCCAAAAATCTAAACTCCTTTTATTTGCAAGCTAAATGTTTTAGTTTGCACTTCCTTGTGTTGGAACTATTTTTGTTGCGTTGGTAATATCCCGTAAAGCCTTATAAAAATGTTCCATATTTTATTTTTCTGTTCCTTGCCTCTTTTCTTTTATTTTTGGATCCCTCTCTATTTTTCTGCTAAGAAATAAAGAGAGGCAGCCAGCTCCTAGGCCATCTGGGCCTCCTCCTTTCCCCCCCAGCGGCCCAAGCCTCCTCCTCTTTTGGCCCATCTGGCCTCCTCTCCACCGAACCCTAACTCCCCTCGCAGCTTCTCCCCTCGTCCCCCTCGTGCGACGCCGCCGCCACCCCGTTTCCCTCGCTCCTTCGCCTCTGTGCCCGACCCAGGTCCCTCTCGATCTCTCTCGCTCACCCCGCACGAGCCCGTTCCCTTTCCCTCTGCCTCCCTCTCGCACTCACTCTTCGCCCCGATCTCCCTCGAGCCCTCGATCTCCCTCTGCCGCACGAACCCTCTCCCTCCTCTCGATCTCCAGGCCGCCTCCCCTTCGTTCCCCTCTCGATCTTCCCTCGACCGCCCGAGCGCCGCACCTCGCAGGGCCTCGTCTCCTGTCCTCCTTCCCGCCGGTTCGCGGCTCCCTCCGCGCAGGAGCTGCAGCACGTCCCTCGCGGCCGAGCCCCGCGCAGCACCTCTGCCTGCGCCATGGAGTCTTCCTCGCCTCTGCGCCCGAGCGCCCCGCCGCGCCAGAGCCGTTCTGCGTTGCCGCGCCTCCAGCCTCCCTCACCAGCTCGCCGCGGGAGTCCCCTCCGGCCAGGCCCGTGGCACCGGCGCCCTTCTGCCCCGCCGGCCAGCATCGCAGCGCGGCCCGGTCCGGCCAGGAAGCCGACGGCCGCCGCGGGATCTCCTTCGCGGCCTTACCCCGTCCTCGCCTCCGTTCTCCAGCAGCCAACAGGACGGGCGCCACGAGCCTCGCCTCTGCAGCAGGCCAGCAGCCCGACGGCCTCCCTCCGCGGCCCCTCCATCCTCCTTGCCGCCGCCGCGCCGTGGCGCCTCTTCCTCGAGCCCAGTGACCGCGCGAGTCCCCGTCGGCCTTCTCCAGCCGCTGCCTCCTTTGGACTGTCTCAGTGTTGTAGTTTTGTTTTTTTTTGTTTTGTTGCTGGTGTTGTTAACCTGAACAGAGAACGTCTATCGCCATGACCGCTACGAGCCTCGAGTACGTCTACACGGTGGCGTGTCAAGTACCCCTACGTTCGCGAAGTACCAAGTACCACGACGTCGACGACCTCGAGAACGACTACATGAACGTGTACGCCTACGAACACCGACGCGACACGTACCCCTTCGGAGAGGTGAACGACTACGAACGGGAACGACTACGCAAGATGACCGACAAGTACCACGACGACCCGAACGACTACCGTCGCCGTGTACCACTACCGTCGCCCGGAAACGAGGAATTCGCCAAGTACCACGACACCCCGTGAACGACTACTTCCTCTACGTTAACGTGTTCCCGACTCGCGGAACGACTTCTTCCACTACGTCCCTCGACGAGCTCGAACCGCCTCGAAACGCACGCTTCGAAGGTATAACCCCGAGACGACCCCGTGGATGAACGCTTGTGCTTGTTGTGTTGTATGAAATGTCTCTCGTGTGTGCTTCGTGCCCGTTCCACCTTTTGTCATGTTCCTCGGTTGCCTCGTCACCGACTCGTGGGAACCCGGTAACGGGAACACCCCACCTTTTATCTCGTTCACACCGCCCTTCATCTTTTGCACCGGACTCTCAACGAGTTACCGGAACCGATATGTTGCCATGCTTCATTTTCGGATCGTTGCCGTGGCACCTTTCTTCCACCACGGTGACAAATGCTTCATATCTTGTTTTGACAACCTTTTAATAAAAACTTGCATAAACTTGATCATGTCATCCGCATCATTTAACAACATTATATATGCTTAATTGTTGTTTGCTTATAATTATTAAACATGCTCATGAGGATTTTCCGGATATGTTGTTGTTATTCTCCGGCCTCATTTAAATTGCCTAATAGTGTAGTTTCTTTATGTTTCACCTCTTGCCATGCTAAAAACAATTAATCTTGTCTTGTTAATAACAAGAGTCAATTAAATAATTAAATGTGGTGTTTCGTCAATATGCAACTCGTTGCATATTGAACTCCACTTAACTTGTAGTATTGTTTGTGCACTTTGCCATGCCATGCTTATTAAACCGGACATGCATCATACTTGCTTGTGCATCGTATGCCATGTTTATGATATGTGTGTTTACCGTGTTGTTTCTTTTCTTTCCGGTTGCTTCTCTTGTTAGCTTCGGTTTCGTTCCGGAGTTGTGAGGTTTCTCTCGACTGTGTTGCTCCGTCTACTTCGTGGTTCCGTTCTTCTCCCTTGTGGAATCCCAGGCAAGATGACCGAACCCGGATACCATTACTATTTTTGCCTCTTGCTAGAAGTCACGATCTATAGTTTTGCCTCGATGCCCATGTTTTTCCTGTCAGCCTCCTACTTGTAACCAATTGCCATGTTTAACCACCCTACCTACGCAAACCGTTGCTTGGCTAAGTACGCTTCGCTCAGCCCTTCTTATAGCATTGTTAGTTGCAGGTGAAGATCGAAGATGCTTGCTTCATGTTGAAGTTTGGTTGGGTTATATCACACTATATAAATGCTTAAAAATGAAATCATCTATATACTGGCAAGGGTGGAAGGCTAAGCCTTTTGCTTGGTGTTTTGTTCCACTCATGCCGTTAGGAACCGTATAAACCGGTGTTATGTTCCTTGATTATGCGTTCCTAACACGGTTGGGGTGTATGGGACCCCCTTGATAAACCGCTAAGTGCTAAGTCTTTTCCAGCAAATCCCAACATTGGTACTATTTGCCTAATAACTAATAAAAACTTGCATGTGGACTAGCTATCCCTTTTATTCTTAATTCAACCCCCCGGGCCATTGCTCCTCATGAGTGTTGGTCCGAAACGAGCGGACTGCGGGGCCACCTCGAGGAAACTCAAGGTTTGGTAAAAACCCGTAGGATGTCTCATCCGGTCGTGTCCTGAGACCTAGATACGCGCGGCTACTATCAGGGTGACGACACGCCGGGAGGATTTGCTGGATTAGCCTTACCTTAGTTCGGTTTAACTTGAGCACGGGATTCCGAGAATACTCGGGTCTTCCCACCTATGGAGTTGCGACTTCGCGGATCGTGGGCTTGTGATGGGCCAAGTTGGAACACCCCTGCAGGGTTTGAACTTTCGAAAGCCGTGCCCGCGGTTATGTGGCAGATGGGAGCTTGTTAATTCCGGTTGTAGATAACTTGACACAATGTTTCAATACACTACCCGCGTGTGTTCCGTGACTGTCAATTTCCGAATAGGGATTCGGGAGTTGAACACGGTGGGGTTATGTTTGACCGGTTTTAGCTAGGATCACTTCGTGATCATCTTTCGACCGATGCGTCTTCTCTTCTCGCTCTCTATTACGTAAGTTAGTGCTAGTTGCTGCTGCAGACTCTTGTTTGTCTCCTTCACCTCATATTCTTTCTTCAGCCTTATCCTCACCCAAGGCTTAAATAGTCTTGTTACCCGGGAACGGGATTGCTGAGTCCTCTGTGGCTCACAGTTACTTCACCACACCAGATGCAGGTTCAGCCGAGTTCGATGCAGGAGCTGGTTCAAGTACTTCATCGGGAGCTCGATGAAGCTTGTGGTCGTTTGCTTGTGACGTTTCGACGATCAGTAGTGGTTTCTACTAGGATTCGATCCTGACCTGTGGCTTTTGTTGTTTTGGTATCTTTCTTTTGGATCTTACCCGTAGTCGGGCTGTGATGTTTTGAATGATGTATTGATTATGTATTGTATTGTGTGAAGTGGCGAGTGTAAGCCAACTATCTCCTTTTGCAATTTAATCCCTTTTTTACATGAGTCGTGCAAAGATACCAAACTTGAGATCATTCTAGGATGGGCTTATACCTTTAAGTCGTGCCTCGACACGTAGGAGGTATAGTCCCATCCTGGGCATTACAGTCCTCCTCCTCGTCCGGCGGCTCTCCCTGCCTCCACCTCCGCCCCGTCAAGCTGGAGCCTGATAACCCTCAACCGTAAGGGATCGAGATAGTCTTCGCGGGTAAGAATAACTCAATTTATTGATTCGACACACGGGGAGCCAAAGAGTATTTATAAGCTTTGACAGTTGAGTTGTCAATTCAACCGCACCTGAAATATACTTACTTGCAACAAAAGATAAGTGGTAACAGTGATATGATAGTGATAATAGTGATAGTAAAAGTAAACAGCAAAAGTAAATAGTGAAGGTAAATGGCAAAAGTAGCAACTAGTGACCAGCAGGGTTTAAAACACTGTAGGCTAGGGAGATGGATGGTTGGGCGCTGCATGGATGAGATAGATTCTAACTTGGGGCACGGCACACGGAAAAGTAATGATCATCTAGGCAAATATCAAACATTAGGCATGTACCCCGTAGGTAGTTGTACGTGCTTGCAATAAGAACTTGCACAACATCTTTTGTCCTACCATCCCGCTACGAACATGGCCAAAATGAACTTATGGAGATTAAGGTGCTCCTGTCAAAGAGCACCGGAACAAAGCAATGAACTCAATGGATACATGTAATCCTCAAACTACGGACCATCCCCTTTGGTGTCCCAAGCTGTCACTTTTGGGGTCGCCGGTTCCGAACCATAATAGGTGCAAACAACTCATAGATAGGATCACGAACACAAATATATTCATGCAAACACATATGGTTCAGATCTGAGATCATGGCACTCGGGCCCTAAGTGTCAAGCATTAAGAATAACAAGTTGAAGCAAAGATGATAAACACCATAGTAGATGATAGACAACATGCCCCCAACGATCTGACAAACTATTACATGATCTAACTCATCCAATCCCTACCATCCCCTTCGCCTACAGCAGGGGAATTACTCACACATGGAGGGAGAAGTCATGGAGGGATGATGGAGTGGTGATGATGATGTCGATGGCGACGATCTCCCCTCTCCGGAGGCCAATTCAGCCTCCAGATTAGCCCTCCCGAGGAAGAACAGAGGGTGGCGGCGGCTCCGCGACGGAAAACTGCGAAAAGAACTTCTGATCTGGGGTTTCCGCGTCGTGAGTAAAAATACGAGGCAAAGTAGGGCACCAGGGGGTGTGGGCCCCACCCAGGCGACCCCCCGGCGCGGCCCGGGGGGGGGGGGGGGCGCCCACAAGGCGCCTGGCCCCCCTCTGGCCCCTCTTCTGGCCCCTGGTTCCTTCGGGTGCGTGGATTTTCTGTGATTTTTCGTGGATTTTTTTGAGATACCTAAAAATCCGTTTTCCTGCACACAATAAAACCATACAGGCAGCTCTGCTGAAAACAGCGTCAGACCGGGTTAGTTTAATTCAAATCATGCAAGAATGAGGTCAAAACAATATCAAAAGTGTTTGGAAAAGTAGATACGTTTGAGACGTATCAGAGCCCCAGGACACGCCTGTCAGTGCGCGTACCCGCAGCTCCGGCGCCCTCGTCGAGCCCAAGGCGGAGCCCGGCCTCCCCCCGGAGTACGAGGAGATAGCCCGGCGCGGCTTCTCCGACGAGGACGCCATGAGATAGTCGCGCGACGACTACCTGCGCGAGGAGATAGTCTGGCAGTGCCGGGCCCTGGAGGAGATCGCCGCCCGCAAACGTGGGCGCGAGGACGAGAATGGTGTCGTCGTCCTCGATAGCGACGATGACGACGCCCCCGGACCGTCCAACCCGCCGCGCCAACCGGAGGAGGGATGCAGCAGGGACGGCGGAGGCGTAGGCGGGGGCGACGACGACGGCGGTGACTACACGCGGTTCTACAGCCTTCTCGACATGTATAACCGCGTGGGCGGGCGACGAGGGAGACGGCGGGGGTAGCCCGCGGTAGTTTCTTTTAATATGTTTAAGTTTGAACGAACTCATCCGTGTTTGCGTTAAATTCAAGCCGTGTTTGCGTCGAATTTGAACATTTTAAAAATCCATGGGGGGCCGCGACTGGGGCATCACGCCCCCAGTGCGCGGTTTAGCGCCGACGCGCCTCAGGGGGCGATTTTTAGCCCCTCTTGACAGCCAACGGCTCGAGATGCCCTAAAGGAGGAGCTATGCGAGCGGGGAGGTCGAGCCGTACTAAACTTGGCCGGTACGGGAGGTTAATGCTGAGCGGAGCGTGCTGCAACGGTGAGGCTCTAGATAGAGATGCGGTGTCGACCTCTTCCTTGTGCGGAAGCTGGGATGGCAACGCAGCGCGTGACGCTCCTTCGTCGCCTTCCTCACACGCAGGGGAAGAAAGGAGCGATGAAAGCACGCAGCGGCCATTTCCACTGTTAATTAGCACTGACCTCGACGTGGCTTAGGTAGCCGGCTTGTGTACGTGTGGGCGTACGTGCATGTGCCGTGCATGCATGTCTCCCGGCGAGAAAACGATCAAGGTGCTTGCCTGCTTGGCATCATGTGTACTTGTGTGTTGTGTCTCGCCGGAAAGTAACCGGCGAATGGCTCCTTGCACGCGCAAGTCTGGACGACGGTGCAGACTCTCCTGCGCGTCCATGTGGTTAACGGTAAGGGGACCGGCGGCCGGCAGCAAAGCTGGAACGCAGGGAAGAAGGAAAACAGTGTTGTCCCGCGGTTATCATCCTGAGTATCCATATGGTATTGTCGGGTACACGGGAGGAAGGAAATCCGGTGTTGTCCCACATTCTTCTCTTCTCAGCCTCCGCCTCGATCGACGCTCTGGCCGCCTCTACACAGGCAGCCAGCGTCCCTCAGCGTTGCGCCCTCCCCTTTCACAGCCCCCCCTCCCCCCTCGGCGTCTCTGTATGCCCACCACCAGTGTACGGACGTGACAACGCTCGCCACCTTCACGTACCTTACATTACCTGTGACCTGGTCATAATAATAGTATACTGAAACCAACAAATTCCGATTATGTTTTTCAACCTTCCAGTATAACAAGAAAAAAAAATACGATGATCATGTACTACATGCCATTTAAGGCGAAATAATCCACTGATTAGAGGTAATAAAGAGCACTTCATTTGCCATGCTTCCTTATTACCCATCTATCTGTTGTTTTACTTTGTGATGGTTTAATAATTTTTAAACTTTCAACATTTTCCTGACGATCCATGATAAATTTTTTGAATTCAAATAATTCATGAGGTCACATTTTGAGATGTGTGAATGGACCGACTTCTCAGTGGTGGGTGAGAGATTACGTGCACCCCGTTAGGGGGTGGCGTGCGACTGGGGAAGCTGTGGGTGCGGGCGGCTGGCCTAGGCACCTGAACTGGGCAGCGACAGCGATGGGTTGGGCGGCCGGGTGTGCGGGTTGTCGATGGGAGGAAGGAGGAATGTTCGATGTGCCACCGACTCGCGGGCCAGGGGAGGACAAGGAAGGGCGTCGCACGTGTCCGCTACTTGCCCACGCTGATACAAACACAACCCAAATGTGGGCCTGAAATGGACCACACACGAACAAAAAGCAGATGCTCGTCCGTTTCGATCGCCGCGTTGGGTCGATTTTTGTGTCCGTTTTGATCCAAACGAACACACGTGGACATTTTGGACATGTTAGAGTTGCTCTTAAATCTTGTTTGTTGTTGCCCCGCCCCCACCCACGCTTGCAACCAGCGCAACTATCCCAATATATTCATTAAAAGGGAACTCAGTTAATATATGTCAATATGCTAGAAACTAGACACATCGTACTATGTAAAATTCTACTATGTTTAATAGTTCTGCTAGGGTAACTTATTAGAGAAATGGCATTAGATTCCCTAATACCATTTCTAATCCAATGTACAGTTATAATCAGTTGAAAGATGTGACCTACAATGCTACATGTATTATGACTTCACTTTCAACGCATGCCCAGTGCTTTTCTCCTGCAATGCTCGTCGACAGAGTCGGAGCTGCCTGGTCGTCGACGCTTGTGGTGGATTGTTTGGCATCGACCGACACAGGCCTCGGCGCTTGAGCGGTGAGGGCTTCATCGGTGGTCGTTGAAGGTGGAGTCGGAGTCGCCCTCGCGGAGGAGTGATGATGATGACACCAGATTGCAACCTCGAGGACGTTTTTATCCACGATGGAGTGTGTGCGTTCTTGTGTGGGTTGCATGGTCGTCATGTGTGCCTTCTTCTTGCGGGCATCCTGTGACGGTCTTCACCCGGTATTCCGTTAATTAACTGGCCAACTATCTTCGACCTTTTTTAATGAAGCGGGCCCTAGGGACCGCCTTTCAAAAAAAATGTTGACTTACTGTAATTGTGACCTACCCATATCTACGCACATAGTAATTTATGAGTGCATGTTCTCTTCTCTCTGTTCTTTAGAAGTCATTGTGCATTATCACATTGTAGAAAAATATAAGAAAAATGTTTGTATTGTGATGCTGAATTTGGTCATCATGTGCGTTGCACGTGCATAATTACTAGTTACATTAGGTGAAGCCGAGTGGCATGGAGCGAGCGATTAGTGGACACGGGCATATATATGGAATTTAGAGATTATGCAAGTCATTATCCCGTCGTGAACTTGCCTCAACCGCGGGGCACAAATTGTGAGGCAAACGGTTCCGAACTCGAAGTACCCACACTTGTCATCAAGCATATATCCCAGTCATAGCAAAGCATGGTCTCAACACATAAGAATATATAATTTAGTGGCGCTCCTACGCATAAGACCCCAACTCATACATACGTATAAAAGAGCCCGTGCGTTGTAACGGGAGAGAAAACATAACACACACTCTTAACCCAACAACCATCATTCAAGACCACAATAGGTCCATCTCCTTTATTTTTGCGAGGCATCATATTTGTGTTGCCGCTTATCCTCCTTCTTACCCTCGCCGGCGATGGCCTCGGTGTTCACTCAAAACAAAAAAAAAACGTGTTTGAATATGTTTAATCCTAAGGTGTCTCTCTCTCCTCCCTCTCCCTCCCTCCCTCCCTCCCTCCCTCTCTCGCTTTCTCTCACTCTCGCGATGAGAAATCTGTTGTTTTCCCGTGCGATATTTTTCAGAGGTATGTATGTGTAGTTATCGATGTTTTCTTTTGTCTATATTGCTATAGTGGGGTGTTTATTTGCAATCCGGGTCGTCGCCGGTACGAAAGGAAAACGGATCTTACGCTAGTATAAGTTTGCTCCCAAAACGATATTTTAAAATATTTACAGGTAAAATTAACATCATATTTAGAGTCCACATATTTTTCTAATAAAATTTTATATATAATATGTTAAAATCGAAGTTACGGTTTAAAAGATACAGATAATTTAAAAAATCATTTGTTTGACTTAAATATATTCCAAAACAATATTTAAAATACTTAACAAGTGAAAATAATCACATATTCATATTCTACAAATTTTTCTAATCAAATTTCATATATAACATGTTCAAATCGGAGTTACAGTTTAAAAGACATGGATGATTTAAGAAAACACTGTTTGACTTAAATAAGATCCGCGGATGAATTACCTAAAACATCAGGGGGGTTTTCGGAAAATGTAAAATAACGATTCGGGTGTGACTTAAATCCGGATTGCGGGTTGATTTCAACAAAACATAGGGACTTTTGTGTAAAATATGAAAAAAAAGATTCATTTTAACTTAAAACAGGACTGCGGGTTGAATTCTCTGAAATAGAGGGACTTTTCTGAAAAATACCATGACGGACGAAAGAAACGCAATTTGCTTTATTATTACTAGCAAATATGCTCGTGCGTTGCAACGGGAGATAAACAATCACATTATGCAGGTGTGGTAGATATAAAAAAAGGTTTGCATCAAATGCAAGTATGAGATAAGGACTATTAAAATCTCATTTCACAAACTATGTCTGAGTGATATCATGATGAGATAAGGGACTTTTACAAATTAATTTCAAAAACTAAAAATATGATGATCTCATTACGACTTGATTTCCTAAGGCATCACAATGAAATATATTTTTTGCTGAGCAAATTGGATTGATGTACCCTGCCTAAGCTAGACTGATGAATGATGTGTCTCGCCTTGACCTAGCATAGCGATGTGTACAACGAACTGTGGTACCAAAATAAACATAACTGTGTATGGACGAAAAAATAGACATTTAGCCATTTTTATATGGCTTACAAAAACTAACCCATAGCAAATTGTGTCAATTTTTTTAGGCTCGATGTTGTACAAAACGTGGAAATCTTTATTTTACCAGACGTGGGAGACTAAATAAAATCATAAAAACACCTCTACAGATCTCCTAATAAAACCTCTACATAAGTAATGATTCGTTTTCTTCATTATTCACGAATTTATTCTAATTTTGTGAACATTTCTTAAATTTCATGTACATTTTTTTCAAAATCCCGAATATGTTTTGAATATTGTATAATTTTTTTAGAAATCATGAACATTTTTTATTTCATGAACATTTATTTGAAATCATTATTGTTTTTAGAATATGTGAACAATTTTTTGAAATTATGAACATTTTATGTTTTTTTGAATTTTTTGAATTGACAAATAGTTTATGATTTGTCAATAATTTTAAGAAAACTCTCTTCTTTTTCCAATAAATTCTGAATTGATTTAGAGAAGAAAAAAACTAAAACAGAAATGAGAAAGTGAAAAAGCAAAAAAAAAAAAACTGTTCCACTACCAGGCCAATTACCACGTGCTGGAGGAGGCGCGCGTAAGAGGGAAAAAGGGAAGGAAAATGAGCACAACAAGGGATCGATCCCTGGTCTCCAATGTAGAGGCCTGCAGCATTTGCCATCGCGGTAAATACAGTCCTTGTGGCGTAGCAGGGTATCAATATTTAAGAAACATATATTTAAGAAACATATTGTGGCGGTGATTTGTAACAAAACCGAATCCATTTTCTTTACTTATGGCATGAGGGTAATTGTTAGCAACTTCTTGTGCAAATACAATGACGGACGACCAGAAGCACTCCGTGCTTTATTAGTAGGTAAAGATAAAGATTAGATAAAGATGCAAGTCATTATCCCTTCGTGAACTTGCCTCAATTTGTATGAGTGCATGTTCTCTTCTCTCTGTTCTTTAGAAGTCATTGTGCATTATCACATTGTAGAAAAATATAAGAAAAATGTTTGTATTGTGATGCTGAATTTGGTCATCATGTGCGTTGCACGTGCATAATTACTAGTTACATTAGGTGAGGCCGAGTGGCATGGAGCAAGCGATTAGTGGACACGGGCATATATATGGAATTTAGAGATTATGCAAGTCATTATCCCGTCGTGAACTTGCCTCAACCGCGGGGCACAAATTGTGAGGCAAACGGTTCCGAACTCGAAGTACCCACACTTGTCATCAAGCATATATCCCAGTCATAGCAAAGCATGGTCTCAACACATAAGAATATACTCCCTTCGTTCCAAGATAGATGACCTAACTTTATACTAAAGTTAATACAAAGTTGAGTCATCTATTTTAGAACGGAGGGAGTATAATTTAGTGGCGCTCCTACGCACAAGACCCCAACTCATACGTACGATATCACATTACAAGTCCTCATATCATCAACGATGACAAAATCTTAAGAGTATAAGTCTAGTTACAATCACCAAGTCAAACGTAAAATTCTGTCCAACATAGTACAGTCATCTTAATAATTTCATACCCCCTCCGTTCGTAAATATTTGTTTTTCTAGACATTTCAAATGATTACAACATACGGATGCAGGTAGACATGTTTTAGAGTGTAGATTCATTCATTTTGCTTCGTATGTAGTCACTTGTTAAAATGCCTCGAAAGACAAATATTTAGGAACGGAGGAAGTAGGATTTAGTGTATAACACGAAATCTAACAAATAATATATGTTTAAGCATCTGCAGAATATCCTGTACTCCCTCTGTCCGAAAATACTTGTCATCAAAATGAATAAAATGGGATATATCTAGATATATTTTAGTTCTAGATACATCCATTTTTGTTCATTTTGATGACAAGTATTTCCGGACGGAGGGAGTACAATTTTTGTGTTGTGACTTCAATTTAATTAAACCTCTAGCATGGCCTAAACTGCCATACAACAAATTCTGCACCCCAGGAACATAAATTTCGGGACAGAAAACTAAAATGATGGCTGCTCTCAAACCGTACATCCAAACGAAGCAAATAAGTACTCTATGGAAACCTTGAACTTTATCTAAAACTTATGTAAAGGGGCCAACTCTAAATTCTAAGCATAGCTAACTCATTTTTTAGATAGAAGCTTGCTGTCCAGAACTGTCAGGCACTGCAGTTTTTAACTGAACCAAGTTCAGTGATGTACAACAAGGGAAAACCAGTGTACAAGAGCATTTCTAATCCTCACGTGTAAGATAAAACAGAATTATAACTTGCGAACTAACTCCTCTCCCCAGGTTTAATTGCTTACACGCATATAGACATGTTCGTCAAGCTGTTGGTCACATCAAACAATCCAGCCAAGATGCTAACCCACCTACAGGAACTATGTTGCTCCAGCGCTAAAGATCGAACCAAGAGTGACACAAGGAGTTGGAGAAGCAACAGACCGGGGGTGGGCCGATGGCCAGCAGCAGCCCGTGCTCCACCGGCAGCAGCGGCGGCCACGACGACGCAAGGAGCAAAGGGAGCGGGAGCAGCCTCCACACGGCAGCGACCACGACGAGAAGTGGCGCCAAGAACAACAGCAATCTCACAGCGATGGCAATCACGCCACCAGCAGCAGCAGCGACCTGACGGCTGCGGCCTCCAATGGATAAGATGAGAGGAAGACTTGGAAAGGGGAATAGAAGAAAAACAGGGCTTGAGCACAGCGTACAACGGCACAACGGGCGAGGCAGCGTGGGGCGGCGGCGGCTGTTATCTCTGAGCTCGAAGCTCTGCTAATGGCGAAAACACACACGAGACTGAATTTTGTGCGGCGCAAATCCTGCTGTTTTTCTGCTTCTCTCATCTTATTCACTTGATGAACGGGAAAAACGGATCGAGGCGTGCCCCATCTACTGGATCGTGCCATCCCATGATCATGAGCGCTCGCCGCGAGCTACGGCCTCGGGATCGCACACACCGCGTCCTCAGACTTGACTGAAACTAAACACCGAAAAAACTGCAGACTGACGAAACTGAAATCTAACACTACGCCTAACCTGAACTGAAACCTGTCACGCTAGTTTATTTGCTAACAATCTCCCCCTAAGCTAGTCGTGACAGAAAAATCAAACTTCAACCATGCCAATGCGTGCGCGCAGCTCCAAGAACCGCGTACGTCAAGTGATTTTGTGAAGATGTCTGCAAGCTGGTCGCTAGTGGCGATGTGCTCGACCCTGATCTTTTCCTCCTCCATGCACTTTCGAATGAAGTGGAACCGATCGTCGATGTGCTTGCTTCGGTCGTGGAAGATGGGATTCTTGCACAGCTGGATTGCCGACTTGTTGTCGATGAAGATGGTGATGTCGCTGGCCTTCTCCTCGAGCAAGTCGCCCAACAGCCTGCTCAACCAGATGCCCTGACACGCCGCAGTCGTTGCAGCCACGTACTCGGCTTCGCACGAAGACAGCGCGACGATCTTCTGTTTCTGCGACTGCCAAGTGATCGGCGCTCCTCCAAGGAAGAAGATGTTGTCGGACGTGCTCTTGCGATCGTCAATGTTGCCGGCCATGTCCGAGTCGCTGTACCCAACGAGCCCCACATTGCTGCCCTTGATGTACTTGCACCCATACGTGCGGGTGCCAGCGATGTAGCGGAGAAGGTGCTTGATGGCGGCCAGATGCGCCGTGGTCGGCGCCTCCATGAACCGGCTCAGGTACCCCACCATGAAGGTGATGTCTGGCGCGTGTGGGTGAGGTAGCGGAGCCCTCCGATGATGCTGCGATAGTCCGTGGCGTCCACACGCGGTTCTGGCCCCTCCTTGCTCAGCTTGAGGCGCGGCTCCATGGTACGTGCGCTGGGTTGCATTCCGCCATGCCCGCCCGCTCCAAGAGCTCGCCAGCGTATGCCGCCTACGACAGGGTAATCTTTCCGCCCCCTGCTTCACTTCTATGCCCAGGTAAAAGCTGAGTAAACCAAGATCACTCATGCGAAACCTGGCCATCATCTCCGTCTTGAAACTGCAGATCACCTCGGCGTCGGCTCCGGCAACGAGGAGATCGTCGACGTAGACGCCAACCAAGAGCCGTGCTTGTCCCTTGCCTCGCGAGTACATGGCATGCTCTGACGGGCAGCTTGCGAACCCAAGTTGCCGCATGGTGGAGTCAAGCTTGGCGTTCCATGCTCGCGGTGCCTGCTGCAGCCCGTAGAGGGCCTTGTGGAGTCGGAACACCTTGTGCTCCTCGCCTCTTCGCTCGAAGCCAGGTGGTTGTGTGACGTAGACTTCCTCCTTGAGCTCACCGTTGAGGAAGGCTGACTTGACGTCAAGATGGTGCAGCTCCCAGCCGCGCTGCGCCGCCGTGCCGACCATGACGCGCACTGAGTCCAGCCTTGCCACGGGCGCGAACGCGTCGTCATAGTCCACACCCTCCTTCTGTACAAAACCCCTCACCATGAGCCTCGCCTTGTGCTTAACGACGCCGTCGGCGACATCTTTCTTCAGCTTAAAGACCCACTTGTGGCCAATGGCCGTGTGACCTGCAGGCAGATTGGTGAGCGTCCACGTGCCGTTCTCCTCGATAGATGCCAGCTCCTCCAGCATCGCGCTTCTCCAACTCTCATGGGGCGCTGCTTCGGCAAAAGTAGCCGGCTCCTCTTCATCCAGCAGTAGGTGCTCCGCTGGCGCAGACGACTTGGCCGCGCCGCCATACACGTCCGCGAGGCGGCGGAACCGATGCCCCGCGAGCGGATCGTCATCGGCGTCGTACGAGTCGTACCGCGTCGCGGGTGGTGTGACAAACTCCACCGCCCCTGGAGCCTTGTCCGGAGGTGTCCCGCCGCCAGACCCGTCTGAAGAAGCCGTAGACGCGCCGGTCCACGGTGTTGCTGGAGAGCTGGACATGGCCGCGCTCTGGGGCGTGGTGGGAGAGGCAGCCACGGTCCCGCTGTTGGGCGTGGCTGGTGAGTCCACCACGGTGTCGTGGTCTCCTTCTTGGTCCCCGCTCCGGTCGCTTGCGCGGTGTGCACGCTCTGCCCTCCAGTGGTGAGCGGGATCTCGTGGTGGACAACAAACGGCTCCGCCGTGTGCTCGCCAGTGGCACCCCAGTCCTAGCCCACGCCCTCGTCGAACACCACGTCGCGTGAGGCGTACACGTGCTTGGTCAGGGGATCGTACACCCTGTATGCCTTTGAGCCCGCCTCATAGCCGATGAAGACCATCTTTGTGCTGCGATCGCCGAGATTTTTCAGCCCAGGCCGCATGATCTTGACGTAGGCGATGCAGCCGAAGACACGCAGGAAGTGCACGACGGGTTTCTTGCCGCACCATGCCTCGTACGGGGTCTTGCCATCGACGCTGCGGGTGTAGGATCTGTTGACAATGAACACCGCAGTCACCACGGCCTCCCCCCCCCCCAAAACTAGCTCGGCATGTTCTTCGCCTTGAGAATGCTCCTCGCCATGCCAACGACGGTCTAGTTACGCCGCTCCACCATGCCGTCCTGCTGCGGCGAGTAGGGAGCCGTTAGATGCCTCTGTACGCCTTGATCTGTGAAGTACTCGCCGAGCGCGCTGGAGGTGAACTCGCCGCCCCGATTCGTCCGAAACGCGTGCAGTCGTGCACCCTGCTCTGCCTCAGCCATGGCAACAAAATGCTTGATGCTGGCCGCGACAGCGTCCTTCACCGGCAGCAACATAGCCCACATATAGCGACTATGGTCATCGACGACGAGCATGAAGTAGCGCTTGTCGCCGGGAGTGGCCGAAGCGATGGGCCTGCATAGATCCGCGTGAACCAGTTCGAGCAGCACTGTCGCCCGGTAGCGCACATGGGAGGGAAACGGAGCACGCCGTTGCTTCCCCACCAAGCATGCGTCGCAGATCTGCTTGATGTGGTCCACCAGCGGCATCCCGCGCACCATGTCAGCGCGCCCCATGCGCCGGAGCACGTCGGAGTGCTGGTGGCCGAACCTGGCATGCCACTTCCATGCCTCGTCGCTGCCGTGTGCTGCCAGGCAAACAGGATGCGCGATGTCCAGGCGCACAACATACAAACGTCTGCCATTTTGGCGTACCTGGGCCAACTCGTTCTAGCGGTGATCGTATAGAGTTAGGACGCCACCGTTGATCTTGGTGGTGCAGCCATGCTCGTCCAGCTGCCCGAGGCTGATGATGCTCGTCTTGAGACGCGGGATGAAGTAGACGTCAGTGAGAGCGCAGTGGTCGCCGCTGCGCACGGTGAATGTGATCGTGTCGCGGCCACGAATAGCCACGCTGGAGCCGTCCCTTAACCTGACGCAGCCGGTGACGCCCTCGTCCAGCTCCGCGAACGCCGACCGATCGCCGGTCATATGGTTGGACGCGCCGGTGTCCAAGAACCAGCGGCCGTCACACGGCACCTCCTCAGCGCCCAGGTTCGCCTCTGCACGCTCCTCGTTGAGCATGATGTGCTCCCCTGGGCTCTGCGCTGGTGTCGCGGCAATCACCGCCATCAGGAGTGTCGGGTCGTCGTCGTGCCCATCCGCGGCGTGCCCGCCTTGTTCGGCGAGGTTCGCCTCCGCTCGCTCCTCGCGGATGTGTGTCTTACACTCAAGCGCCCAGTGCCGTTACTTCTTGCAGTGACGACACTGGTCTGTGGGTTTTGCGCGGCTACCGGAGCCACGTCCGCCGCCTCGCCCCCGGCGTCCACCGCCGCGTCCTGAGCCAGATCCGCTGCCTCCAGATCCATCGTTCTCGCTGCGCTGCATGCGCGCGAGCCACTCCTCCGCCGTGAACATGAGACGCCCCACGCCCGAGTCCACCTGGTCGAGGTCGTACCTCTCCTCGGCAGCTCTCAGCCGCCCGGTGAGCTCCTCCACGGAGAGCGCGTCCAGATCAATGAGCGTCTCAATTGACAAAGCGATTTGAGAGTACCTCTTCGGGACGGCAGAGAGGAACTTGCGGACGACGCGTTTCTCCTGAACGGTCTCCCCGAGCTGCACCACCTGGGCCACCATGTTCGTGATCTGCGGCAAAGTCGTCGATCGTCCCGCCGTCGGCGAAGCGGATGTCATTGTACTGCTTTGAAAGTGTTGCAAGTTTCGCCTCGCGGACGCGAGCCACACCGAGGCGCATGGCCTTGATGGACTCCCACGCCTCCTTCGCCGTGGCCTTGCCAGTGAGAGTAGGCCCCATCTCTGGTGGCACTCCATGCAGGATGGCCTCGAGCGCGAGCCGATCGTCGTTGCGCTCCGCCGTGCCCGTTACCACGGCGTCCCATAGGTGCCGCCCCTCCATCATGACTTGCATGAGGACAACCCAATCGGTGTAGTTGGTCCTCGTCAGCTGCGGCCACGCCGCGCCGCCGGCGTCGCGCACCACCCGCGCCATGGTTCTCTCTGCCACGACCAACTCTAAGCCGTCGGAGACCTTTGCGCGCGGTGTCGATGGCGACTTGCTGCCGGTGTCATCCCCGGCCATGCCCTGGACCAAAGAATGGCTCTGATGCCAATTGTTATCTCTGAGCTCAAAGCTCTGCTAATGGGGAAAACACACACGAGACTGAATTTTGTGCAGCGCAAATCCTGCTGCTTTTCTGCTTCTCTCTTCTTATTCACTTAATGAATGGGAAAAACGGATCAAGGCATGCCCCATCTACTGGATTGTGCCATCCCATGATCATGGGTGTGTGCTCGCCGCGAGCTACGGCCTCGGGATCGCACACACCACGTCCTCAGGCTTGACTGAAACTGAACACCAAAAAAACTGCAGACTAACAAAACTGAAATCTAACACTACGCCTAACCTGAACTAAAACCTGTCACGCTAGTTTATTTGCTAACAGCGGCGACGCGGGGACCCGGGCGGGGTGCAGAGGAGCTCGGTGCTCGGCTCCCATGGCGGCGGTGGATCTCGAGGTCGGGGCGACCGGCGACGAGGCTTCCGCGGCAGGGCAACGAGCTTGTGGGGAGGTGGCGGCGCGTGAGGCGCCGCAGGCGGCAGCGCATGGTGGCGGGGCTCCTGGGGTCCGGTGAGGTGGTGGCGCACGTCGGCGGGCGGAGGCGAGGTGGCGCAGCGGCGCGGGGTCCAGGGAGGCAGGGTCGGGCGGCGCTCGGCTGTGGGACATGGGCGGAGAGAGAGAGGATAGAGAAAGAGGAGGAGGTGGTGGCAAACAATCTTTGTCGATTGCCAGCAGACGACAAAGAGAGGGGGGGGGTGGACCATTGCAGTGTACTGACATCCGTTGGCACCTCTTTGCCGTCCGCTGGCAGATGGCAAAGATTCTTTGCCATCTGCCAGCAAACGGCAAAGAAATGACAGATGGCAAAGACCTTCTTTGCCGTCTGCCAGTTCTTTGCCATCTGTTGTTTGGTAGATGATGGCAAAGACCTTCTTTGCCATCTGCAAGCATACGACAAAGAATTGGCAGACGGCAAAATCCCTGATTCCAGTAGTGCCCCACCCCCCTAGGGCACGCCCTCCGTCCTTGTGGGCTCCTCGTGGAACCCCCCCTGACTTGTTCTCAATGCCAAGAAATTCCTATAAATACAGAAATCCCCAGAAATAAACCTAGATCAGGAGTTCCGCCGGCGCAAGCCTCTATAGCCACCAAAAACCAATTGGGGCCCTGTTCCAGCACCCTGCCGGAGGGGGAAATCATCACCGATGGCCATCTTCTTCATCCCGTCGTTCTCGATGATGAGGAAGGAGTAGTTCACCCTCAGGGCTGAGGGTATGTACAAGTAGCTATTTGTTTGATCTCTCTCTCTCTCTCTCTCTCTCTCTCTCTCTCTCTCTCTCTCTCTCTCTCTCTCTTTCTCGTGTTCTTGATTTGGCACGATCTTGATGTACCGCGAGCTTTGCTATTATAGTTGGATCTTATGATGTTTCTCCCCCTCTACCTTCTTGTAATGGATTGAGTTTTCCCTTTGAAGTTATCTTATCGGATTGAGTCTTTAAGGATTTGAGAATAATTGATGTATGTCTTGCATGTGCTTATCTGTGGTGACAATAGGATATTCACATGATCCACATGATGTATGTTGTGGTGATCAACTTGCGGGTTCTGTGACCTTGTGAACTTATGCATAGGGGTTGGCACACATTTTCGTCTTGATTCTTCGGTAGAAACTTTGGGGCACTCTTTGAAGTTCTTTGTGTTGGTTTGAATAGATGAATCTGAGATTGTGTGATGCATATCGTATAATCAAACCCGCAGATACTTGTGGTGACATTGGAGTATCTACGTGACATTAGGGTTTTGGTTGATGTGTGTCTTAAGGTGTTATTTTAGTACAAACTCTAGGGCTGTTTGTGACACTTATAGGAATAGCCCAATAGATCGATCAGAAAGAATAACTTTGAGGTGGTTTCATACCCTACAATAATCTCTTCGTTTGTTCTCCGCTATTAGTGACTTTGGAGTGACTCTTTGTTGCATGTTGAGGGATTGGTATTTGATCTAATCATGTTATCATTGTTGAGAGAACTTGCACTAGTGAAAGTATGAACCCTAGGCCTTGTTTCGAAGCATTGCATTACCATTTTCGCTCACTTTTGTTACTTGCTACCTTGCTGTTTTTATTTTTTCAGATTACAAAAATCTATATCTACCATCCATATTAGAGTTGTATCACCATCTCCTAGCCGAACTAGTGCACCTATATAATTTACCATTGTATTGGGTGTGTTGGGGATGCAAGAGACTCTTTGTTATTCGGTTGCAGGGTTGTTTGAGACAGACCATCTTCATCCTATGCCTCCCACGGATTGATAAACCTTAGGTCATCCACTTGAGGGAAAATTGCTAGTGTCCTACAAAACTCTGCGCTTGGAGGCCCAAACAAGTCTACAAGAAGAAGGTTGTGTAATAGACATCAACACTCAAATCCGTTTGCTGAATTAGCTTTACATATATTTCGTTACTTAGATCTGCTTGTACAAATATCTTGCCATAGCTTTAGACATCGACCTAGGTATTTTTTTATGGACTTCAGAAAAAAAGCATATATGTTTTTCCTGTAATATCTAGTAGAAGAACTATTTTGTATGTCTAACAGATGGATGGGACTTGGATAACTTCTGCTCGAAGATTCCCCGCTGCATATGTTGAGGGGGTTGAAAACTTCATGAACTTTATCAGAGCTGAGTACGGTGGTCCAAAATCACATGTGCTCTGCCCGTGTAGCAGTTGTATGAATTCAGTTACAAGACCCCATTCAACTGTGCAAAATCATCTACAGTTGTATGGGATGTCAGTCACATATACTAGGTGGGTTCATCATGGTGAAGCTGTGAACGTCAATGTTACTAACTATGTGGAAGCAGCAGATCACCATCTTGATTTGCCTGATGTTCAGGTGGAAGAGGAGGAGGAGGTGGTGCTGGGGGAGCTAGTGAGTTTGACCAACATTGAAACATGCTACGAAATGCTCGTGCATTTCGTGAACTTTCACCTGTAGAAGAAAAATGGTGGGCCCGCATGTTGGAACAATGCAACGTGGCTGTCACCCCAGGAAATAAGCTGTCAGTATTCTCAGCTATGGTCACCTTTTGTTAGGCGAAGACATCTGAGCAGATGACAAACAAATCATTCGATGCGATGTTGGCTGATTTCCGCAAATCTTTCCCAGATGCGTCTGAGCTGCCACACACCTACAATAAAATGAAGAATTTCCTTCGTGCAGTTGGAATTGGATATGATGTGATCCATGTTTGTAAGAATAATTGTGTTCTGTTCCAGAAGGATTATGCCAACTTAAGTGAATGCCCAAAATGCAAATCATTAAGATGGAAAGATGGTGATGCTGTGAAGAGGATTCCTCATAATGTTTTGAGACATTTTCCAATTATACCAAGATTGCAGAGGTTGTTTCATGATGCTGAAACAAGAGAGGGTGTACTGTGGCTTTCTAGGAACCAGGAGTACAGAGATCATAATGTAATGAGCCATCCATCCCATGGTAGTGACTAGAAAAGCTTCAATCAAAAACACAAAAAGTTTGCTGCTGACCTGAGAAACATTAGACTTGGCTTAGCTTCAGATGGATTTAACCCATTTGGCCACCAGAGCGCCACATATAGCATGTGACCAGTGCTTGTTATCCCTTACAATATGCCTCCAAATGTCTGCACCAAAGAATCAAACTACATGATGGACTTTCTCATCCCAGGTCCAAAAAGTCCTGGAAAGGATTTTGATTTATTCATGGAGCCTCTTGTGGAGGAACTTCAACATCTATGGAGGGGTGTTCTCAGTCGAGACCTATATAGCAGCCCACCAGCTGATTTCTTTCTGTGTGCTGTTATAATTTGGTGCATCCATGATTATCCGGCTTTGGGCACTATGTCAGGGCGAACGATACATGGTTACAATGCATGTGTTTGCTATGACAGGAATCTGCTGTCATACGCAATACTTAGCAAGATCTGTTACATTGGACACTGCCGTTTCCTTGCCAAGGACACGCCATGTCCTACAAAATACCGAAGATATGTGTTCAATGCAAAGCATGAAAACCGTGATGCGCCAAAGAGGCTCACCGCCGATGAGTTGCAAGTGGAATTAGAGAAGGCCAGGCATATTACACCAGGAAACCATCGTGATAATGTAGCGGGAAAAGGAAGCGTGGTAGGGCAGAAGAGAGATTATTGTTTACCCGCAAGTCCACTTTGTGGGACTTGGAGTACTGGAAAGATTTGGATCTGCGGCATAATCTTGATGTGATGCACATCGAGAAAAAAAAATATGTGATAGCATTATCGGCACCCTTCTTAATATTGAAGGCAAGACGAAAGATACCTTAAAATCTAGGATTGATTTGACACACCTGGATATCAGAAAGGATTTGCAGGTGTAAGATGAAGGTAAACCATGGGATATGGAACCAGTTGTGTACGTATTGGACAAGGTAAAAAGAAAATAATCCTGCGAGGTCCTGTCACGTGTGAGATTCCCACATGGATTTGCTTCCAACCCTGAAAGGAGAGTCAGTGCAGATGGAAACAAGGTACAAGGGTTGAAAACTCATGGCTACCACGTACTACTTCAAAGGGTTTTACCTGTTATTCTTAGAGGATTAGGCCACCCTGAATTATACAGAGTCGTTGCAGTGTTGGGACAATTCTTCAGGGAACTCTACAGTAGAAATATCAGGATAGATGCTTTGGAGCGTCTTAGAGACAATATAGCAACTATCCTATGTGACCTTGAGAAGATATATCCTCCAGCCTACTTTGATGTGATGGTGCATTTGGTTGTTCATCTACCTAACGAGGCACTACTTAGAGGTCCAGTACAGTATGGCTGGATGTACCCTATTGAAAGGCGGGTAGGCACTTTCAAGGGATATGTTAGGAATAGAGCTAGACCCGATGGTTCCATTGCAGAGGCCTACATTACTACATAAGCATTGAATTCTGCTCAAAATACATTCAAGCAGTTGATCAGGTGGGTGAAGACAATCCCGGGCTCAATGTTTTTGATTGTCATGTTTAAGTTACAGGGAAGAGTCGACAAGACGACAAACCAAAAGAGTTGGACAAAATGGTTTGGTATGTGTTGAATAACTCTCCTAAGATTGTACCTTATATCGAGTAAGTGCTAAGTACTACAACTTTTACATCGTAATCTACTAAACTTGTAGCACATTCTTATATATTTAGATGTTTGATGTGATCACTATGTTGTACAACATCTACAAAATGGAGTTACTACCGCAAAATCCAAGAAACATTGACAAACTGGTTATGGCAGGATTTGTGAAATGGTTCAAGAGCCATGTAAGCTTTTGAATTGCACTGTCAGTTTTTTTAATATATTGAATACATAAGATGATTAGCTTGTCTATTTTCTAACCATAGGTTAAGAAGATGTGGGAGGAAAGGCAAGCAGTTGATGATGCCCTTTACGCACTAGCGATGGGTCCTAATACTCGGGTAAGACATTATGAATCTTGCGTTGTTGGAGATGTGCGCTACAACACCCTTGCACGCGACGAAGGCAGGAAGACACAAAACAGTGCCATCATGAGCACAGATAAGTATGGCGAAGTGACAACTGAAATGTATGCTAACATAATAGACATTGTTCAGTTGCAGTATATCTCCAGTTTCGAGGTTCATCGGTGTGTGGTTCTATTGTTCTATCGTTGGTATAACTTATTTTCTAGGATCGCCAAACCCAGAGCTGATGATTATTTCAAATCCATCAATGTCAAGGCGGCGTACCAGACCTACGAGCCTTTTATTTTGGCAAATCAAGCAACACAAATATTTTTCTGGGAAGACACATTTGCACGTAGCGATGACTGGAGATTATTGCAAAGGTTTGAGCAGAGGAATTCGTTTATGAAGTTGCACAACAAGATGATGCTTACACTACTCCTGATGTAGAAGATTGCACATATGTTCCTCATATCTTTGAGAACCATCACGTCAATGACGCTGGCAAAAATATTGCCTGTCGGGCTGTGGACATACGAGAGTTGATCAATAAGAAGCCAACGTTCGAGGACATTGAGGATGAAGAAGAAGATGACACCGAGGGGAATAACGACTCAGACTGATACACATGGCGAAGATGTTGACGCTGCTGCTGCGGATGATGATTAGATTGCTTTTGTCGTATTTGCCTATCAGAAGACGTTTTTTATCTACTATATATATGTGAAATTGTGTTTGCTATGACAACTGAAACCTGATGAACTTGTTGTTTAGTATTTTGCTGTGAGGACATCACTTATTATGTATGTTGATTTGTGTTTGGTGATTGTATGACGACTAAAACATGATGACATTGTTGTTTAGTTGTACTCATATTTGGCCGTGAAACTTGTATTTGATGACATAGTTTGCTGTTGGACTGCAATTTGCTCGACGTCTTCGAATGGGAACAAAGCTGACCCGACAAGGCCTCTGCTAATTTATTTATTTATTAGCAAAAGGGCCTCTGCCATTTATTTATTTATGAGCAAAAGGGGATACCCATGATTTCCGTTAATAGAAACCATTAGATGTTCACAACACTACGCCCAACCTGCTAAACAGGTTTCATTCATTACTAGTTTCAGCAAAGTGCTCATGTCATGGCCACTGAATACATCACAAGTGCTACATACACTGCAAATAAAGAGACAATCATCCTACAGAGCACATCGATTGTGCCCATTATCTTCACAAGCTCTTTCATCTCCTCATTGCTGTCAAGGCCATTCAATAGCTGTTGCTTGGCTATGAATAGAGGAACTGCATCTTTAACCTTCTGCTCTGCATCTTCCTCTTCTGCCGTTCCTTCAGTTACTTGTGCAACACCCCAACCTGCTGGTATTGGGATTCCTCGGCTAACCAAACAATCAGCGTAGTTGCATTCCCCCACATCAGCAACTTCCCATAAATACAAATCACACGAATCTTCCCTTATCTGCACGAATCAAATTGGAAGATCATCAACCAAACTATTAAAAAAATCAGCAACTGAAAGCAGCAGAACAACACTTAAACATATTATTACCCCATGATTCGGGCATTTATAGAAGACTCGACCAGGGTTGGATTGTGGTTGAGACGCGACGAATGACTCTGCGTGATTTACAGCAGTAGCACCACACCAACGGCAGCTGGTTGCATTGAGCAACCGACAGCGGTGCGTGTGCCGGCGGGGGTGTGATGGGACCCACAGGCGTGGTACGGGTGGTAACTTGGCGTATATCTGGTTGTTGCCTGCTGAAGAGCAGGTGGACGAGTAGCCAGCGGACATGGTTGATGTGGCCAGAGATTACGATGCTAGGCAGAGTAAGTAGAGAAGAGGAGAAGCGAACGTTGGATATGTCGGTTTCATTACTTGCAGAGTAGCATAGCACCATATATAGTCATAGTCTAGGTTTGGATTCGAACCAGCTACAGGAGCACATCTCACTTTTTTCTAAAACTCAACAACGTCTCTTTACTGGTACACTAGCTTGTTCTGTACGCCTTCTCAAGTCTTTGATTTTCTTTATATTTTTTGCGAGGAAGGAAGGAAGACAAAATTGAGAGTTCCTGGGACTCGAACCCAAGACCTCTCGGTTGAAAACCAAGGGTGCTAGTCATTTATGTGACGAACGTACCCTGGGAGGAGGACGGCAGACAAATGCATTTTCCTCGCAGTTTTAATTGCGACGCAAGATCGAACGGTCGCAGTTTCTAGAATGTTACCAGGCGATCGAGCCCAGTTTTTTTTTCTTCCTATATATAAAAAAGTATGCTACTTGGTGTCAGCTTAGTCAACAAACGATTGTGCCAACCTTGACCGTTGGATTGACATTCAACGTCTCTCGTGTTTCTTCTGTCTCTTCTTCCTCGAGCCGCCAAAGCCAAACCAGTGCCGGCGGGACCGCCTGCTCCCGCCACCCATGGCTGGCTGTGCTCTCGCGCACGCATCGTGGCCACATTGCACGATAAAACTCTGCGCATCTTCCCCGGCTTCTGTTCATTCCCGTTCGAGGCCTCACCATCATCCTCCGCTTTGGTTTGCTCACTACGGTGCTGCCCTCCGGTGTTGTCTACATGGTCAACAACCGAGAGGAATAAGGAGATGACTATACATGGTGAGGATGACAGTAGGGACCCACCCAACAACATGCATAGTTTTTTTTTTGTTTTTTTGGGACGGAGAAGGGTATCAACTGGGTTGTGCGGGAGTGTAGCCCATCTAGCCCAGGCTTTTATTTCATATGTTTACCTCATGACCAGCCCAGTTTTTTTCCTTTCTGAAAATGGCTAGCCCATCTATTTTGTTTTTTGCAGAATAACCAACATAGGCCTACTTGCTTTTCTACGCCCTGCTGGGCCGGAAATCTTTCAAGACGAGGAGGGACGCATTCGGGCTTTCCCAAAAAATGGGCTATAAGTAATAAGAAGTGGGCTATAAGTAATAATAAATGGGCTGTAAAATGAAAAAAAAACATCAAACAGGCAATTAGTTCCAAAATACTTTTTTCTTTCGGATTTTGATATTTTAAATTTCACTATTTTCGTGCGGGTAAAATTTCATTGGATTTAAATTAAGGTATGTTTACTTTTTAAATTAATTTGAATCTGACTAGAAATTTTGGGTTGTATGCTGTTTGGGACAGATTTGGAGGCTGACTTGTGGGTTTACTAGGTTGACGTGTACGAAAGGCTTTGTCAACTTAGTCCACAAACGATTCTAGCAGCAGTGACCGTTGGATGTTAACCAATGGCCGTGCTGCTTCTTCAATATCTGATCTTATTGCTCCAGCCGCCCAAACCACCGCTGGTGGGACTGCCTGCTCCCGCCTCCCGTGGCCGGCTGTGCTGCCAAACAGGCCACACCGCCCCACCCTACTCCATCACTGGCCAGGCCATTCCTCTACTCACGCACACCTCCTGTTATTTTTTGGCGACGGTAGCCAAAGCTGTAAACCCTCGTACTCCCCACGGCGTGGGCAAGCACTGCCGAGTCTTCCCCGGCTCTGTGTCGTTCCCTTCCTAGGCCTCGCCATCGTCCACCGCCCGGTGCTCTCGGTGCAGTGTGGTCAACGTGGTCAACAATGACATCCATCAGAAGTGGACTGTATGTGGAGAGGCTGACAGCTGGGTCCACGGCCACACACAAGGAAATGCCTCCTTATTACGCGCAAAATAATGATTCCTCCACCTGACAGCTAGGACCCACCTGAAGGGCCTCTGTATTTCACGAAAAAACATCCCCCCACTGACAGCTCCAACCCACCAGCTATATCTTCGCACGTAAGGAAGTGCCTCCTTATTACACAGAAAAAATGAATACTCCCCCTGCTAGCTGGGACCCTCCATGGTGGGAGGCTGACTTGTGGGCCTACTAAGTTGACACGGATGGAGAGCTTTGTCAACTTAGTCAATATGAACAATTCTAGCTCCAGTGACCGTATGATGTCCATCCAACGGCCGTAGTGCTTCTTCAACCTCTGGTCTTCTTGCTCCAGCCGCCCAAACTAGCGTCGGTCGTGCCGCCTGCTCCTGCCTCCCGTGGCCGGCTTTGCTGTCGCGCGGGCCTGACCGCCCCACCCTACTCCAACCTCTGGCCAGTCCATCCCTCTACTCACCCACAACCCCTGTTATTATGCGGCGACGGCAGCCTCACACCGCAGCTGAACTAGTCAACCCTCATACTCCTCTTTGCGTGGGCATCCACTGCCGCGTCTTCCCCGGCTCCGCGTCATCCTCTTCCTAGGCCTCGCCGTCGTCCACCACCTTGGTGCTCTCGGACGGTACGACGTCGTCAACGCAGTCAACAAATGACATCCATCAGAAGAGGACTGCAAGTGGAGAGCCTGACAGCTGGGTCCATGGTCGCACGCAAGGAAGTGCCTCCTTATTATGCGCAAAATAATGATTCCTCCACCTGACACCTCGGACCTACCGGAAGGGCGTCTGTATTTCGCGAAAAAAGTCCCCCCTGACAGCTAGGACCCACCGACTTTATCTTCGCACAGAAGGAACTGCCTTCTTACCCATGACAGCTAGGACCCACCAGGTTGAAGCGAAGGTAGCATTATCTGTCCCACCGCGAACGTGTACGTACTGTCCGGGGTTTGGGGCGACATATGCCAAAGGATGGCTTATCATGGTGGGAGCTAGTAAAACATCGCCGGTGCCTGGAAACTGGATAAGGCGTAGACATGCACGTCGACGAATCTTACCCAGGTTTGGGGCTCTCCTTGGTGATAACACCCCTAGTCCTGCTCTGCGGGGTCTCCGCATGATCACTAGATCAACAAGTAGCTACAAGATTGCTCCTTGAGCTGTTTGCTAGAGGAAGGAGAAGGGCAAGGCTAGCTCTATCTCTCTCTACATGGGTGTGTGTTATGTGTGGGATTCAACCCTTTGCATGGGTGCCCTGGGGGGGTTTATACAGGCCTACCCCCCAAGGGTACAAAGGTAATCGGGCTGGGTGTAGGCCCGGGCCGTCAGTGTCTCTGGTCGCCGGCTTCTCCGCCGTCTGTGGGCCCCGCCGGCTGCTGGGCTCTTGGCCGATAGGTAGGGCCCGCCGTCTGCGGGTCCTGTAGGCTGCTTCGTATTGTAGCCTTGCTTGGGATGACGTAGGCTTGGTTGGGAGAGGCATGTCTATAGTCCCGCCGCCTGGCGAGCATTCACTATAGCCACTCCCCATCTCTTTTGATTAATGGTGCACAGATTCCTAGGGAAGGAGAGGGCCGCCTTCTGGGAGTCGGCCCGGCCCATTGCCGCCTGGTCAGGATCAGCCGCACTCTGGCTTCTCACAGACAAGTGGAGCCCGCCGCCTGCGGGCCATACAAGCTGGCCGCTGTAGGGGCATGGCCTCCCCTGCCAGGGATGATGTCACGGGCCGCTTGGCTACAGTGTCGCGCCGGGCGTGGGATGTCCGCCCGGTACGGTGCACTGTGGCCATGCTCCGCCCTGGATTCAGGGGTGGCAGGCCGCACTGTAGCCACGCCCCATCCTGTCATCTTCATGTGGGTGCTAACTTTGAGGCCACTGTGGGCTGCCTGCTAGGAGCCGGCCTCTCTGGAGGCCGCCTGCTAGGAGTCGGCCCTCTTCGTAGCCGCTTCCTTGGCTTCGCCGCCTTCCAGCGGCCGGCCGCTTGGGCCAGCCGGCTTTAAGAAGGCGGCCCTTCGCTCTTGATGCTTGAGGGGCGCAGCCGGCCCCAATGTCTTGAAATACCATGGGGGCTGCTACTTCTCGAGCTTGCGTTGTATTCCCTTGAAGAGGAAAGGGATATGCAGCACAGTAGCGTAAGTATTTCCCTCAGTTTTTGAGAACCAAGGTATCAATCCAGTAGGAGACCACGCGCGAGTCCATCGCACCTGCACAAACAAATAAGAACTTCGCAGCCAACGCGATAAGGGGTTGTCAATCCCTTTACGGTCACTTACGAAAGTGAGATCTGATAGAGATGATAGTTTATATTTTTGGTATTTTTGTTTATAAGAACAGAAAGTAAAAGCGGAAAAAGTAAAGTAGATGTAGATTGATATGTTGAGAATAGACCCGGGGGCCATAGTGTTCTGTAGTGGCTTCTCTCATGATAGCGATATTCTACGGCGGGTAAACAAATTACTGTCGAGCAATTGATAGAAAAGCGAATAATTATGAGACTATCTAGGCATGATCATTGTATATAGGCATCACGTCCGAGACAAGTAGACCGACTCCTGCCTACATCTACTACTATTACTCCACACATCGACCGCTATCCAGCATGCATCTAGTGTATTTAGTTCATAAGAACAAAGTAACGCCTTAAGCAAGATGACATGATGTAGAGGGATAAACTCAAGCAATATGATATAAACCCCATCTTTCTATCCTTGATGGCAACAATACAATACGTGCCTTGCTGCCCCTACTATCACTGGGAAAGGACACCGCAAGATTGAACCCAAAGCCAAGCACTTCTCCCATTGCAAGAAATATAGATCTAGTAGGCCAAACCAAACCAATAATTCGAAGAGACTTGCAAGGATATTATGAGCACACATAAAGAGTCCAGAGAAGAACCAAATATTTCTCATAGACAATCTTGATCATAAACTCACAATTCATTAGATCTCGACAAACACACCACAAAAAGAGATTACATCAAATATATCTCCTCGAAGACCGAGGAGAACTTTGTATTGAGATCCAGAGAGAGAGAAGAAGCCATCTAGATACTAGCTATGGACCCGAAGGTCTATGATAAATTACTCACAACTCATGGTGAGGGCGATGATGATGATGATGTAGAAGCACTCCGTGTTGGATCCCCCTCCGGTGGAGCTCCGGAATAGGCTCCAATATGGGATCTCACGGGAACAGAAGGTTACGGCGGTGGAACTAGGGTTTTCTCTGTGTTGTTGATGGTTTCGGGGTACGTAGGCTTATATAGGAGGAAGGAGGGCATCGGGGGACACTCAAGGGGCTCACGAGGCAGGGGGCGCGCCCCCACCCTCGTGGGCACCTCGAGGTTCCCCTGACGTGGTTCTCAAGCATCCCGTGCGTGATTTTCTCCAAAAATATCTCTCCCGAAGGTTTCATTCCGTTTGGACTCCGTTTGATATTCCTTTTCTACAGAACCCTGAAGGAGGCAAAAAATAGCAATCTGGACTGGGCCTTTGGGTTAGTAGGTTAGTCCCAAAAATGATATAAAAGTGTAGGACAAAGCCCATTAAACATCCAAGACATCATAAATAATAGCATGGAACAATAAAAAATTATAGATACGTTGGAGACGTATCAAGCATCCCCAAGCTTAATTCCTGCTCGTCCTCGAGTAGGTAAATCATAAAAACAGAATTTTTGATGTGGAATGCTAACCAATATAGTTTTTCAATGTAATTCTCTTAATTGTGGCATGAATGTTCAGATCTGAAAGATTCAAGATAAAAGTCTATATTGACATAATAAATAATAATACTTCAAGCATACTAATAAAGCAATCATATCTTCTCAAAATACTATGGCTAAAGAAAGTTATCCCTACAAAATCATATAGTCTGGCTATGCTCCCTCTTCATCACACAAAATATTCATATCATGCACAACCCCAATTTCAGCCAAGCACTTGTTTTCATACTCTATTCTTTCAAACCTTTCAACTTTCACACAATACATGAGCATGAGCCATGGACATAGCACTATGTGGAATAGAGAGGTGGTTGTGGAGAAGACAAAAAGGAGGGAGATAGTCTTACATCAACTAGGCGTATCAACGGGCTATGGAGATGCCCATCAATAGATATGTGAGTGAGTAGGGATTGCCATGCAACAGATGCACTAGAGCTAAATATGAATGAAAGCTCAACAAAAGAAACTAGTGGGTGTCCATCCAACTTGCTTGCTCACGAAGACCTAGGGCATTTGAGGAAGCCCATCATTAGAATATACAAGCCAAGTTCTATAATGAAAATTCCCACTAGTATATGAAAGTGACTAAACATGAGACTCTCTATCACGAAGAACATGGTGCTACTTTGAAGCACAAGTGTGGAAAAAAGATAGTAGCAATTGTCACCTTTTTTTGGGCCTTTCTTTTTTCTTTGGCCTTTCTTTTTTTTTTGCGGAGGGGCTTTATAGATTTAGCCTTTCCTCCCATGGGACAATGCTCTAATAATGATGATCATCACACTTTCATTACAACTCGATACTACAACAAAGTATGACTCTATATGAATGCCTCCGGCGGTGTACCGGGATGTGCAATGAAACAAGAGTGACATGTATGAAAAATTATGAATGGTGGCCTTGCCACAAATACGATGTCAACTACATGATCATGCATGGCAATATGACAATATGAAGCATGTCATATGAACGGAACAGTGGAAAGTTGCATGGCAATATATCTCGGAATGGCTATGGAAATGCCATGATAGGTAGGTATGGTGGCTGTTTTGAGGAATAATATGGTGGCTGTTTTGAGGAAGGATATATAGTGGGTTTATGGTACCGGCGAAAGTTGTGCGGTACAAGAGAGGCTAGCAATGGTGGAAGGGTGAGAGTGTGTATAATCCATGGACTCAACATTAGTCATAAGAACTCATATACTTATTGCAAAAATCTATGAGTCATCAAAACAAAGCAATCAACGCATGCTCCTAGGGGGAGGTTGGTAGGATTTAACCATCGCGCGCCCCCGACCTCCACACAAAGGTTGGCACTCTACAAATACCTCATGCTCTAACTTCATCACATAGCGGTTCACTATATGTGCATGCTACGGGAATCACTAACCTTAACACCAGTATTTCTCAATTTCATAATAACTCCACTAGCATGACTCTAATATCACTATCCTCATATCTCAAAACAATTATCAAGCATCCAATATCTCATCATATTCAATGCACTACATGTGAAAGTTTTTACTACATTGACATTGGATGTCTATCATGTGAAGACTAGTTTTTTTAGCCTAAACACATTACCATGCTGTTTTAGTAGACTCTCAAAAGGATATAAGTGAAGCATGAGAGTTCAACAATTTCTACAAAATATTACCACCACCGTGCTCTAAAAGATATAAGTGAAGCACTAGAGAAAAAACTATTCAACTCAAAAGATATAAGTGAAGCACATAGAGTGTTCTATCAATTCCTAGGCCATATTTAACTCTCTCAAATAGGTGTGTCCAGCAAGGATAATTGTGGCAAACTAACAAGCAAAGACTCAAATTATACAAGACGCTCCAAGCAAAACACATATCATGTGGTGAATAAAAATATAGCTCCAAGTATAGTTACCGATGGATGAAGACGAAAGAGGAGATGCCTTCCTGGGGCATCCCCAAGCTTAGGCTTTTGATTGTTCTTGAATTTTACTTGGGTTTCCTTGGGAATACCAAAGCTTAGGCCCTTGCTACTCCTTGTTCCATAGTCCATCAAAGCAATACTCAAAACTTGAAAACTTCACAACACAAAACTTAGACAAAAATTCTCGTGAGCTCCGTTAGTATAAGAAAGCAAACCACCTCTCAAAGGTACAACAATGAATTCATTATTTGTGTATATTGGTGATAACCTACTGTATTCCAACTTCTCTATGGTTCATATCCTCCAATACTACTCATAGATGCATTGAAATAAGCAAACAACACACAAAAACAGAATCTATAAAAAACAGAACAGTCTGTAGTAATCTGCAGGTTTCGCCTACTTATGGAAATCCAAAAAATTCAAACTAAATTGGTAAATGTGAGGAATTTGTCTATTAATCATCTGCAAAAAGAATCAACTAAATAGAACGCTCGAGTAAAATCTGATGACCATTCTAGCAAGCGCTAACGATTCTGTTTTTCACAGGAAGATCATATAAACTTCACACAAGTCTTCCCAAAGGTTCTACTTGGCACAAACACTAAACAAAACATAAAACCACATCTAAACAGAGGCTAGATGCAATATTTATTCCCTAACAGCAACAAAAACAAAAAATATAAAATTGGGTTGCCTCCCAACAAGCTCTTGCTTTATAGCCATTAAGACCGGCTTGAGAATTCAATGATGCTCACATGAAAGATAAGAATTGAAGCACAAAGAGAGCATCATAAAACATGTGACAAACACATCTAAGTATAACATACTTTCTATGCATAGGAATTTTATAAGCAAACAAATTATCATAGCAAGCAAGATCTAGCGTATGCAAGGAAGAAGAAAGAGACGATAGCAATCTCAACATGACGATAGGTAATTTAGTAACATGAAGATTTCTACAACCATATTTTCCTCCCTCATAATAATTGCATGTAGGATCATAAGCAAATTCAACACTATAGCTATCACATAACATATTCTCAACACGATCCACATGCATACGAAGTTGACACTCCTCCAAAATAGTGGGATCAATATTAACTAAAGTCATGACCTCTCCAAACCCACATTCAATATTATTGCAAACATTATTATCAATCTCATATTCATCATGGGGATTAAATAATTTTTCAAGATCATAAGAAGAATCACCCCAATCATGATCATTGTAACAAGTAGTCGCAAAATAAGCATCCCCAAGCTTAGGGTTTTGCATATCATTAGCACAATTGACATCAATAGAATTTATAACAACATCATTGCAATCATGCTTTTTACTCAAAGAGCTATCGTGAATAACTTTATATTTTTCTTTCAATACTTCATCACAATTTCCAGATTCATAAATTTCAAGAAAAACCCCATAAAGATAATCTAGTGCACGCAGCTCACTAGCAATTGGTTCAACATAATTGGATCTCTTAAAGAGATTAGCAAGTGGATGAGGATTCATACTTTAGCAAGTGAAGATGTAAGCTAATTGAGGGCACATAGCAACACAAACAAACAAGAGGCAAGCGGACAGTAAACACATGGCATAAGAAGGGCAAATGAAACGGCAAGGGTGAAGTTTGGGGAGAGGAAAACGAGAGGCAAAAAAAGGTAATGCGAAGGATAAGGGTTTGTAATATGTACTTGGTATATGACTTTTGTGTAAGCCTCCCCGACAACAACGCCATAAACTCTTCTTGCTACTTCTCTAGCTTGCGTTGTATTCCCTCGAAGAGGAAAGGGAGATGCATCACAGTAGCGTAAGTATTTCCCTCAGTTTTTGAGAACCAAGGTATCAATCCAGTAGGAGACCACGCGCGAGTGCCTCGCACCTGCACAAACAAATAAGAACTTCGCGTCCAACGCGATAAGGGGTTATCAATCCCTTTACGGTCACTTACGAAAGTGAGATCTGATAGAGATGATAGTTTATATTTTTGGTATTTTTGTTTATAAGAACAGAAAGTAAAAGCGGAAAAAGTAAAGTAGATGTAGATTGATATGTTGAGAATAGACCCGGGGGCCATAGTGTTATGTAGTGGCTTCTCTCATGGCAGCGAAGCGAGGTCGACGACGAGGTCGTCGGAGAGGCGAGATTTTGACACGCCCCCTACCTAGCGCGCCAAATGTCGGATTACGGGCTTCGCAAACCCAAGAAGTTCGAACACAGGGGCGTGCACGAAGATCTCTCCCAGTCACGTCTACCTAGCGTCTTGCCCTTGTCCAATGAAGAGATTCAAGCGAACAACAAGTAGAACACACACGAATTTACCCAGGTTCAGGCCACCTTGCGGTGTAAAAAGCTACTTCCTGCTTTGGTGGATCAGCCTCGGAAGGGCTTGAGTAAGAATGAGTACAGTGATTCCTGAGCTCAGGAGGGTCAGGAGGCAAGGGCTCTTGCTCCTTTGTGCGAGGGCGGAGTCTCTGGATCTGATCAGCTTGCCTCCATAGTGGAGACCCTAGCTACTTATATAGGCGGCCAGGGTCCTCTTCCCCCGAAATGTTTAGGCGAGAAGGGATCCCACAACGGCCATTTTGAGCGGGAACACAAGGACGTTCCTATCCTGAAAAATGCGGTCTTCGCCTGCGAAGGGATCAAGCGGTGATGCGGTGGTGGGCTCGGTGGTGACATCCTCCCTGTCGTCCTTGCGGTCTTTGGTCTTGTTGCAGCGAAGGGGAAACCTTTGTCCCGCTCCTCGGGAACTTGCACCTGTGTTGTCTCCTTTGCACCAAAATGGCAACTGCGCCACTGGCACGCGCTGCCACCCGCTAGCGCGGTGCGTCGCTGCCTCCTCCTAAGGCAGGCTTGGCCTTGGATTCTCCGCCCCTCCGGAGCAACCTAGCCGAGGCCGCTCCTGAGGGGGTCTTGATGTCGTTCTCCTCGCGAGGTCTAGCCCCCTCGTGAGGGTCTTGAACAGTTGGTCGATCAGCTGGGCCATACCAGGCCGTAGTAGGAGCGCGTTGCGGCCCGCAGACAGGCAAGTCTGGGTACCCTGGTTCCCAGGACGCCGACACATTGGGCTGGGAGGCGGAGGGTTGGAGCTGGCCGCTGCTTGCTGTGTCGTTGAATTCCTCGAGCCGACTGCCGCAATCCCCGGGCCGGGTTGTGAAGTCCCCGGGCCAGGTGCGACTGTTGCAGTCCCCGAGCCGAATGCAGCAGTCCCCGTGCCGGGTTGTGAAGTCCTCGGCCCGGTTGCAACTGTTGCAGTCCCCGAGCCGCCTACTGAAATCCCCGTGCTGACTGCTGTAATCCCCAAGTCGGATCTGACTATTCCAGGGGTAGCCGGCATAAAGATATACTCTGATTTTGGTGAGGGTTCGATAGACGGCTTGAGAAGGCGCTGGAGGGAGACGCCGGCTGGTATGGCTTGACGGGTGGAGCCGATCCGTGCCAGGGCATCTGCTTGCTCGTTGTCGGCCCGTGGCACATGAAGGAACTCACACCCTTCAAAATATCCGCTGAGTTGCTGGACAAGGAAGCGGTAGCTTGCCATATTTGCAGCCTTAGCGTCCCAGTCGTCGGACGACTGCTGGACCACCACATCTGAGTCGCCGTAACACAGGATCTGGCGGATGCCGATCTCTTTGGCCAGCCGAAGTCCGTGTATTAGCGCCTCATACTCAGCCACATTGTTGGAGGCAGCAAAGTGAATTTGCAATGTGTATCTCAGCTTGTCGCCCTTGGGAGAGGTGAGAACGATGCCGGCTCCCAGACTGGTGCACATCTTTGAGTCATCAAAGTGCATCCACCAATGAGTGGAGTCTGGAGCTGGAAGCAGGTATGGGTTTCAGCCCAATCGACGAGGAAGTCGGCCAACGCTTGGGACTTGACGGTAGTGCGAGGCTGGTAGAAGATGGTGTAAGGTGCCAGCTCAATAGCCCACTTTGCCACCCGGCCTGATGCATCCCTGTTTCCCATGATCTCGGCCAACGGAGCAATACAGACAACTGTGACAGAGTGCTCTTGAAAATACTGCTTGAGCTTCTTGGCTGAGAAGTATTGAGCTGGCTTCTTGTAGTCTGTATTGCTCCGTGGGATCATCACATCTTCTGGCAGTGTGGGTAGTTCTGCTTGGAGGTTGACAACACTTCACTCAGGTAGTAGACTTGTCTCTGGACCGGTTGTGCCTTGCCGTCCTCTGGGCGCTCAACCACGATCACGGTGCTGACCACCCGGCTGGTGGCGGTGATGTACAGGAGCATAGGCTCCTTGGCAGTCGGAGCGGCCAGAACAGGCGGTGTGGTCAGCATCTTCTTGAGCTGGAGGAAGGCTTCATCCGCCTTGTCGTTCCACTTGAAGCAAGTGGATTTCCTCATTAGCTGATACATGGGGAGATCCTTTTCACCCAGCCGACTGATAAATCGGCTGATGGAAGCTAGGCACCCGGTGAACTTTTGAACATCTCTCAGCCGAGTTGGTGTCTGCATCCGCTCGATGGCCTTGATCTTCATAGGGTTGCACTCAATGCCGCGTTCAGAGACAAGGAAACCGAGGAGTTGGCCGGCTGGTACTCCAAAGACACACTTCTTGGGGTTGAGCTTGATTTGAAAACGACTCAAATTGTCAAAAGTTTCCTCGAGATCCTCCATGAGGGTACCGCGCTTCTCCGGCTTCACCATAAATATCGTCTACATAGACGTGGGCATTTCTGCCGAGTTGCTTATGGAGGCACTTTTGCATGCAACGCTGAAAGGTGGCACTGGTATTTCTCAAGCCGAACGTCATGGTCAGGTAGCAGAAGGCTCCAAATGGTGTGATGAAGGCGGTCTTCAGCCGATCGGCCGGGTTTAGCTTGATCTGGTTTTAGCCGGAATAGGCATCAAGGAAGGACATCAACTCACATCCGGCTGTGGAGTCAATCACCTGATCTATTCTGGGTAGTGCGAACGGATCTGTGGGGTAAGATTTGTTGAGGCTGGTGTAATCAATGCACATGCACCACTCTTTGTTCTTCTTCAACACAGGGACTGGATTGGCAAGCCAGTCGGGGTAGAACACTTCCATGATGAAGCCGGGCGATTTCTTCACCACCAACTCTTCTTTTCTCTTCGGACAGGCGGCGGAGGGGTTGCTTTGCTGGCTTTGCATCTGACCTCACATGTAGCTTGTGCTCGGTGAAATCCATCGGAACACCGGGCATGTCCTTTGGAGACCATGCAAAGATGTCCCAATTCTCACGGAGGAAATCGACGAGCTCGCTTTCCTATTTTCTATCGAGGCTGGTCCCTAGGATGGCGTGCCTCTCCGGGTGCTCTGGGTCCAGAGCAATCTTCTTGGGTTCTTTGTCCGGATGGAAAGAGGCCCGAGGCTCCGACTCCTTGGGCTCTGGTCACATGTCCAGCTGCTTGCTGGCCATGGCCACCACCCGGTCGAGGAGGCGATCCTCTTCGGCTATGATGAGGGACTCGGCTAGCCGGCTGCTGGCAGCAGCACACAGAGCAGACTTCTTGTAGTCTCCAGTTATGGTGATGATCCCCTTGGGGCCTGACATCTTCATCTTGAGGTATGCATAGTGCGGCACCGCCATGAGCTTGGCCAATGCAGTGCGGCCCAGGATTGCGTGGTAGGGGCTATCCAAGTTGACCACCTCAAACCAGACGGGTTTGCGGCAGAAATTATTCTTATCTCTGAACAAGACATCTATCTTAAATCTTGCCGATTGGGGAGCAAGACAATCCGGGCACGATGCCGTGAAAGACCGTCCGAGTGGGATGAAGCTGCTTTGCCTTGACGCCTAACTTCTCCATGGTATCATTGTAAAGGATGTTGATGCTGCTGCCGCCATCTATCAGGACTCGGGAAAAACGGAAGGCCCGCCTTTTTGTGGAGAAGGTTGCATCCAACACCAGGGCGTGGGTGCGCGGATTGGGCATGTCGGCCGGGTGGTCGGCACGACTCCAACCGATAGGCTCCTCAGACCAGTGCATGAACCCTTGGGCTTCTGTGGCAACCGCATTCACCTCTTTGTGCAGTTGACGTCGACTTTGCCTATCATCAACCAGGCTGGTGAAGATGACATAAGCGTCATGGGGCTCTAGAAACTCGTCCTGGTTTGCTCCGACTACTCGGCCAACCGGCTGCTGATGCGGTGGCGCTGGCGGCCTTGCAGGTGGAGTAGGAAAACCTTCGCACTTGGCAATTTTGGTGAGCCAATGGCATTTTTTGGTGGTGTGGTTGGACGGCTTCACACCGCTGTGGAATTTACAAGGAGCATCGAGGATCTGTTCGAAGGAGAAAGCGGGCAGCCAAGCCGTCTTGCCGCCTTTCGGGCGCTTGGGTAAGGGTTGCCCTTCTGGCTGCTGGTCCTCAACTATCGCCACCTGCAGCTGCTGGACGCCGGCTGCGGGGCTTTGTGCTTGTTGTCATTCGGGTGCTGACGCTGATAGGAGTCACCAGCCGGCGTCCTGGGAGCCGGCGGGAGCACCTTGCCGGTCGTTTCCACTCGGAGCTCCGACTTCATGGAGGAGTCGGCCGTGGCGTATTTGTCCGCTCTGATCAGCAACTCGTCCAATGTAGCCGACTCATCGCACAACAGCTTGTGCTTGAGCAGCGTGCCTTATCAGCATCCGGCGGTGAAGTATTCGATGGCCTGCACCTTGTGCACCCCTTCGCAGGAATTGCGCAGCTACACCCAGCGTGCCAAGTAGTCGCGGGTGGACTCGGCTGGGCCTTGAACGCACATGGAGAGTTGGCGAGGCTTGGGTGGCCGCTTGTAAGTGCTAGGGAAGTTGCGGATGAAGGCATCAGCGAAATCTAGCCAGCTGTTGACGCTGTACGGCTTGAGGTTGTTCAGCCATGTCCGGGCAGTGCCCTGGAGCATGAGCGGAACATACTTCACGGCAACGCGTTTGTTGCCATTGGCGATGTTGACAGCCGTAGAGTAGTCAACCAACCAGTCCTCCGGCTTCACGGAGACGTTGTATTTTGGAGTGTCTCACAGGAGTGAGAACCCTTTGGGAAAGGGCTCGTCGTGGATGCGGGGGCCGAAGCAGGCCGGACCGATTGCATCTTCCTCTTCTAGCGCCAGGGACCGAACCAAGTGGTCGATCCGATGGCAGGCATCATTCTCTCCGACTCCTTCACGGTGGCCCAGCCGGTCGCTGAGAGTCGGATACTCAGCAGGCGGCAGGGAGGCGCGCCTCTCCCTGCAAGGAGGAGGGGGAGGCGTACGATCGTCCCGCCGTTCCACAACTCGCGGGCGGCCGTCTTGGTCGCGCTCGATGGTGATGCGGGTGCGGCTGCGCTTGCCAGCCGGCTCTTGGTTTCTGCGGACGCCGCCTACTGTCGGCGTCTGAGAGGTTGCGGCTTGCTCTCAGCAGGGAGGGGGGTTCTCAGCCCGTTGGCTAGGGTCTCCCGCGCGGCAGCCAGCTTCTTGCTATGCGGCGATCGCATCGAGAAGCTGCTGAATGCGCTCGGTCATGCAGCGACACTCGTCGCCCTCCAAGTTGTCCAGCTCATCTGCAACCTCCTGGGCAGAGCGCATGTTCTCCAGAGGCATGTTGTAGACTGGGCGGTCGGCTCCCAGCATGTTGGCGATGGCCGCGCCGCGTTGCCGGACAGTACCCACGCGGCTGGGCTCACCAGCAGCCGGTGTGCCGCCAACAGCGTAGTCAATCTCGCGCTGGTAGGCTTCGGTGAGGCATCTCATGGCGGCCAGCTTCTTGATAATCCACAAGTCTAGGGGATCGCAACAGTTTTCGAGGGTAAAGTATTCAACCCAAATTTATTGATTCGACACAAGGGGATCCAAAGAATACTCCTAAGTATTAGCAGCTGAGTTGTCAATTCAACTACACCTGGAAACTTAGTATCTGCAGCAAGGTAATTTAGTAGCAAGGTAATATGGAAATAGTGGTAACATCAATACAAGTAATGGTAGTGTTTTTTTAGTTTTTGTAATAGCAGCAGCGGAAAAGTAAATAAGCAACAAGCAATATGTGAAAAGCTCGTAGGCATTGGATCGGTGATGGAGAATTATGTAGGATGTCATTCCTCATGTAAAATTTATAACCTAGGGTGACACAGAACTAGCTCCAGTTCATCAATGTAATGTAGGCATGTATTTTGAATATAGTCATACATGCTTATGGAAAAGAACTTGCATGACATCTTCTGTCCTACCCTCCCGTGGCAGCAGGGTCCTAGTGGAAACTAAGAGATATTAAGGCCTCCTTTTAATAGAGTACCGGACCAAAGCATTAACACATAGTGAATACATGAACTCCTCAAACTACGGTCGTCACCGGGAGTGGTCCCGATTGTTGTCACTTCGGCGTTGCCGGATCATAACACATAGTAGGTGACTATTGACTTGCAAGATAGGATCAAGAACACACATATATTCATGAAAACATAATAAGTTTAGATCTGAAATCATGGCCCTCGGGCCATAGTCACAAGCATTAAGCATGGCAAAGTCATAGCAACATCAATCTTAGAACATAGTGGATACTAGGGATCAAACCCTAACAAAACTAACTCGATTACATGGTAAATCTCATCTAACCCATCACCGTCCAGCAAGCCTACGATGGGATTACTCACGCACGGTGGTGAGCATCATGAAATTTGGGATGGAGGAAGGTTAATGATGACGATGGCGACGATCTCCCCTCTCCGAAGCCCCGAACGGACTCCAGATCAGCCCTCCCGAGAGAGATTAGGGCTTGGCGGCGGCTCCGTATCGTAAAACGCGATAATTCTTCCTCTCTGATTTTTCTCCCCGAAAGTGAATATATGGAGTTGGGGTAGACGTCGGTGAACCAACAGGGGCCCACGAGGCACGGGGGCGCGCCCAGGGGGTGGGGCGCGCCCCCACCCTCGTGGACAGGGTATGGGCCCCCTGTCTTGGTTCTTTTCGTAGATATTATTTATATATTCCAAAATAATTCTCCGTTGAATTTCAGGTCATTCTGAGAACTTTTATTTCTGCACAAAAACAACACCATGGCAATTCTGCTGAAAACAACGTCAGTTAGGGTTAGTTCCATTCAAATCATGCAAGTTAGAGTCCAAAACAAGGGCAAAAGTGTTTGGAAAAGTAGATACGTTGGAGACGTATCAACTCCCCCAAGCTTAAACCTTTGCTTGTCCTCAAGAAATTCAGTTGATAAACTGAAAGTGATAAAGAAAAACTTTGACAAACTCTGTTTGCTTTTCTTGTTGTAAATATGTAAAGCCAACATTCAAGTTTTCAACAAGATCATGAACTAACCACATTCACAATAACTTTCAGGTCTCATGTCTACTCATATCAATGGCATAATCAACTAGCGAGCAGTAATAATAAACCTCGGATGACAAAACTCTCTCAAAACAATCATAATATGATATAACAAGTGTTGGGGAACGTAGCAGAATTCAAAAAATTTCTACGCTTTCACCAAGATCCAACTAAGGAGACATCTAGCAACGAGCAAGTAAGAGTGCATCTACATACCGTTATGTAGATCGCGAGCGGAAGCTTTCGAAGAAGCGTGGATGAAGTAGTCGTACTCTTCGCGTTCTTCGTCACCGATGATCTAGCGCTGAACGGACGGCACCTCCGCGTTCAACACACGTACGGTGCAGCAACGTCACCTCCTTCTTGATCCAGCAAGGGGGGAGGAGAGGTCGTCGGAGATCCAGCAGCACGACGGCGTGGTGGTGGATGCAGTCGAGATTCCTGTAGGGCTTCGCCGGGCGCCCTGCGTTAAGGAGACGGAGGTGTGACGGGAGGGGGAGAGGCGCCAGGGCAAGGGTGCGGCTGCCCTCTCCCCCTCACATATATATAGGGGGCCAGGGGGGTGCGCCAGCCCCTACAGATCCAATCTGCAAGGGGGGGCGGCGGCCAGGGGGGAGTCCTTGCCCCCCAAGGCAAGTGGGACGCCCCTCCCCCTTAGGGTTTCAACCCTAGGCGCATCGGGAGGAGGGCCCAAGTGGTGCGCCAGCCCATTAGGGCTGGGCACTTCCCCCTTGCGGCCTAGGGGCCCCACCGGGATGGGTGGCCCCACCCGGTGGACCCCCGGGGCCCCTCCGGTGGTCACGGGACACTCCCAGTGACCCCGGGAGATCACCCGATGGCCGAAACCTGACTTCCTATATATCATTATTTACCCCCGGACCATTCCGGAACTCCTCGTGACGTCCGAGATCTCATCCGGGACTCCGAACAACTTTCGGGTTTCCACGTGCATGTATCTCTACGACCCTAGCGTTACCGAACCTTAAGTGTGTAGACCCTACGGGTTCGGGAGACACGTAGACATGACCGAGACCACTCTCCGGTCAATAACCAACAGCGGGATCTGGATACACATGTTGGTTCCCACGTGTTCCTCGATGATCTTCATCGGTTGAACCACCGTGTCAAGGATTCACTCAATCCCGTATGTTATTCCCTTTGTCCATCGGTACGGTACTCGCCCGAGATTCGATCGTCGGTATTCCCGATACCTTGTTCAATCTCGTCATGGCAAGTCTCTTTGCTCGTTCCGTAATCCATCATCCCGTGACTAACTCCTTAGTCACTTTGAGCTCATTATGATGATGTCTTACCGAGTGGGCCCAGAGGTACCTCTCTCGTCATACGGAGTGACAACATCCCAGTCTCGGTTCGTACCAACTCAACAGGCACTTTCGGAGATACCCGATGCGTACCTTTATAGCCACCCAGTTACGTTGTGACGTTTGGCACACCCAAAGTATTCCTACGGCATCCGGGAGTTGTACAACCTCATGTTCTAAGGAATAAATACTTGACACCGAAAAGCTTATGCATTACGAACTATACGATCTCGTGTTATGCTCAAGATTGGGTCTTGTCCATCACATCATTCTCCTAATGATGTGATCCCTTTATCACTGACATCATATGTCCATGGTCAGGAAACCGTGGCCATCTATTGATCAACGAGCTGGTAACTAGAGGCCTACCAGGGACTCATTGTGGTCTATATATTCACACATGTATCGCTGTTTCCGTACAATACAATTCAAGCATGAATAACAGACGATTATCATGAACAAGGAAATATAATAATAATACTTTTATTATTGCCTCTAGGGCATATTTCCAAGAGTCTCCCACTTGCACTAGAGTCAATAATCTAGTTACATTGTGATGAATCGAACACCCATAGAGTTCTGGTGTTGATCATGTTTTGCCCGTGGAAGAGGTTTAGTCAACGGGTCTGCGACATTCAGATCTGTATGCACTTTACAAATATCTATATCTCCATCCTGAACATAATTCCGGATGGAGTTGAAACGGCGCTTGATGTGCTTGGTCTTCTTGTGAAACCTGGGCTCCTTGGTAATAGCAATAGCACCAGTGTTGTCACAGAAGAGAGTCATCGGGCTTGACGCGCTTGGAATGACTCCTAGGTCGGTGATGAACTCCTTCATCCAGACTCCTTCCTGTGCTGCTTCGGAAGCAGCTATGTACTCCGCTTCACATGTAGATGCTGCAACGACGCTTTGCTTGCAACTGCACCAGCTGACTGCCCCTCCGTTCAAAATATACACGTATCCGGTTTGAGACTTAGAGTCATCCAGATCTGTGTCGAAGCTAGCATCGACGTAACCCTTTACGACGAGCTCTTCGTCACCTCCATAAACGAGAAACATATCCTTAGTCCTTTTCAGGTACTTCAGGATGTTCTTGACCGCTGTCCACTGTTCCGTACCGGGATCACTTTGGTACCTCCCTACCAAACTTATGGCAAGGTTCACATCAGGTCTGGTACACAGCATGGCATACATGATAGAACCTATGGCCGAGGCATAGGGAATGACACTCATCTTTTCTCTATCTTCTACCGTGGTCGGCGACTGAGCCTTGCTCTATCTCATACCTTGCAAAACAGGCAAGAATCCCTTCTTGGACTGATCCATATTGAACTTTTTCAATATCTTGTCAAGGTATGTACTTTGTGAAAGACCAATGAGGCGTCTTGATCTATCTCTATAGATTTTGATGCCTAATATGTAAGCAGCTTCTCGAAGGTCCTCCATTGAAAAACTTTTATTCAAGTAGGCCTTTACATTTTCCAAGAATTCTATATCATTTCCCATCAGCAATATGTCATCCACATATAATACGAGAAATGCCACAGAACTCCCACTCACTTTCTTGTAAATACAGGCTTCTCCATAAGTCTGTATAAATCCAAACGCTTTGATCACATCATTAAAGCGAATATTCCAACTCCGAGATGCTTGCACCAGCCCGTAAATCGAGCGCTGGAGCTTGCATACCTTGTTAGCGTTCTCTGGATCGACAACACCTTCCGGTTGCATCATATACAACTCTTCCTTGAGGAAGCCATTAAGGAATGCTGTTTTGACGTCCATTTGCCATATTTCATAATCATAGAATGCGGCAATAGCTAACATGATTCTGACTGACTTCAGCATCGCTACGGGAGAGAAAGTCTCGTCGTAGTCAATCCCTTGAACTTGTCGATAACCCTTAGCGACAAGCCGAGCCTTATAGATGGTCACATTACCATCCGCGTCTGTCTTCTTCTTAAATATCCATTTGTTTTCTATGGCGTGCCTGTCATCAGGCACGTCCACCAAAGTCCATACTTTGTTTTCATACATGGATTCTATCTCGGATTTCATGGCTCCAAGCCATTTATTGGAATCCGGGCCCGCCATCGCTTCTTCATAGTTCGAAGGTTCACCGTTGTCTAACAACATGATTTCCAGGACAGGGTTGCCGTACCACTCTGGTGCGGAACGTACCCTTGTGGACCTTTGAAGTTCAGTAGTAACTTGATCTGTTTCTTCATGATCATCATCATTAGCTTCCTCCCTTGTCGGTGCAGGCACCTCAGGAACAGTTTCCTGCGCTGCGCTACTTTCCGGTTCAGGAGGGGTGACTGTCACCTCATCAAGTTCTACATTCCTCCCACTCACTTCTTTCGAGAGATACTCTTTCTCCAGAAAGCATCCATTCTTGGCAACAAAGACTTTGCCTTCGGATCTGTGGTAGAAGGTGTACCCAATCGTTTCCTTTGGGTATCCTTTGAAGAGGCATTTTTCTGATTTGGGTTCGAGCTTTTCAGGTTGAAGATTCTTGACATAAGCATCGCAACCCCAAACTTTTAGAAACGACAACTTCGGTTTCTTGCCAAACCAAAGTTCATACGGAGTCGTCTCAACGGATTTCGACGGAGCCCTATTTAAAGTGAATGCGGCAGTCTCCAAAGCATAACCCCAAAAAGATAGCGGTAAATCGGTGAGGGACATCATAGATCGCACCATGTCCATCAGAGTACGATTTCGACGTTCGGACACACCGTTACGTTGAGGTGTTCCGGGCGGTGTCAATTGTGAAACAATTCCACATTTCCTTAGGTGCGTGCCAAATTCATGACTTAAATATTCACCCCCATGATCTGATCGTAAGAACTTTATTTTTTCTGTCACGTTGATTCTCAACCTCATTCTGAAATTCCTTGAACCTTTCAAAGGTCTCAGACTTGTGTTTCATCAAATAGATATACCCATATCTAATCAAGTCATCTGTGAGGGTGAGAACATAACGATAGCCTCCGCGAGCCTCAACACTCATTGGACCGCACACATCAGTATGTATGATTTCCAGTAAGTTGGTTGCTCGCTCCATTGTTCCGGAGAACGGAGTCTTGGTCATCTTTCCCAAGAGGCATGGTTCGCACGTTTCAAATGATTCATAATAAAGAGACTCTAGAAGTCCATCTGAATGGAGCTTCTTCATACGTTTGACACCAATATGACCAAGGCGGCAATGCCACAAGTATGTGGGACTATCATTATCAACTTTACATCTTTTGGCATTTCTACTATGAATATGTGTATCATCACGTTCGAGATTCATCAAAAATAAACCATTGACCAACGGGGCATGACCATAAAACATATCTCTCAAATAAATAGAACAACCATTATTCTCTGATTTGAAAGAGTAGCCATCTCGCATAAGACGAGATACAGATACAATGTTCATGCTCAAACTGGTACTAAATAACAATTATTAAGGTTTAAAACTAATCCCGAGGGTAGATGTAGAGGTAGCGTGCCGACGGCGATCACATCGACCTTGGAACCATTCCTGACGCGCATCGTCACCTCATCCTTCGCCAGTCTCCGTTTATTCCGCAGCTCCTGTTTTGAGTTACAAATGTGAGCAACTGCACCAATATCAAATACCCAGGAGCTACTACGAGTGCTGGTAAGGTACACATCAATAACAAGTATATCACATATACCTTTGACGTTGCCGGCCTTCTTGTCTGCTAAATATTTGGGGCAGTTCCGCTTCCAGTGACCCGTTCCCTTGCAATAAAAACACTCTGTCTCAGGCTTGGGTCCATACTTTGGCTTCTTCCCGGCAACAGGCTTGCCGGGCGCGGCAACTCCCTTGCCGTCCTTCTTGAAGTTATTCTTACCCTTGCCTTTCTTGAACTTAGTGATTTTATTGACCATCAACACTTGATGTTCTTTCTTGATGTCTACCTCCGCTGATTTCAGCATCGAATACACCTCGGGAATGGACTTCTCCATCCCCTGCATATTGAAGTTCAACACGAAGCTGTTGAAGCTTGGTGGGAGCGACTGGAGTATTCTGTCAACGACCGCTTCATCTGGGAGATTCATTCCCAGCAGAGACAAGCGGTTGTGCAATCCAGAAATCTTGAGGATGTGCTCACTGACAGAACTGTTCTCCTCCATCTTACAGCTGTAGAATGCGTCGGAGACATCATATCTCTCGACTCGGGCATGAGCTTGGAAAACCATTTTCAGCTCTTCGAACATCTCATATGCTCCATGGTGCTCAAAACGTTTTTGGAGCCCTGACTCTAAGCTGTAAAGCATGCCGCACTGAACCAGGGAGTAATCATCACTACGCGACTGCCAGACGTCAAAACGTCTTGGGCCGCATCGGGAGCAGGTGCATCACCTAGCGGTGCTTCAAGGACATATGATCTCTTGGCAGCTATGAGGATAATCCTCAGGTTATGGACCCAATCGGTATAGTTGCTACCATCGTCTTTCAGCTTGGTTTTCTCTAGGAACGCGTTGAAGTTGAGGGAAACCTGAGCGTGGGCCATTTGATCTACAAGAGATATTGTAAATAAGTTAGACTAAGTTCATGATAACTAAGTTCATCTTAATCAAATTTTAATGAACTCCCACTCAGAATGACATCTCTCTAGTCATCTAAGTGATACACGATCCGAATCGACTAGCCCGTGTCCGATCATCACGTGAGACGGACTAGTCATCAACGGTGAACATCTTCATGTTGATCGTATCTTCTATACGACTTGTGTTCGACCTTTCGGTCTTCCGTGTTCCGAGGCCATGTCTGTACATGCTAGGCTCGTCAAGTGAACCCTAAGTGTATCGCGTGTGTAAATCTGGCTTACACCCGTTGTATGCGAACGTTAGAACCTATCACACCCGATCATCACGTGGTGCTTCGGAGCAACGAACTTTAGCAACGGTGCACAGTTAGGGGAAACACAATTCTTGAAATTTTAGTGAGAGATCATCTTATTTACTACCGTCGTTCTAAGTAAACAAGATGCATAAACATGATAAACATCACATGCAATCAACTAAAGTGACATGATATGGCCAATATCATCTTGCTCCTTGGATCTCCATCTTCGGGGCACCATGATCATCTTGTCACCGGCTCGACACCATGATCTTCATCATCATGATCTCCATCATCGTGTCTTGAAGAAGTCGTCACGCCAACTATTACTTCTACTACTATAGCTAACGTTTAGCAATAAAGTAAAGTAATTACATGGCGTTATTCAGTGACACGCAGGTCATACAATAATTAAGACAACTCCTATGGCTCCTGCCGGTTGTCAAGTTCATCGACATGCAAGTCGTGATTCCCTATTACAAGAACATGATCAATCCCATACATCACATATATCATTCATCACATCTTCGTTTTGGCCATACCACGTCACATAGCACATGCTGCAAAAACAAGTTAGACGTCCTCTAATTGTTGTTGCAAGTTTTACGTGGCTTCTATAGGTTTTCTAGCAAGAACGTTTCTTACCTACGCCAAAACCACAACGTGATTTGTCAATTTCTATTTACCCTTCATAAGGACCATGTTCATCGAATCCGATCCGACTAAAGTAGGAGAGACAGACACCCGCCAGCCACCTTATGCATCTAGTGCATGTCTGTTGATGGAACCAGTCTCACGTAAGCGTACGTGTAAAGTCGGTCCGGGCCGCTTCATCCCACAATACCGCCGAATCAAGATTGACTAGTAACGGCAAGAAAGTTGAACAAACTCAAACGCCCACAACTGCTTTGTGTTCTACTCGTGCAAGATGCTACGCATAAAACCTGGCTCTGATACCACTGTTGGGGAACGTAGCAGAATTCAAAAAATTTCTACGTTTTCACCAAGATCCAACTAAGGAGACATCTAGGAACGAGCAAGTAAGAGTGCATCTACATACCGTTATGTAGATCGCGAGCGGAAGCTTTCGAAGAAGCGTGGATGAAGTAGTCGTACTCTTCGCGTTCTTCGTCACCGATGATCTAGCGCCGAACGGACGGCACCTCCGCGTTCAACACACGTACGGTGCAGCAACGTCACCTCCTTCTTGATCCAGCAAGGGGGGAGGAGAGGTCATCGGAGATCCAGCAGCACGACGGCGTGGTGGTGGATGCAGTGGAGATTCCTGTAGGGCTTCGCCGGGCGCCCTGCGTTAAGGAGACGGAGGTGTGACGGGAGGGGGAGAGGCGCCAGGGCAAGGGTGCGGCTGCCCTCTCCCCCCACATATATATAGGCGGCCAGGGGGGTGCGCCAGCCCCTGCAGATCCAATTTGCAAGGGGGGGCGGCGGCCAGGGGGGAGTCCTTGCCCCCCAAGGCAAGTGGGACGCCCCCTCCCCCTTAGGGTTTCAACCCTAGGCGCATGGGGAGGAGGGCCCAAGTGGTGCGCCAGCCCATTAGGGCTGGACACTTCCCCCTTGCGGCCTAGGGGCCCCACCCGGTGGACCCCCGGGGCCCCTCCGGTGGTCCCGGGACACTCCCGGTGACCCCGGGAGATCACCCGATGGCCGAAACCTGACTTCCTATATATCATTATTTACCTCCGGACCATTCCGGAACTCCTCGTGACGTCCGGGATCTCATCCGGGACTCCGAACAACTTTCGGGTTTCCACGTGCATGTATCTCTTCGACACTAGCGTTACCGAACCTTAAGTGTGTAGACCCTACGGGTTCGGGAGACACGTAGACATGACCGAGACCACTCTCCGGTCAATAACCAACAGCGGGATCTGGATACCCATGTTGGTTCCCATGTGTTCCTCGATGATCTTCATCGGTTGAACCACCGTGTCAAGGATTCACTCAATCCCGTATGTTATTCCCTTTGTCCATCGATACGGTACTCGCCCGAGATTCGATCGTCGGTATTCCCGATACCTTGTTCAATCTCGTCATGGCAAGTCTCTTTACTCGTTCTGTAATCCATCATCCCGTGACTAACTCCTTAGTCACTTTGATCTCATTATGATGATGTCTTACCGAGTGGGCCCAGAGGTACCTCTCTCGTCATACGGAGTGACAACATCCCAGTCTCGGTTCGTACCAACTCAACAGACACCTTCAGAGATACCCGATGCATACCTTTATAGCCACCCAGTTACGTTGTGACGTTTGGCACACCCAAAGTATTCCTACGGCATCCGGGAGTTGTACAACCTCATGGTCTAAGGAATAAATACTTGACACCGAAAAGCTTATGCATTACGAACTATACGATCTCGTGTTATGCTCAAGATTGGGTCTTGTCCATCACATCATTCTTCTAATGATGTGATCCCGTTATCACTGACATCATATGTCCATGGTCAGGAAACCATGACCATCTGTTGATCAACAAGCTGGTAACTAGAGGCCTACCAGGGACTCTTTGTGGTCTATATATTCACACATGTATCGCTGTTTCCGTACAATACAATTCAAGCATGAATAACAGACGATTACCATGAATAAGGAAATATAATAATAATACTTTTATTATTGCCTCTAGGGCATATTTCCAACAACAAGATGGTATCTTGCTAGCCCTTTCTGAGACCGCAAAACCTAAATGCAGAGCACCTTTACAGATCAAGGACTGACGAGACATTGTAATTCATGGTAAAAGAGATCCAGTCATAATCATACTCAATGCAAATTAATAGCAATACATGCAAATGACAGCGGTGCTCTCCAACTGGTGCTCTTTTATAAGAGGATGATGACTCAACATAAAACTAAATAGATAGGCCCTTCACAAAGGGAAGCAGGGATTTGTAGAGGTGCCAGAGCTCGATTTTTAAATAGAGATGAATAATATTTTGAGCGGTATACTCTCATTGTCAACATAGCAACCAAGAATCTCGATATCTTCCGTGCTACATACATTATAGGCGGTTCCCAAACAGAATGGTAATGTTTATACTCCCCCGACCACCAACAATCACACTGCATGGCTAGCCCGAAACAACGGGTACCGTCCAAATCAGCAACAGCCCTGGGGGAGTTTTGTTTAATTATTATGATTTGAGCATGGGACTAGGCATCCTGGCTACCGGCCATTTTCTCATGAATGATGAGCGGAGTCCACTCATCATGAGAATAACCCACCTAGCATGGAAGATATAGACAGCCCTAGTTGGTACATGAGCTATTCGAGCATACAAAACAGAATTTCATTTGAAGGTTTAGAGTTTGGCACATACAAATTTACTTGGAACGACATGTAGATACCGCATATAGGAAGGTATGGTGGATTCATATGGAACAACTTTGGGGTTTATGGAAGTGGATGCACAAGCAGTATTCCCGCTTAGTACAGGTGAAGGCTAGAAAGAGACTGGGAAGCGACCAGCTAGAGAGCGACAACAGTCATGAACATGCATTAAAATTAATCAACAATGAATGCAAGCATGAGTAGGATATACATCACCATGAACATAAATATAGTGGAGACTATGTTGATTTTGTTTCAACTACATGCGTGAACATGTGCCAACTCAAACCACTTGAATCGTTCAAAGGAGGATACCACCCTATCATACCACATCACAACCATTTTAATATCATGTTGGCACGCAAGATAGACCATTATAAACTCCTAGCTAATTAAGCATGGCATGAGCAGCTATGATCTCTAATTGTCATTGCAAGCATGTAGCATTCATAATAGGCTGAATAAGGAACGATGAACTATCATATTTACAAAAACAAGAGAGGTCGAGTTCATACCAGCTTTTCTCATCTCAATCAATTCATCATATATCGTCATTATTGCCTTTCACTCGCACGACCGAACGGTGTGGATAATCATAATAGTGCACGTGCATTGGACTAAGCTAGAATCTGCAAGCATTTAATTCAAGAGAGAAGACAAAGTAATATGGCTCAAGGTTAAATTAACAACAAAGCATATGAGAGCCAGTAAACATTTTCATCATGGTCATCTCTTGACCCCCAAAGAAAGAAAAGAAACTATTTACACGAGAAAGCTCCCAACAAGTAAAATAAGAACGAGAAATCTTTTTGGATTTTCTTTTAATTACTACTACTATAGGCATGGAAAGTAAACTAGCTAAAATCTACAACTAGTTTTTTTGTTTTTCTTAAGGTTTTTCTAGCTCACAAGAAAAATACTAAGAAAAGAATTGAAACTAGCATGGATAGTACAATGAAAGAGTGTGAGCACCGACAACTGGAATAAGTGTGTGAACATGAATGTAATGTCAGTGAGAAACACGTACTCCCCCAAGCTTAGGCTTTTGGCCTAAGTTGGTCTATGGCCACAGATCGAAGCTACTTTCTCCGGTGTATTGAGGAGCGTCTTCTGGTTGCCACTGGTTGGCAATCTCATCCGGATCCCACCGATAAACATACTGCCGGTAAGGGTCAAGTGGTGGCTCCGGCTCCGGCTCTGAAGCTTGTGCCTAGCTCTGGTACTTGTAGAAGGCCTCTGACGAAACGAGGTATATGCCTGAAAACAGATCAAACAGAGAAGGTGCATGCAAGGTAATAATCTCACAATATTTTTCATCAAACCTCAATTTATACTTAACCAACTTCTCTTTGTCTTTAACAACAAAATCATGTGCTATCATACTCTTATAATCTAGATAAGCAGGGGCCAACAATTTCTCTTCCTTCTCATGATGCCTAATAGGTATTCTAAAGTGTTCAGCAAGGCGAGAAGCAAAGATGCCTCCGAGGACAGGACCTTTTGTGCGGTTCAGACTTAATCGTTTAGCAACGACGGCACCCAAGCTAAAAGTTGTGTCTCAAAACAAAGCATGGCGCAAAATGACAATATCAAGGGCACTAAGATTCTCACTGTTCCCGCGACCAATTAAGCATCTACTAGCAAATATAGCAAAGTAGCGTAGAACAGGAAAATTTATACTAGTAATTCTTGCCCCTGAAACTTGCCTAGATTCCCCTACAGCGATCGTATCAATAAACCCCTCAACATCCTTGCGATGGGGTTCCTCAAGACTACCAGTAAAAGGTGTCTTACATACTTGACAAAAATCAAAGAACGACATCTCCTTAACCTCATCATAAAAATGAAACTCCACTGAAGGTGGTGATTTCTTAGCATGAAAATGAAAGTTTTGCGTGAAAATATTAGTGAGCAAGAGATAATGTTCACGCTGGTCGTGGAGGAAGTCGGTGAGGCCTGGATTATCCGCCAAATAATAAAAGCCTTTATAAATCCCGGCGGCTTCCAAGAACTCATTACAATGCCATTCACACGGCCGGACTTCCGCAGTGCGAGGAAGATTATATTTGGGCTTCTTATTCTCTTCCTTCTACTTATCCTTTGAACCTTGGTGGAAGAGCCTCTCAACAATCCCCTCATCATTTCCCCCTCTGAAAATTTCTGAAAATTTTAGTAACTCAAGATAAAAGAAAACCAAACTCAACAAGATTGATAACAACAAGTCCTACAAGTGCCTAGAGACTATATAATGCATTAGAACTACTTGGGACCAAAGAAATTTAACATGCAAGCTCAAGAACAAGGTCATCATAGCAGCCAAGATTTGCAATAAATAAAGCACTAGAACAAAAACTAATTGGACCAACGGAGGAGTCACATACCAAGGAACAATCTCCCCAAACAGTTTTGTGAATGGAGCTTTGAGCAAGGAGATAAAAAATGGCAGCAACATGAGCTAGAACTCGTGCTTGAGCTGGATAGTGATTTTTTGGGAGGAAGGAGTGTGTGGGTGCAAGAATAAGTGGAGGGGGCCACGTGGGGCCCACGAGGTAAGGGGCATGCCTAGTGAGGGAAGGCGCGCCCTGGACCCTCATGGCCAGGTGCTTGCTCCCCTTGCTGTTTTCTCTATGCCAAATATTCTCAAATATTCTAGAAAAAAACATATTTCATTTCCAGGGTATTTTTTATTGCACGGATAAGTCTGGAAACAGACATAAAATACTATTTTTGCTTTATTTAATCTAATTAACAGAAAGTAAAAGGAGGATACAGAAGGTTGTGCTATCTAGATTGACCCATCTCATGCTCATCAAAAGGAATCTATTAACAAGGTTGATCAAGTCTTGTTAATAAAATCTTTCCGAATAACATGAAACCGGAGAATTTTCGAATAACACTAGCTTACCTGAATGGGGATATGTATGTCCCCAACAATAAGAATATCATATGTCTTCTTGACACTAGGAAGAGGAAATTCAAAACCTCCAATAGTAATAGTTGAAATTTTTCCAATAGAATTGATACTGTGGACCTGAGGTTGTTTCCTCGGAAAGTGTACCATATGCTTATTACCATTGACATGAAAAGTGACATTGCCTTTGTTGCAATCAATAACAGCCCCTGCAATATTCAAAAAGGGTCTACCAAGGATAATAGATTTACTATCGTCCTCGGGAATATCAAGGATAACAAAGTCCGTAAGAATAGTAACATTTGCAACTACAACAGGCACATCCTCACAAATACCGACATGTATAGCAGTTGATTTATCGGCCATTTGCAAAGATATTTCAGTAGGTGTCAACTTACTCAAGTCAAGTCTACAATATAAAGAGAGAGGCATAACACTAACACCGGCTCCAAGATCACATAAAGCAGTTTTAACATAGTTTCCTTTAATGGAGCAAGGTATAGTAGGTACTCCTGGATCTCCTAGTTTCTTAGGTATTCTACCCTTAAAAGTGTAATTGGCAAGCATGGTGGAAATTTCTACTTCAGTTATTTTTCTTTTATTTGTGATAATATCTTTCATATACTTAGCATAAGGATTTGTTTTAAGCATATCAGTCAAACGCATACACAAAAAGATAGATCTAATCATCTCAGCAAAGCGCTCAAAATCCTCATCATCCTTTTTCTTGGATGGTTTAGGAGGAAAAGGCATGGGTTTCTAAACCCATGGTTCTCTTTCCTTACCGTGCTTCCTAGCAACAAAGTCTCTCTTATCATAACGTTGATTCTTTGATTGTGGGTTATCAAGATCAACAGCAGGTTCAATCTCTACATCATTATCATTGATAGGTTGAGCATCATCATGAACATCATCATTAATATTATCACTAGGTTCATGTTCATTACTAGATTGTGTCTTAGCATCAGAGATAGAGATATCATTAGGATTATCGGGTGTGTCAGCTACATGTTCACTAGAAGCATGCAAAGTTCTATCATTTTTCTTTTTCTTCTTCTTAGAAGAACTAGGTGCATCTAAATTAGCTCTCTGAGAATCTTGCTCAATTATCTTAGGGTGGCCTTCAGGACACAGAGGTTCCTGAGTTACTTTACCCCTCTAGTTGCAACTCTAACAACGAAGTCATTATTCTTACTATTTAAATCATTGAGCAAATCATTCTGAGCCTTAAGTACTTGTTCTACTTGAGTGGTAACGATAGAATCATGTTTACTAATGAGCACCTTTAACTCTAGACATATAATCACTCAAGCGTTCAATCATATAAGCATTACGTTGCAATTTTCTACCAACATAAGCATTGAAGTTTTCTTGCTTCACAATAAAATTATCAAACCTGTCTAAGCATTGGCTAGCAGACTTATAACGAGGAATATCACCTTCATCAAATCTATAAAGAGAATTTACCTTTACTACATGTGTCGGGTTATTAAGACCATGTATTTCTTCAATAGGTGGTAAATTCTTAACATCTTCGGCTTTAATACATTTTTCTTTCATAGATTTCTTTGCCTCTTGCATATCTTCAGGACTGAGAAACAGAACACCCCTTTTCTTCGGAGTTGGCTTAGGGGCTGGTTCAGGAAGTGTCCAATTATTTTCATTGGCCAGCATATTATTCAATAGTAATTCAGCTTGATCATCTGTTCTTTCCTTGAAAACACAACCAGCACAACTTTCCAGGTGGTCTCTGGAAGCATCGGTTAGTCCATTATAAAAGACATCAAGTATTTCATTCCTCTGAAGAGGATGATCAGGCAAAGCATTAAGTAATTGGAGAAGCCTCCCCCAAGCTTGTGGGAGACTCTCTTCTTCAATTCACACAAAATTATATATTTCCCGTAAGGCAGCTTGTTTCTTATGAGCGGGAAAATATTTAGCAGAGAAGTAATAAATCATATCCTGGGGACTACGCACACAACCAGGATCAAGAGAATTAATCCATGTCTTAGCATCACCCTTTAACGAGAATGAAAATAACTTAAGGATATAGTTGTAAGTGCATCTAGTTCCACCCCTAGTTGGTTTTGGAGTATTGACGACAAACCTGGTTGAGGGACTAATGTGTTTGTGAGAATTGTAGGATAACACAGGTAGTAGTCCCTCATTGATTCGATTTACCTACCGGAGATGACCCCTAAAAATGTATGAAGACATTGACGACAATGGTGGTATATGAAGATATTCATATTGAAGACTATGACAAGAGAAGACATTGTGTGAAGACTATGGAGCGCGAAGACTTAGACATTTTGTTGTTTCCTTTTCTTCTTTGTTGAGTCAGAGGAACCACCGTACTGTTAAGTGGGGTCCAAGTGAACAAACTGAGAGTGACTGAAGTGATGCTCAACCAAATCCTATGTCTTTGAGCGAAGACAATGAGAGAAAATCTTATCCAGAGCTGGATGAGCCAGCTTTACTTGTAGCCCAAGTAAAGTTGCCGCGTGTGTTTGAAATCTGACCGTTGAAACACGTGTCAGTTCCTTAGTGACCCAGGGTCATTTCAAACAAATCAGGTCGGGTTGCCTAGTGGCTATAAATAACCCACCCCCTACACCATAAATTGGTGGCTGCTCAGAGTTAGTACACGGCTTTTGTCGTTTGAGAGCAACCCACCTCCGAATCATTTGAGAGAGAGATCCTTGCAAGGACAAAGCCCAAACACCCAGAGCCAAAGAGTGTTAGGCATCACTGAAGTCTTTCTGTCCGCATGATCTGAAGACTTGTTACACTTGAGGACTGTGAATCCTCCAGCCGGTTAGGCGTCGCGTTCTGAGCATCCAAGAGTCATTGTGGATCGCCGGTGAACAAAGTCTGTGAAGTTTTGGAAGTCTACCTTGAAGACTTACCAGAGTGATTGGGCGAGGACTGGGTGTCCTTAGCTCAAGGGGAATAAGGTGAAGACACGGTCTTTTGAGTTAAATCTCAGCCTCCCTAACCAGACGTACAGATGTCACAGCAACTGGAACTGGTCGAACAAATCACTGTCTTCCCCAAGCTACTAGTTCTATCCCTCCCTTCTCTTTACTCACTGTCTTTCTTTGTGAAGTCATTGCCTGCTTGCCTTATCTGTTTGACTTCACTGTGTGACTACTTGTTGTGACTGGCTTCATACAATCTTCCATTATGATCCATACTGCCTAGCTGCTATTAGTCTTCGTGATTTCACTTCATTGAATACTTGACTATGGCTTGTCTAGTGTAGTCTACCTTCCGCTGCATATAAATAGGATCGTTCTATCGTTTGTCTTCGAAACTTCCATGTTTTGAAGACTTTCCTAAAAATCGCCTATTCACCCCCCCTCTAGTCGATATACAACTCTTTCAATTGGTATCAGAGCAAGGTACTCCCTTGTTCTGTGTGATTCGGTTTAACCACATGGAGTTTTAGCTATGTCGACTGCAGGGATAATCAAAGTCTCCGCTGCGTGCCCCATCTTCGATGGCATTGAATACCCCTACTGGAAGAACAAGATGCGCATGCACCTTGAAGCCATTGATGTGGACCTCTGGTATGTCGCCAAGAACGGCGTTCCCAAGACTGGTGAAGGTGTCACCCCTGCTGATGTCAAGAAGTTCGTTCAACTGGATTCCACTGCCAAGAACATCATCTATGGTCATCTGACCAAAGGACAGTATGGTCGTGTGAGTGCTCTGGAAACATCGAAGCTAGTCTGGGACTGGCTCTCCAAGGTCAATGAAGGCGTCTCAAACCAGAGAGATCAAAGGATCAGTGTCCTTTGCAACCTCTTCAATCGCTTCAAGAGACACGACAATGAGAATGTCCAGCTCACATTCGATCGCCTCACTGACATCACAAATGAGCTTCAGGCACTTGGCGCCACTGAGATCACCAAGCATGAAATCGTCAAGACACTCCTGAGATCACTTGGCAGCTCATTTGACACCCTTGCCCTGATGATTCAAGAGCGCCCTGACTTCAAGACTCTCGATCCGTCTGACATACTTGAGAGGCTCAACACACATGAGTTCCAGCTATCTGAGAAATGTGACATCTATGGTCCCAACTATGGCCAAACTCGCGCTTTGAAGGCAAAGGCTGTTTCCTCATCTGAAGAAGAATCTGACTGCAGTTCTGGTGATCCTGAAGACATTGGAAAGGAGCTTGCCATGCTTGTGAAGAAGTTCTAGAAATTCACTAAGAAGAAAGGCTTCAGAAAGTCTTCACAATCCAGCTCAAGAAATGATGAAGCTTCTACCCGTGACCACAAGAAGAGAACATGTCACAAGTGCAAGAAACCTGGTCACTACATCTCTGAGTGTCCTCAATGGGATAATGAGCAGAAGAAGGAGAAGAGCAAGGAATATGATTCTGATGACAAGAAAAAGAAGAAATCCTCAAAGTCTTCTTCCAAGTCTTCATCGAAGTCTTCATCACACAAGAATAATTCATCTGGCAAGGCTCGTGCGTTTGTTGGCAAGGAGATGGATTCAGAGGAGGAGTCTGCTTCAGAAGAAGCAGAGGTGGAGTCTGAGGAGGAGTCCGATTCTGGTGTTGCAAGTCTGGCTCTAGGCACAACCTACGTTGCCAAGTCCATCTTCAACACTGAAGATAATGGCTCCGTCACCAACATGGATGATGATGATAACGATGACTCCACTCCCACCTACTGCTTCATGGCACACTGTGCCAAGGTAAAATCACGCGATGCTTACTTTCAAACATCCAGTGAAGATGACTCCGATTGTGAATCCAAACCTAGCTACAAAACACTTGCTAAAATTTCCACTGAACAACAGAAAGCTATGGAACATATTCAAAAACTATTAGACAAAAGCGATGACCTGTTGGACGCGGAAATGACCCGTTCTCAGTCCTTAATTGAAGACATAAAAAATCTTCATGTTAAGTACAAGGAACTTGAAAGTCGTCATGAATCGCTCTCAAAAACTCATGAAAAGCTTTCCTACGATTATCTTCAAAGGAAGCAAGAACTTGAGAAATTGAAAGCGGCTCATGAAGATCTTCAAAATGAAAATGAGTCACTCCGCGCTCAACAGATCAACTCCGCTCAGGAAGGATTTGAACCACCATGTCTAAAATGCATTGAGCGTGATAACACTACATCTATTGTTGAATGTTCTACTGCTGCTACTGTCGCAATATCTTCAACTGCTGATGTGGTAACTAACCCCTCTGCTGAGGATACCACTACTATTGCTGATGAAAATGCTAGGTTGAAGACTTTGCTTGAAAGAGGGATGTACAAAAGCCTCAAAGGGCATCATACGTTATGTGATGTCCTCAAAAAGCAGATTCTGTACCGAAACCCTAGGAAAGAGGGTGTAGGGTTCGAGAGGAAAATGAATGTTGATGGTTCATACTGGAAGCCTGAGCAGTACCCCAAAACCACATGGGTTCCTGCAACGGAACCTTAAGTGGATCCGTCTACCTTATCTGGCTTCACTTGTGCTAATCCTATTATCATTGATGAATCCTTTGATGCAAACTATAAACTGTTTAAGAATCATAATGGTGAAGTGTTTGCCATGTATATTGGTACTAAATGCAGGAACGGGCCACCTATGAAGAAGATGTGGGTTCCCAAAAGTTGTCTTGAGAAGCTTCCAGTAAATATCATCATGACACCACCTGGGAAGAAGACAAACCCCAGACCAAAGGCTTCATACGGTCCTAAGGCTTCATACAGAGAGAGGTCTCACCTGAGTCACCCTAACGCCAATGTTTTGCAGGGAAATTGTACCAAGACCCATGAATATGAGCGTGTTTCCTCAAACCGCTATATTCACAAAACAAAGAACTTTTCTGCTTATTCTTATGAGTATTATTCTCCTCCTGCAAGGCTATTTGCTAGGGCTCCAAAGCCAAAATTCTCAGATGCTGCACTTAGACTCATTGCTTCTAAGCCACCCCTGAAGATGTGGGTGGTTAAGAAGAATTAACTTTCTCTCGCAGGGAAAGGTCTCCAGCCGAAAATCAAAGGCGTCTGATGCTATTGCTGGGGACCTAAAACATCTTGTAGGGCGCAAGATCAAATGCCCAAATGGTCTTACTATGTATTTTGTTCTTGAATCGCTTGCCAATCATCCTATCAGTCCCAACTTGCATCTAAGCTTTCATAATCCGCTTGCTCGTCAAATGTTTATGCTTCACAATATTCTTCGTGAAGCCTATCCCCCTAACTGCACTGTAGGGTATGACACCAAAGACTTCAGAATGGATTATGGACAGCGGATGCACTAATCATATGACTGGTGATGGAAGTCTTCTTATGGACTCAACCTTACGTCCATCTGACAAGACTCACATCACATTTTCTGATACTGGTAAAAGCAAGGTATTGGGTCGGGGTAGAGTTGCAATCTCAATGGATCAGCACATGGATAAAGTCATGCTTGTTGAATCCCTTGGTTTCAACTTAATGTCTGTCTCAATGCTTTGTGACTTAAACATGATTGTGATATTTGGAAAGTATCGTTGCCTTGTGCTAATGGAATCTGTCAAGTCTCTAGTCTTTGAAGGATATCGAAAAGATGATCTGTATACGGTAGATTTCTCAGTAGGACCATAGATGGTCGTATGTCTTCTAGCAAAAGCTTCAGAGTGCTGGCTCTGGCATCGGAGGCTAGGACATGCCGGCATGAGGAACTTGCACACTCTCGCGAAGAAGAAGCACGTCGTAGGCATCGAGGGCGCCAAGTTCAAGAAAGATCAACTGTGCGGTGCCTGCGAAGCTGGGAAGAGGACTAGGGCCAAGCATCCCTCAAAGACAATCATGACGACATCCCAACCCTTCGAGCTGCTTCACATGGACTTATTTGGCCCAAATCACTACTCTACGCTCACTACTACAGCTTGTCTCTATGGCTTCGATATTGTTTATGATTATCCAAGATACACATGGGTGCACATAATTCTCTACAAGACTGAAGTGCAGGATGTCTTCAGACGCTTCGCCAACCGTGCCCTGAACAACTATGGCGCCAAGATCAAGCATATCAAAAATGACAACGGCACTGAGTTCAAGAATACCGGCCTTGATCTTTATCTGGATACAATGGGAATCACTCATGAGTTCTCAACTCCGTACACACCTGAGCAGAATGGCATCGTGGAGCGCAAGAACAGAACCCTCATTGAGATGGCTCGAACGATGCTCGATGAATACAAGACACCAAGAAAGTTTTGGCCTGAAGCTATTGATACAGCATGCCATGTCATCAACCGTGTTTATCTTCACAAGCTTATGAAGAAAACTTCCTATGAACTCCTTACTGGCAAGAAGCCAAATGTCAGTTACTTCAGGGTATTTGGAGCTAGGTGCTGGATCAAGGATCCACATCACAAATCAAAATTTGCACCAAAAGCACATGAAGGTTGCATGCTCGGCTACGGAAAGGACTCGCACTCCTACAGAGTCTTCAACCTCTTTCTCTATAAAGTGGTTGAAACCGTGGATGTGCGGTTTGATGAAATGAATGGCTCACAAAGAGAGTTCCTGCCAAATGTGCTGGATGAAGCTCCACCCAGTGAATCTATCAAGCTAATGGGAACAAGTGAAATCATGCCTTCTGAAGCACAACCTGACGAGGCACTCATCATTTCTGCTCCCAATCAACCTGAAGACAATGCTCAGCATGAAGACAATCCTCCTAATGATGACAATGACCAGCAAGAGCAAAATCTTCATCCAGTTCATCCTCGTGTTGCAAATGAAGTACAAGTTGAGAAGATAATTGACAGCATCAATGCACCTGGTCCACTCACTCGTTCAAGATCAACACAGCTAGCAAATTTCTGTGGGCACTTTGCATTTGTCTCGATATTTGAACCCAAGAAAGTTGCTGAAGCCTTCTAGAACCTGAATGGATTCAAGCTATGCAAGAAGAGCTTCAACAGTTTGAGCTGAACAACGTATGGGAACTTGTCAAGCGTCCTGACCCCCGCAAGCACAACATAATAGGCACAAAATGGATATATGGCAACAAGCAAGATGAGCATGGTCAAGTTGTCAGAAACAAAGCTCGTCTCGTTGCTCAAGGATACACTCAAATTGAAGGGATTGACTTCGATGAAACATTTGATCCTGTGGCTAGGCTTGAAGCTATTCACATACTGCTAGCCTATGCAAACCATCACAACATCCTTCTGTATCAAATGGAAGTGAAGAGTGCCTTTCTCAATGGCAAGATTGAAGAAGAAGTGTATGTTGCACAACCACCTGGCTTTGATGATCCAAAACATCCTGATATGGTATACAAGCTCAACAAGGCACTGTATGGCCTCAAACAAGCCCCTCGTGCTTGGTATGACACACTCAAAGACTTCCTGAAGAGCAACGGCTTCAAACCTGGTTCCCTGGATCCCACACTCTTCACGAAGACATATGATGGTGAACTATTTGTTTGCCAAATCTATGTGGATGACATTATCTTTGGCTGCACTGACAAAAGATACAGTGATGAGTTAGCTCACATGATGCAAGAGCAATATGTCCATGATGGGTGAGCTGAAGTTCTTCCTTGGTCTTCAAATTCGTCAGCAAAGCAACGACATCTTCATATCTCAAGAGAAATACCTCAAAGATTTCCTGAAGAAGTTTGGAATGCAAGACTGCAAAGGATACACGACGCCTATGCCAACTAAAAGTCATCTGAGTCCCGACGCCAATGGTAAAGATTTCGATCAAAAGGTATACCGCTCCATGATTGGTTCTTTACTTTATTTATGTGCATCTAGGCCAGATATTATGCTTAGTGTTTGCATGTGTGCTCGATTCCAAGCGGCACCAAAGGAATCGCATCACTTAGCTGTGAAGCGAATTCTTCGATATTTGGCTTACACCCCAACACTAGGATTATGGTATCCAAAGGGCTCAGAGTTTGATCTAGTTGGATTCTCAGATGCTGATTATGCCAGTGACAAAGTTGATCGCAAGTCTACATTAGGCACATGTCACTTTCTGGGACGATCACTTGTCTGTTGGTCTTCAAAGAAGCAGAACTGGTATCACTCTCCACTGCTGAATCTGAATACATTCATGCTGGATCTTGCTGCGCTCAGCTTCTCTGGATGAAGCAAACTCTCAAGGACTATGGTGTCCATCTGAAGCATGTGCCACTCTATTGCGACAATGAAAGCACCATCAAGATTGCCAACAACCCAGTTCAGCACTCGAAGACAAAGCACATTGAAATTCGTCATCACTTTCTCAGAGATCATGTCATGAAGAAATATATTGATATCATACACGTCAACACTGAAGAGTAGCTGGCAGATATCTTCACAAAGCCCTTGGATGAGAAAAGGTTTTGCAAGTTGTGGTGTGAGCTAAATATCTTGGAATCCTTGAATGTCCTGTAATCAGGCACACATCCTAACACTTATGCATGTTGATGACTTAGATGTGCAACACACGAAGTAAAGTATATCTTCAATCAATGAAGACTTACATTCTGAGTGTGAATACATTAATGCGGAATTTGACTTCGGAGCGCCAGGGTAATTGTGCGCCGTGTCTGGGTCTAATACTTCCTATACGGTGGGTAACCACACCACCAAATCTTTGCTTGAAGTGTTTCTCTTGGCGTTACATTTGCAAAATCTTCGCATTTGATTTATCTTCATATGTGTCTTCTCTTTGTCAATTTGTTCTTACTCAGATATATACATATATAGACTTGTGTTCTGTCCTCTACAACATTCACTTATAGCTATGTCTTCTTATTTGAATCTTTTGAACTAAGTGAATGTGATCGGACCCTAACCTCTCTATGCTTTCTACCTCAAACTCTATCTATCCAAATCATATGCATTCTGTTGGAACCGTCGAATGTCTTCTCTGCGTCCTTGTCAGCAGAAGATACAGAGACAAACATTAAATCTGCTTTTAATGCTCAATCCTTATTGCCTGAAACCCGGAGAAACCGGAACGACCACCCCGACAGTCCAGGCGTGCGTGGGAACATGGAACAACTCCCTATGTGTTGCATGTCCGCCACGTGTCCCTCAGATGTGAACCGCGAGGGGCACCTCGTAATTGCACTGTGCCATCTCCCTTCCTTATAAATGCCCGTCCCATCACGGTCAAAACACTTCTACCACCTCTCCACCTCGACAAACCCTAGCGCCACCGCTAGCTCTCGACGACGCCGACGACGAAGCGCTTAGCTGCCGCAACCTCGGCAACGCCGTCTTCACACCGGCCGCGGACATCGTCTTCTCCGCCGCCGCCGTAGGCGTCCTCCGTCGCCAAGTTAGGGCACGGAAGATCGAACTGCTCGGCCTCCACTTCGTCTCCGTCTAGCAGTTCATCGTGTGGTAAATTAAAACCCTCTTTTTACCATCTTTTTGATCCGATTGATTCATCCTTTCTACCAAAAGAAGTTTCTGCCTCCACATATTTGGATCTACCATGTCTGCATCTCATACTTTGCCTAGTATATTCACTTATGCTTCACACATAGTTAGATTCCTCACTTGTACCTAGTCTTGGATTCGTACAAATCTGGAACCAACTCTCAACATATAAGTGAATGTCTTCGCGCTATGAGGTCAATGTCTTCTAAACCGATTTATCTTCAAAATCTTCTAAGAATGCATATGACCTCTTCCCCTTCTCTCGCATCTCTAATGCTGTCACAGGTACATGTCCGTGGGAGAATCCCTTGGTTCTCATAGTCTACATTCATTTGCAGAATTCTTGCTGCATCACATTAACTCTCCCGAAGCCAGTTCCTGTCTGACCAGCAGACGGAAGCCTTTGACAGTGTTGAAGCCCTTCAGTTTGAACCTCATGGCAACTGAGAAATCTTCTAGGAAGGGTGGCAGACAGCGCCGTGGAAACACCTCCAGAGATTTGCCTCCTGACCTCTATGAGCTGTACAAGACTGATCCCGAGGAGGACTATAATCAGAGAAAAACTCGAATCCAATGGTTTCGAAGATATTGGGCAGAACAGTGGTACAAGTACAGGTTTGTGACCCAGGAGTATGCTGAGAAGAATGCCATCAAGCGACCATGGGGAGACATTTTGTACAAAAATCTTCCACCCAGGTCCAGAGCTGAATCCATTGAGCAAGGCTTCTATCCTGGCATGGTCCGAGGGCCACAACCAGCTGATGTCGACCCATCGTCATTGCTATGGTGTCGAGATGACAATCTGTTCAAGCGCAACCTCCAGTTTGCCAAGAACTCAGCCAAGGAGAACAAGAAATCTTGGGGATTAGACTTCAACCCTGACCCCTCTGCGCCTCCTGCCGATGGCACACGCGAAGCTGAACCAAATCTTGTTGGGCCCTTCTACAACTTAGAAGGTCTCATCACTCATTTAAGGGTTCAAGGGGCGGATGTGGATCAACCTGCAGACGACGCTGACTCTGATGAAGCGTCTGCACCTCCGAAGCCGAAGAAGCAGAAGAAACCCAAGGCTTCGAAGCCTTCCACTCCACCAAAAGCTTCGAGAGTGAAACCCTTGGCCACTACTCCACCTGCACCAAGTGTGCAGTCTGAAGATCACTCTCGCATCTCCAAGACCAAGAAGCTAAATAAGAAGCCCATGCACACCCCCAGTTCTGCTCTGACTCCTCTGCTGTTCTGAGGAATGAGAATGACACCATTGATCTTTCAAGTGATGAAGATCTTGCTGATGACGCTCTTGAGCAACTGATAAAGAGCAAGCAAGAAGCAGAAATCTTCAATGACTTGCCTGTCTTTGACGTGGCAGTCGTCAACAACTTCATTGATGAGTGGTTTGACACCCCCAGTCTCAGCTTTGTTGATCTGGAACTTCCAATTGGCCTGAGCGTCTCATTCAACGGCGCCATTGCTTCTGAGCTAGCTCTTGCTCAGAAAATTGTTGAGCTGAAGCACAAGATTGATTTTGAAAAGGCTCAGTTCAAGAAGCATATGGCCAAGCTCAGCGTCAAAGATGTCCAGAATTTTCAAGTCATGATGCATGAGCTCAAGGAAGCATTTCACAAGAAGCGTGAAGAAGCTAAAGGTTCTCGTGAGCACATAAAGGTTTTGGCTGCCAAGTGTGTTCAAGCGTACAATGAAGCTGAGAAGCGCAAGGCCCTTGGGCGTCCTGGCATCGACCCCAGGATGGCTGCCAAGAAGAAGAAGCCAACTGTGGCCCCAGCTGAAGCATCAAGGCGGGAAGAACCTCGCATTGGCTTCCCTGCCAGCATGACATGTTTGAAGCCTAAGGTCCCCACAGTTGCTTCAGAACTCAAGAAGACAAAGGTCGCTGAAGCTGAAGCCCGCAAGCGCAAAACCAAGAACACCACTGATGATGCTCCACCCACCAAGAAACACAAGACCAAGAAAGTCCAGGATGCTCCCACAGAGCCCCTTATCGTCGAGCCAATTTCTGTTGCTCGTCCTGCATCTGCACAACAAGAACGTCGCCTGATTGTTCATGAGCCTGCTACCACACAGGCTCCTGAAGACATTCCAGCGTTAACCCCACCGCAGCTGAAGACATTGGTCATCACGACAATGTTGAAGATGATGAAGTCCTTCCTCAGATTGAACGCAATGTGGTATCATCGCCTGTTCTCACGAACAGCAAACTCATCAGCATTGGTCGTCCTTTGACGCCAATTGCTCAGGATGATTCATGGGCTGATCACCCACAAGACTCCCACCGTCAAGCAGAAACACCAGTAACTCCCCCAACTCAAGTCACCAGTCCGGTGATTGAAGATGAAGACTATGAGGCACAACCAACACCATCTCCGCAGGCATCGCCATCATTCCGCAGGCTTCGGAAAGGACCAAGGCCTCAAGTTGATCTATCAAGTGTTCCAGAAGGAGATGAGCGCCAATCTATTTCACGACAAGTGTTTCCTGAAGCCTCTCCAACTGCGAACATCCCTGAGTCTAAAGCCAAAGCGGCTGAAGATATTCCGGCTGCATCAACCGATGACCAAGAAGAAGAAACAAGAGAAGAAGAAGCACGTGTTGCCACACCCCTACCAACCAAGTTGTTCTCGCGGAGAACGTGTCTGACCCTCCAGCTCCTGAAGTGGAGGTTACACATACTGAGGCGGCCACCAACACCAACACTGACGCCAATGACATTGTCATGGCTGATGCTAATGTGGCACTTGAAGTTAATGTGATACCCGAAGTGATAGCACCTGAAGTCAATGCTGCACCTGATGCAAATCTGCAGCCTGAAGTCACCGCCGCTGCCACTGCCACTGTTACTGCTCATGTACCTCCTCCCAGGACACACACTATTGAGCAAGCATACAACTATGATCAGCTGGTCACTGTCAGATGGCCTATTCTGGTCCCTCCTCCTGCTGTTGGTCCTCAATTTGACTATCATGTTCAGCACAGGCTACAGGTCCAGAAGCCAAAGCCAAGACTGCCTAGGTTTCCAGGTACTGCCACTATACCAAGGTCCTTCAATGCCAATGGCTTCATTGCGCACAACACCTTCTTTGATAGCGCCAAGAACCCCTATTCCAGACCAAGGATTTCATCAGATAGGTTCTGGAGCTATCAATAGCGCAGCTATTATTCACGTGTTCTCTATGATCAAGGGCGCATTGATGTCTACACACGCTTCTACTCTTGTAGACTATGTTGGGCCTCCAAGCGCAGAGGTTTGTAGGACAGCAGCAAATTTCCCTCAAGTGGATGACCTAAGGTTTATCGAACTCAGGGAAGTAGAGGTTGAAGATGGTCTCTCTCAAGCAACCCTTCAACTAAGATGCAAGAAGTCTCTTGTGTCCCCAACACACCTAATACACTTGTCAGATGTATAGGTGCACTAGTTCGGCGAAGAGATGTTAAATGGCAAGTGATATGGATGGCAAAACAAAGTAATATAAATCTGTAATAAAAAGTGCAGCAAGCAAACAAGTGGTAAACGTGAGTACAAATGGTATTGCAATGGTGGAAACAAGGCCTAGGCTTCATACTTTCACTAGTGGCAACTCCCAACAACATTAACATAATCGAATCACATGATATTTCTCATAAAACATGCAAAGGGGACGCACTCGGAGGTCATTCCTTCGTGGTCAAGAGAGGACGAGAATTATGTAGGGCTACAAAAGCACACCTCAAAGTTCGTAGTTCTCAATCTAAGGATTTCCCAATGTCACCGCGGCCATCCAAAGAGAGTCCCACAATCACCACAACATATCTAAAGGATAGTCAAAGACAAGCACCAAGAGACTCTCAATCTTCAATCAACACACAAAAAGGAAATCACTCATGAAATTATTCTTCTAATCCATGTCCAATAGACCGCTGTCACCTTGGTCTCGGGGATTATACTAGATAAAGACAAGTGAGTACATCAATCCAATACATAGAGGAAGGGGAAATATCATGGGATCACCCTAGATTAACATAGCCTATGATCACAACGAAGATCACATCATGGGAGAGAGAATTGACCACATAGCTACTGGTAGAAACCTCAGCCCCGAGGAGGAACTACTCCCGCATCATGGAGGGAGGAAGCAACGTCGATGGAGATGAATCCAGGGGCACTTCCCCGTCCCGGCAGGGTGTCGGCACAGGAATTCTGGTCCCCCGAAGCTTGATGGCGATGGCGGCGGAGATCGGAATCGCGTCTGGAGAAAAGGGGTCTGGAATCGAGGGTTTCGGGAGACGCTTTAAATATATGCCAAAGGGGGGCATCGGGGGAGCCTCGGGGGGCCCAGGGGGGGGGGGGGC
>LR738709.1:417866739-417896705 GCA_902687465.1 Secale cereale
GGGGGGGGGGGGGGGGCGCCGCCAGGGCGCCTGGAGCCCTGGTGGCCCCCCCGGCTGTCCTTCGGGCGCACGGTAGTTTCTGGAACGCTGATTTTTTATATATATTTTTTGGATTTTTCCTGGCAGTTCTCGTAACGTGAAAACCTGAAATACAAAAACAGCCGAAAACAGAAACTGGCACTGGGGTGCACTGAGTTAATAGGTTAGTCCAAATATGATCAAAAGTGTATGGAAGTGTATAAATATCATAGCAATATCACCCAAAAGAGGCATGGAGCAAGCAGAAATTATAGATACATTTTGGACGTATCACGCATCTTCGCACATATGCATCTTGACACTGAAGCCATTGCTGGGTTGCCTTGCCTTGAAGAAGCCCTTGATTGCTTCCGTGATGCTGGATTACTAAACTTCGTGACTGATAAAGAGCATTGGAATGAAGAGCTGCTTCTGCAATTCTATGCAACCCTCCACATTCGCGGCTACAACAGGGATCCGAAAGCATGGGTCCTTGAGTGGATGACAGGAAATGTCCATCATGAAGCCAAAGCCTTTGACATCATTGAGCTAACTAGCCTGCCCACTCCAGGAGAACTATATGAACCTGGTTGTCAACGTCACCGCGATGCTTTGGAGAGTATCTTTCAGAAGGCAGAGCCCAACATGAGCCAAATACTGAGCATGTTGAAGCCCTTGCCACGTGATGCTGAGTACCCAAAGGAGTTCTTTGTCGAAGACCTTGAGTATCTGCCCCGCACTATATATCATATCATCAGGCGAACTCTATGGCCTGTCAAAGGACACTCTTGATCAGCCAAAGTTGAAGGAACAATGAAGACATTGGTCTTCTATATCTTCAATGGCATCAGCTTCAACGCTCAAGACTTCTTTATCAGGCAGTTGGCTACATCAAGCTCTGATCTCTTTGGACTTAAGTTCTACGCTCCTTGGGTCATGCGCCTCATCAAGCTTCATTATGCTGTCAACTATCAGCCTTCTGCTCGCAACCATCTCATATTCTTGCCAGAGGTTGATATGTCAGTTGAAGCCATATACCCAGAGCCTGCCAAAGAGCCTGTTTATCTTCACAATGTTGATCACCAAAGTTTCACTCAGCCCATTGAAGGAGTCCAAGCAGTCACTCGTGTTTATCCTTTGGTTGGACATACTCGCTTACCTCATCGTGCACAGACTAAAGCTACTGAGAGCACCATTGCCCAAAGGCCTCGGAAGCGATCTCGTGTTCTCAATGACCGAGAACTTCTCGTTGCCTTACATCAGAAATAGGATAAGCATCCCTACTAGCTGAAGCGCCAGATGCAAAGCCTCTTGGTGGACGTCAATCGTATTCGCAACGTTGCCACCAAGAATGCCTTTGTTGCACATGAAACCTGTCGGAGGTCATGGAAGAGCTTGACATTGCCGAGGGCTGAAGCAGATCTTCAAGACGATGGCTTCATTGAAAGATTCAAGTTGGACACCACTCCCCCAAGGAATGTTGTCTTGCGTCGAACTCCGTCTCTTGAAGACTTTGATTATTCCTCCTCCGCTGCAATGGTGAATGCCAGAGTGATCGATGATCAAGATGATGCTACCTCATCACCTCCTCCTTCAGCGCGTGTCGACACTGCTCCAAGTACTTCTGCACCGCCAAACACCAACACCGACCCTGCATCTTCTCCTACTCCTTCTGGGAACGAGTAGAGGCTCTGTGTCTTCAAACCTTTTTGGTCCTTACTGACAAAAGGGGGAGAAGCATATGAGTTGATAGTCTTCAAGCGGGTCCATATGGGCGGGTCCTTTATATTTTGCCTAGTGTTTACAACTCTCGCTTTGGTTACATTTGGTTCTTTGAGTTGTAACACTTGAACTTGATGGTCGTCAGCTACGTTTTCTGATACTCTGTGATGCGATGATAAATTTCGCATGTGCGACGATAAATTCCGCACTTAGTCATTTTGCAGGCGTCCATTTCTCATTATGCATATCATTATATTCGACATATCAATTGTGCATGATGAATTGTCTTCATAAGTTGAAGAGGATCTCCACAAGTACAACCTGCTATGTGCATTTGCGTTCAAAAGAAAATTACTTATATGCACATCTTCAGGGGGAGCCTTTTGCTACTTATGACGACAATACCTTTATCCTTTACAATTTCACATACTTTTATCCCCGTTGAAAACTTCAACCAGTTTGTCATTAATCACCAAAAGGGGGAGATTGTATGTGACGCCCGAGACCAGTGCGCCAGGTGTCAGCCAGTTATTCGTTGTCAGTGCCTTGTCATCTGCTTGTGTGTTGCATCTTGCCATGTCATCACGTGTGTTGCATCAGCATGTTTTCAAAACTTGCATCCGCTCGAGTCCCCTCGTCCTTTCCGTTGTCCGTTCTGAGACCAGACACACTTGCACGCGCCCGCGGTGCCTCCGAATTTTTATTTTGTGAGTGGACGAGAAATGTTCTCGGAATGGGTTGAAACTTGTCATGTGTCCTTATTATAGTGTAGACAGGCCGCCTGCCAAATTTCATCGCATTCGGAGCTCGTTTGATAGCCCAACGGATATATATAGCGGCACTAGTCGCCGGTTTTTTTCATCAGACGTTTTCGGTCTCCGAAAACCTCCGCGGGCCTCTCTCCCTCTCCTCTCATCTTAGCCCAACTAATCTACACAGCCCACCTAGGCCTTTCTAACACCCCCTTCGCTCCGTTGCCGTTGGATCGCGATCGGATGGCTCCGGAATGCTCCAAAACCCCCAAACCCTAGGTTCTTCCCTATATAAACGTCCTCCCCCTCCAATTTTTGCGTCCAAAACCCTAGTGTTTCCACCGTTGCCGCGCCGTGCTTCCACCATTGCCGCTCCGTGCTTCCACCCTCGCCGCGCCGTGCTTCCACCGCCGTCGCGCATCTCCTCCCACCTCCTCGCGCAGGCCCGCGGAGCCCAGATTGGGCCCGGCCGAGCCCGTTCATCCGCCGCCGCCTGCGCAAGCCCACGTCCCGCGCCTCCTCGCTCCGGCCGCCGGAACATCGCCGGAGCCTTGCCGGAGTAGCTGCTCCGCCACCGCCAGCATCGATTCTCCCGCCGCCGGCCATGCTCCGAGCCCCGCGCGCCTCGACGCCAGCTCCGGTTGCCCCGCTCGTCGGAGAAGTCTCCCGCTGCCGGTGCCAGTAGTTGCCGCCGCCGCCATGGAGCCAGACCTCGCCGGCCCCGATCCAGGTCTTCCTCGACCGGATCCGCCGCTTGCAGACCGCACCGCGCCGGATCCGCCTCCGTCCTGGAGCTCCCTCTCGTCCTCCGGTCGCCCGGCGTCAACCCCGCCATCGACGAGGTCCGCTGCTGCCTCGCTCGCGGTCGGGGACGACGACCCCCCTGCGCCACCCCATGGGCCGGCCTCCTCCAGCGAGCAAGGCCCAGGCCTCCCCCAAGGCCCGAGCCGGCCTACCTCCGCCTCTCCCCTCCCTGGGCCCAGGCCCACTCGGTGAGCCTCCTTCCTATCCCTCGCCCCGACGCGATTTAACTATGTGGCGCTCTGTTGTTTTTTTCCTGAGTGTGTTTTCTGCTAAGTCCTTTTCTGTTGTAATCTGATGCATACTTTGACTGCTGATATCTTTTTGTGTGCTGATCCAAATTGAGTGTATGATATGTCAAAATGATCGTGATGATATGCTCTACACTTTGTTCCATTGTGCCATGCATGTTTGACTTCATCTAGATGCTTAAATATCTGTTGCAAGAGTGCTACTTGTTATAAACTGCTGCTACTTGTTATTTTCTTGCCATGTTTGAGATGTGATAACTTGGTGCATGTTTATCCAAATGATGCAAATGATATGTCCAAATGTTCATCATGAGATGCTCTACATGTTGGTTGTTATAGCATGCTTGTTTGAGTTCATATTGCCATGTTTATCTATGTTGCAAAAGTGCATGTGGCTGTTAGGTTTTGTAACTTGTTATGAGATGCCTAGTTGAGGAGCTTGTTGCTATTGTTGTGTTTGTCCCCTTGTCACATGCCTAGATGTTTTAGATTCTCCATGATGTGTTCTTTGATGTGGTGCATTTAACTTCCCATGATATGCCTTGTGTTGACTTAAACATGCTTGCAAAGATGCCATGTTGCTGTTACTGTTTTAACACTTAGTGAAATTTCACCAAGTCTGGAATCTGTAATTTCCAGATGCCATGTTTGCTTGATGCCCTAGGTGAATCCATGTTAGTTTTGGGGTGACTATTGATGATTCCTTGTTGTATATGTTGTTGGCTATCCATTCATGCCTTTACATGCTCATTTGGGTGGCTGTAGCATATTTATCTTTTGCTCCCAAGTTGCTATAAAATACCACTGTCAGGTTTTTGTTGTCATGTTCAAAATGTTGTAGCTTGTTGCTATTGATCCATGCCTCCTATGGAGATGCTCCAATGGAGTTGTTTGCTGTAGTATATGTATACTTTATGTCCATGCTTCTTGCCATGATATTTGAGTGTTGTAGCTTATATTTATCATGCTCCAAAGTTGCTATGTGGCTGTTATTTTCAGCTTGTTGTTATATCTTGTTTCATGTGTATCTTTAAGCCCGTTGCTCCGTTTGGGGTGTTCTTTATATGAAACTTGAGTGATTTTGCATGTAGATTCATAATATCATATTGTTTTCATGTTTGGAGTGAGTTTGGTTGATGTTTGGGTGCATCTTGCACCGTTGCCATGTTGTGCTTCCTACCTTGTCATGTTATGCTTCCTACCTTGTCATGTTGTGCTTCCTACCTTGCCATGTTGTGCTTCCTGTAGAGATTTGTCTTCCATCATGCCTTGCCATGTTATGCTTCATAGACTTGTTGTTCTTCCTATATAGACTTGTTTGCATCATACTTGCTTAAGCCCATTGTCATGTTTCCTGTGCTTCCTACCTTGCCATGTTATGCTTCCAGTATAGACTTGCTGTGCTTCCTGTATAGACTTGCCATGCATCATACCTTGCCATGTATTGCATCATATAGACTTGTGTTGTTTTCAATGCTTCCTACCTTGCCATGTTATGCTTCCTGTATAGACTTGTTGTGCTTCCTGTATAGTCTTGTCATGCTTCCTACCTTGCCATGTTATGCTTCATAGACTTGCTGTGCTTCCTGTGTAGACTTGTTATGTTTCCTACCTTGCCATGTATTGCTTCCTGTATATAATTGCCATGCATCATACCTTGCCATGTAATGCATCATATATGGACTTGTGTTGTTTGCTGTGCTTCCTACCTTGCCATGTTTTGCTTCCTGTGTAGACTTGCTGTGCATCATAAGTAGACTTGTTTTGAATCATACGTGGTAGTGCATATTGTCATGTTCTTGAGTGGTTTGTTTACCGTATTGCTTGCTTCTTCTCGTTAGTGCTTGTTCCGTTGCGTTCGTGAGGATTCGTTCGTCTACCCGTGGTTCTTCTTCAAGGCTTCTTCTCCGTCTTCTTCACGGAACCGTCCTTCTTCCTTGCGGGATCTTAGGCAAGATGACCATACCCTTGGATACCTTTACTATCATTGCCATTGCTTAGTGTCTCGATGCTATCGTTACATGTCGCGCTACCCATCATTTATGTCAGCCTCTCCTTGTTGCCATGAAACCTCTAACCTTTGAAACCTTCCTAGCAAAACCACTGTTTGGCTATGTTACCCGCTTGCTCATCCCCTCTTATAGCGTTGCTAGTTGCAGGTGAAGATGAAGATCGTTCCAGGAGGGAACTTGTTGTTGGAATATCACAATATCTATAATTATTATTAACACACCTATATACTGGGCATGGGTGGAAGGCTTGGCCTTTTGCTCGGTGTTTTGTTCCACTCATGCCACCTTAGGCGCCGATAAACCGGCATTATGTTCCTTGATTTTGCGTTCCTTACATGATGGGTGGATGGGGACCCCTTGACAGTTCGACTTTGAATAAAACTCCTGCAGCAAGGCCCAACATTGGTTTTAATTTGCTCATAATAACAACTTAATTAATTAATTAAATTGCATAGAGAGTTAGCGCTACCCGAGGATTCTTTCTACATAGCAGGGGGGCCAGTGCTGATGGTGTTGGTCCCAAACGGGGGTCCTGGAGGGCCGCCTTGGGGAAACCCGAGGTATCTGCTTTTACCTGTAGGATCACCCATCCGGTCATGGCCTGAGACGAGATACGCGCGGCTACTATCAGGGTGTCGACACACCGGGAGGTCTTGCTGGACTTGTTTTACCATTGTCGAAATGTCTTGTGCACCGGGATGCCGAGCCTGATCGGATTTTCCCTAAGATAAGGGGTGATGATATTATATTTATCACTTCAGCTAATCGTAAGAGCTTGTGATGGGCTAAGTTGGGACACCCCTGCAGGGTTATGATCTTTCGAAAGCCGTGCCCGCGGTTATGTGGCAGATTGGAATTTGTTAATGTCCGGTTGTAGAAAACTTGACAGAGGATCCGAAGTAAAACACACAACTGTGTGAGTAACCGTGACTGTATCTTTTCACTTTGAGAAGAGAACACGGTGGGGTTATGTTTGACTCGTATGTAGTTCAGGATCTTTAGCGATCACTACTTGTTGCGACCGTTTGCGTAGATGCTCATCTTATTCTTGTACACGTAAGTTAGCCACCATATTTATTTTCTTAGCTGCTGCTGCAACCTCACCACTTTACCTCTCCTTCCTATTAAGCTTTGATAGTCTTGTTACCCATGGTTATGGGATTGCTGAGTCCTCGTGGCTCATAGTTACTACAACAACAGTTGCAGGTGCAGGTTTCTGATGTCTTGACGTGAGAGCGATGATCGTTGTTTGGAGTTCTTTCTTCTTCTTCTTCTTCAGTCTTGGGTTAGGTTCCGGGTCGGCAGCCTGGGATAGCAGATGGATGTCGTTGTTCTTTTCATTGTTTGTATCCGTAGTCGGATACTTGTATTGTTGTTGTTGTATTCATGAGGTTTGTATGTATTGTTGTATCCCCTATGTATGTATGAAATGCTACGATGTAATGATATCCATCTTGCTAAGCGCCCGAAATGCGGTTGTGCCCCAATCACGTAAGTGTCATGTGATCGGGATAGAATCGCATCTTGGGCCTGACATTGCAAGTGCATCTAGTGCCACCCCTAGTTGGTTTTGGAGTATTGACAACAAAACTGGTTGAGGGACTAATGTGTTTGTGAGAATTGCAGGATAACATAGGTAGTAGTCCTTCATTGATTCGGTTTACCTGCCGGAGATGACCCCTAAAAATGTATGAAGACATTGACGACAATGGTGGTATATGAAGATATTCATATTGAAGACTATGACAAGAGAAGACATTGTGTGAAGACTATGGCGCGCGAAGACTTAGACGTTTTGTTGTTTCCTTTTCTTCTTTGTTGAGTCATAGGAACCACCGTACTGTTATATGGGGTCCAAGTGAACAAAGTCAGAGTGACTGAAGTGATGCTCAACCAAATCCTATGTCTTCGAGCGAAGACAATGAGAGCAAATCTTATCCAGAGCTGGATGAGTCAGCTTTACTTGTAGCCCAAGTAAAGTTGCCGCGTGTGTTTGAAATCTGACTGTTGGAACACGTGTCAGTTACTTAGTGACCCAGGGTAATTTCGGACAAATCAGGTCGGGTTGCCTAGTGGCTATAAATAGCCCACCACTACCCCATAAATTGGTGGCTGCTCAGAGTTAGTGCACGGCTTTTGTCGTTTGAGAGCAACCCACCTCTGAAGCATTTAAAAGAGAGAGATCCTTGCGAGGACAAAGCCCAAACACCCAGAGCCAAAGAGTGTTAGGCATCACTGAAGTTTTTCTGTCCGCGTGATCTGAAGACTTGTTACACTTGAGGACTATGAATCCTCCAGCCGGTTAGGCATCACGTTCTGAGCATCCAAGAGTCATTGTGGATCGCCGGTGAACGAAGTCTGTGAAGGTTTGGAAGTCTACCTTGAAGACTTACCAGAGAGATTGGGTGAGGACTGGGTGTCCTTAGCTCAAGGGGAATAAGGTGAAGATCGGTCTTCTGAGTTAAATCTCAGCCTCCCTAACCAGACGTACAGTTGTCACAACAACTGGAACTGGTCGAACAAATCACTGTCTTCCCCAAGCTACTGGTTCTATCCCTTCCTTCTCTTTCCTTACTGTCTGTCTTTGTGAAGTCATTGCCTGCTTGCCTTATCTATTTGACTTCACTGTGTGACTACTTGTTCTGACTAGCTTCATACAATCTTGCATCCCGATCCATACTGCCTAGCTGCTATTAGTGTTCGTGCTTTCACTTCATTGAATACTTGACTATGGCTTGTCTAGTGTAGTCTACCTTCCGCTGCATATAAATAGGATCGGTTCTATCGTTTGTCTTCGAAACTTCCATGTTTTGCACACTTTCCTAAAAATCGCCTATTCACCCCCCATCTAGTCAATATACATCTCTTTTAAGATCATTTTAACAAACTATGTCATGAATGTGGCCATAAGATTGATCATTTGGCTTGAATGTCATTGATCTCCACACATGATAGGTCGTTTTTGAGAACACTTTTTTAAAAGAATCATCGTATTACAAGTTTATTATTTTTCCTGGTAACTTGGCCACATATAATAACACAATGCGAAGGTTTTGCAAAAAAATTTATGCCCGTTTCAAAATGCGGTCAAAACGGCGGGAATGACCGTTCCTAGATAGTGGTTGAATCTTGGATTTTTTTGGTGTTTCTCTTATTAAATAGATACTTATGTACCTAGAAATGATTTTTGGAAAAAATAAAGAGCAAACTATGAGGCAACTGTAGTTCAAATTTGACCCGCTTCCTATTGAATCGACAGAAGTTTGTCTTTTTCACCAGAGGTGGATCAAATCTTTTGACATCCAACCATTTGGTCATTTGTGCATTAAATATGGCCTAATATTTAAGAAAATTTATTTGGTCCAATTTTGCAACAAATATATGGTAGGTCCTTCACAAAAAACCTCTTTTTGGGCTCTCGAAAAATGGAAAATGTTTTTTTCGTTCAAAGAAAATGAAAACTTCCTTAGGAAACATTGTTTTCCATTCCATTGTGCACCCTTGTGCACGATATGAGATCATTTTAACAAACTATGTCATGAATCTGGCCATAAGATTGATCATTTGGCTTGAATGCCATTGATCTCCACACATGATAGCTCGTTTCTGAGAACACTTTTTTAAAATAATTATCGTATTACAAGTTTATTATTTTTCCTGGTAACTTGGCCACATATAATGACACAATGCGAAGGTTTTGTAATTTTTTGTTTTTTTATGCCGTTTCAAAATGCGATCAAAACAGCAGGAATGGCCGTTCCTAGCTAGTGGTTGAATCCTAGATTTTTTGGTGTTTATCTTATTAAATAGATACTTATGTACCTAGAAATGATTTTTGGAAAAAATAAAGAGCAAACTATGAGGCAGCTGTAGTTCAAATTTGACCCGCTTCCAACTGAATCAACAAAAGCTTGTCTTTTTCACGAGAGGTGGATCAATACTTCTTACATCAAACCATTTAGTCAATTGTGCATTAAATATGGCCTAATATTTTATAAAATTGATTTTTTTCCAATTTTGCAACAAATATATGGTAGGTCCTTTATAAAAAAAACCTTATTTTGGGCACTCAAAAAATGGAAAATGATTTTTTCGTTCAAAGAAAATGAAAACTTCCTTAGGAAACATTGTTTGCCATTCCAATATGCACCCTTGTGCACAATATGAGATCATTTAAATAAACTATGCCATGAATGCTACCATAAGATTGATCATTTTGGCTTGAAAACCATGATCTATCTTCTCCTCCGGAGGTGGGCATCCAAAGTGCGCTGAACTTTCACCTTATCTATCTTCTCCTCCGGAGGTGGAGGTTTCTTTGCATAAAAATCCTTCACCTGGGCTTTACAGATCTTCTTGTTTTCCTCCTCACTCATCTCGTATGGTAACTTCTCTAGAGGCTTGAGAGACGATGGACCGAATCTGTATTGCCTCCTGCCTCTGGATATACTGCTAGACGCCGGAGCAGGCGGAGCGGCTGCGACTGTCTTCTTTCATTGCTTACGAGCCAGAGTGCTATGACGCTTCGGAGCAGCCTGGTCGGCGGCGGCTCTCTCAGCCCTTGCTGGTGAGGCAGAGAAGGCGGGCAGGTCGGACGCGCCGGCACAGGCGGAGACGAAGGCGGAGAGCCGGCACGTGCCTGAGAATTCGGAGAAGGAGGCGAAGTGCCTTGATCACTCACCGGAGGAGGAGGCAGGCAGCTCGGACGGGCTGGCGCAGGCGAAGACGGAGGTGGAGTGCCGCCATGCGCGTGAGCAGCCGAAGAAGGAGGCGGAGTGCCCTGATCACTCACCGGAGGAGGAGGAGGAGGCGGAGGCGTCCAATTCGGAAGGTTGATGAGCTCCTTCCGCCATAGACATGGAGTCAGTAGAGGAGAACCCAGCCGAGTCTCCCTTCACCGCTAGGGTGGTCAAGCTTGAGCTCCTCAAATCCCTCCGTTATTGCATCCACCATCACAACAGCATATCCTTCTGGAATCGGACAACTGTGAAAAGTTGGGCCGGGTTGAGGAGGTGCAACAGAGCCGACAGCCGCCTTGACTTTCAAGTTCTGCCATTGCGTCATAATGTGAAAATCTTGAGACTCCATGATAGCATCCACGGGGTAGCTAGTAGTAGCTGTGAAGACAGGCTCCTAAAGCAGCTCGGTGGAAGCCACACTGCTTCTCCGCTGAGATGGCGGGGTAGCTTCGGGGGTAGCTCCGGCAGGTCGCTGGCTCTGAACTAGTGCTTGTTCCTCTAGCACTTGTACCCTTGCGTGCAGCGCCTGCAGTTGGGTCAGGTCCTTTTTCCTCTTCCCCTCCCGACGTTTGTAACCGCCTGCGTCGGGAAACCCAGCCTTCCACAAAATGGAGCCTGGCGTGCCTCGTGTCCGTCCAGGGTGCTCAGGATTCCTGAGGGCCATTGTGAGCTCATCGTTCTCTCTGTCGAGAACGAACGTCCCATCCCGCGTTTCGGTGATATACTCCTCAAGCTTCATGAGGGGTATTCGCCATTGCTCATCCGTCCAAACGCACTTCCCTATTACAAGGTCCAAGGTTCCCCCAACCCCGAAGAACCAAGTCCTTGAACGGTCTGGCCAGCGCAATGTCTCTGGTTCGACCCCTTTATCAAGCAGGTCATTCTCAGCCTTGTCCCACAACGACCGGGCTTTGAGGTATCCACCTGACCCCGTGCGATGGTGATGCTGCTTCTTCGCAGCATTTATCTTGTTTGTCGCTAACATCTTCTTACTGTTGTCTGATTTCTTGTGGGCCATAAATGCGTCCTAGTGATCTCTGATCTTCTCAAACTGGCTGGTGAATTTTGGAGTCTTGTCCTTGTCGACAAACATTGATTTCAGCTCATTCTTCCACCTCTTGAATAGATCCCCCATCTTCTTAAGAGCACACGCCATGACCAACGGCTCTATAACTGGATTCTCCGGATCCTTCTCTGGCTGTAGGGTGAAATTTGCCTTCAGCATGGTCCAAAGATCATTTTTCTGCCAATCGTTGACATAAGACACCTCAGGGTCTTCCTTCTTAGGCTTATACCATAGGTGGATGCTGATCGGGATCATGTCCCTAACAAGAACCCCGCACTGAGTAGAAAATGCTTCCTTGGTGCAGATGGGTTCAATCGGTTGGTCATCGCTCGCGATTTCTGTGATCGTGAACCTTTCATCCTCACGCAACCTTTTCTTCGGGCGTCGCCTCCTTACGAAAGTTTGGCTCAATCCAAAGGCTAGAAATGAAGAAAGAAGTGAGTTAATATGTGTACATACCCAAAACAATTAATGCATCAATTAGCTAGTCAGCACAGGGTTAATTAATATATATATATATATACCTGGCCGGACTCCGTTCGGTCACCGGAGCCGTCATCACGGTGTCCTTCTTCCACCGTCATTCGGTCACCGGAGCCATCATAATCATGTCCCCCCTCCTCCATTGTTCGATCACCATAGCCTGCTTCACCCTCTCCTTCCAGACCATCGATCTCGTTGAGATACGACAAGACAGCATCACCTCCGGCAAGGATTATGTCCCCCAACACCGCTTCTGCTTCCAAGTCTCGGTGCTCCATAGTTTGTGCAAATATTACACCATGGCAATTAATATACAAACATGACAGATGGATATATTAGTGGAAAACGTAGACCTAGCTAGCTAATCACAACAAGGAATCATATTAGTGGCCTTGACGCTTCTACGGTTTGGGGTGGCCTCGACGACAACGCTCTTTTAACCTGGTAAATTTGGGTGCCCTCGGCGATCCTCGACCCTCGACCCCTCCACGACCCTCGACCCTCGACCCTAGTTCACGACCCTCGACCCTAGTTCCCGACCTTCGAACCCCTCATGCCACGTTTGTCTAGTGTCAAAGGATTCAACAAAACCATGTCTTCATCATTGGGCGAAAGTAACAGGCGCATGATGGTACGAAAGCTCTCCAAAGTTGTTTTGGAACGGAGTCCTAGATAGGATAATTTGCTTTTTGGTACAAAGTTCAGCAAGAGCCTTCCGAATATCGCTATTTGGAAGGCCTTTGCTGAAATTCGTACCAAAAGGCGGATTATATATCCTATCTGGGACTCCTTTCCAAAATAACTTTGGAGAACTTTGTACCATCATGCCCCGGTTACTTCCGGCTAATGATGAAGCCATGGATTTCTTCAATACTTTGACACTAGGCAACCTCTCGACCCCTCGGCGATCCTCGACCCTCGACCCCTCGACGACCCTCGAACCCTCGGCCCCTCGATGACCCTCGAACCCTCAACCCCGACCCCTCGACCCTCGAACCCTTGGCAACCCTCAATCCCTCGGTGAAGACCCTCTACCCTAGCTAGTTCCCAACCCTCGACCCCTCGACGATCCTCGACACTCCCGTTCCCGATAAAAAGAAGAAGATGAAGAAGAAAAAAGAAGAGAAGAAAAAAAAAGAGGAGAAGAAGAAGACGAAAAAAAAGAAGAAAAAAAGAGAGGAGACGAAGAAGGAATAGAGGAGAAGAAGAAAAAATAGAAAAAAATTCTATTTTTCTTCTTCTCCTCTATTCCTTTTTCTTCTCCTTTTTTTTCTTCTACTTCCTCTTCTTATTTTTCTCCTCTTCTTCTCCTTCTTACTTATTCCTTATTTTACTTCTTCCTCGACAACCCTAACCCTAAACAGTACAACTTCCTCGACGTCACAGCCTCTCTCATGAACAAAAAAATCTATGAATAAAAAAACATCATATTCCATCCACATCCATGCATACATCATATATATGATCATCTATGAACAAAAAAACATCATATTCTGTAAAAAAATCATCATATATATGAAACAAAACAATTATGATAACAAGCATATATTTCATCATATATATGGAAAAAACGAGCATATATATGAAAAAACAAGCATATATATGAAAAATACACAAGGACAGGGCACCGGCCGGACCAAGGCGAGGAGGGGCACGTGGTCAGCGGTGAGAACGGCGATGGCGATGATGTCGATGGGGCAGGCGGCACGTGCTCAGGCTAGGGGGCGACAGCGACGAAGGCGGGGCAGGGCCGGGGCGGCGCGCGTCCGGGCAAGGGCCGGGGCGGTGCGCATCGGGCCAGGGGCGGTGAGCGGCGAGGGCTGCGGGCGACGGCGAGGGCGCGGGCGACGGTGACGGCGTGCGACGGCGAGGGCGCGGGCGACGGTGAACGCGGGTGATGTCGTCGAGGCGGCAACTGCGACATGAGAAGTGAAAATTTCACAAGTGCTGCTTATATACAAGGAGCATTGGACCCGGTTGGAGGCAGGATCCGGGACGAATGCCCCCCTTAGGTCCCGGTTCGTACCACCAACTAGGACTAAAGGTCTCTTTTCAGCAGCCCAAAGGGCGGGAATCAGAGGCCTTTGGTCCCGTTCGTGGCACCAACCGGGACTAAAGGGGGGGGGGGCGTTGGTACCGGTTGGTGCCACGAGCCAGGACCAATGCACCCCTTTGGTACCGGTTGGTGCCACCAACCGGGACCAAAGGCCTTGCGCGGATTTTTTTGGTGATGCAGAGGTATTTGAATAGATCCCTCTAAGCGGATTGCTACATTTTTGAACTTATTTGAACTTATGTGACGAAAACTCATCTGTTACAAAGGGATTTCATTTTTTAACTCCAGACTTTTTGAGTGTTCAAAATGCACCATTCAAAGCCACATCATCAATTTTCAACCCTTTCTGACTTCATTTGTTATTTTTCATGCATTGACTGATTTTTTTGAGCTAAATGACCCTGAAATTGAAAAGCACTTCAAATGAACTCTGAAAAGGTTGAAAGTTGGCATGGTATCATCATTTCACCCACATAGCATGTGCTAAAAAGTTGTGAGGGTTACGGCAAAAACTGGATGCACTTCATGTACAAAATGGACAATCTCTTTCAAAGTATGAGGGTTTCTGACGAAAACTCATATGTTACAACGGGATTTCATTTTTTAAACTTATTTGAACTCCAGACTTTTTGTGTGTTCAAAATGCACCATTCAAAGCCACATCATCAATTTTCAACCCTTTCTAACTTCATTCGTTATTTTTCATGCATTTACTGATTTTTTTGAGCTAAATGACCCAGAAATTGAAAAGCACTTCAAATGAACTCTGAAAAGGTTGAAAGTTGGCATGGTATCATCATTTCACCCACATAGCATGTGCTAAAAAGTTGAGAGGATTAGGCAAAAACTGGATGCACTTCGTGTACAAAATGAACAATCTCTTTCGAAGTATAAGGGTTTCTCACGAAAACTAATCTGTTACAAAAGACATTTCAAACTGCAATGATATTCTAGATCAAAGGCATCATCATAATAGTTATGGAGAGAAAGTCTTCACTTTTTCTTCGCTTGTGTCCTTTGCTTATTGTGCCGTAACCATGGATAATCTTCATCGTTTATCAGGATGCTTGGGTCAGCCTTGACTTTGAAGGGAGGAATTTCATGAAACTTCTCATAATCTTCGGACATGTCTGTCTTGCCCTCCACTCCCACGATGTCACTTTTTCCTGAAAGAACTATCTGGCGCTTTGGCTCATCGTATGATGTGTTCGCTTCCTTATCTTTTCTTTTTCTCGGTTTGGTAGACATGTCCTTCACATAGAAAATTTGTGCCACATCATTGGCTAGGATGAACGCTTCGTCTTTGTACCCAAGATTGTTCAGATCCACTGTTGTCATTCCGTATTGTGGGTCTACCTGTACCCTGCCTCCTGACAGATTGACCCATTTGCACTTAAACAAAGGGACCTTAAAATCATGTCTGTAGTCAAGTTCCCATATGTCCACTATGGAACCATAATATGTGTCCTTTCCCCTCTTGGTTGCTGCATCAAAGAGGACACCGCTGTTTTGGTTGGTGCTCTTTTGATCTTGGGCGATCTTGTAAAATGTATTCCCATTTATCTCGTATCCTTTGTAAGTCAATACAGTCGAAGATGGTCCCCTGAACAATGAGTACAGCTCATCACAAACAGTGTTGTCACCTCTGAGACGTGTTTCCAACCAACTGCCGAAAGTCCTGATGTGTTGACATGTAATCCAGTCATCACACTTCTCCAGGTGTTTGGAGCGCAGACTGTTCTTGTGTTCATCGACATACGGGGTCACCAAGGTAGAGTTCTGTAGAACTGTGTAGTGTGCTTGTGACCAAGAATGCCCGTCCCTGCATATTATTGAGTCCCCTCCAAGCGTGCCTTTTCTAGTCAATCTTCCCTCATACCGCGATTTAGGGAGACCAATCGTCTTCAGGCCAGGAATGAAGTCAACACAAAACCCAATGGCATCCTCTGTTTGATGGCCCGTGGAGATGCTTCCTTCTGGCCTAGCGCAGTTGCGGACATATTTCTTTAGGACTCCCATGAACCTCTCAAAGGGGAACATATTGTGAAGAAATACGGGGCCCAGAATGACAATCTCGTCGACTAGATGAACTAGGAGGTGTGTCATGATATTGAAGAAGGATGGTGGGAACACCAGCTCGAAACTGACAAGACATTGCGCCACATTAGTCCTTATCCTTGGTATGATTTCTGGATCGATCACCTTCTGAGAGATTGCATTGAGGAATGCACATAGCTTCACAATGGCTAATCAAACGTTTTCCGGTAGAAGCCCCCTCAATGCATCCGGAAGCAGTTGCGTCATAGACATGTGGCAGTCATGAGACTTTAGACTCAGGAACTTTTTCTCTGGCATATTTATTATTCCCTTTATATTTGACGAGAAGCCAAATGGGACCTTCATACTGAGCAGGCATTCAAAGAAGATTTCCTTCTCTTCTTTGGTAAGAGCATAGCTGGTAGGACCTTCATACTACTTTGGAGGCATGTCGTCTGTTTCGTGCAAACGTTGCAGGTCCTCCCGTGCCTCCTTTGTATCTTTTGTCTTCCCATACACGCCCAAGAAGCCTAGCAGGTTCACACAAAGGTTCTTCGTCATGTGCATCACGTCGATTGAAGAGTGGACCTCTAGGTCTTTCCAGTAGTGTAAGTCCCAAAATATAGATTTATTCCTCCACATGGGTGCGCGTCCCTCAACGTCATTCAAAACAGATAGTCCGCTGGGACCCTTTCCAAAGATTATGTGTAAATCATTGACCATAGCAAGTACGTGATCACCGGTACGCATGGCGGGCTTCTTCCAGTGACTTGCCTCGCCTTTCAAATGCTTGCCTTTCTTTAGACATTGATGGTTGGTCGGAAGAAATCGACGATGGCCCACGTACACATTCTTCCTGCATTTGTCCAGGTATATACTTTCGGTGTCCGCTAAACAGTGCGTGCATGTGTGGTATCCCTTGTTTGTTTGTCCTAAAAGGTTACTGAGAGTGGGTCAATCGTTGATGGTTACAAACAACAACACGTGCAGGTTAAATTCCTCCTGTTTGTGCTCATCCCACACACGTACACCGTTTCCATTCCACAGCTGTAAAAGTTCTTCAACTAATGGCCTTAGGTACACATCAATGTCGTTGTCGGATTGCTTAGGGCCTTGGATGAGAACTGGCATCATAATGAACTTCCGCTTCATGCACATCAAAGGAGGAAGGTTATACATACATAGAGTCACGGGCCAGGTGATGTGATCGCTGCTCTGCTCCCCGAAAGGATTAATGCCATCCGCGCTTAAACCGAACCATACATTCCTTGGGTCACCTGCAAACTCAGCCCGATACTTCCTCTCAATTTTTCCTCCACTGCGACCCGTCAGCGGGTGCTCTCAACTTCCCGTCTTTCTTACGGTCCTCTCTGTGCCATCCATCAACTTGGCATGCTCCTCATTTCTGAACAGATGCTTCAACCGTGGTATTATAGGAGCATACCACATCACCTTCACAGGAACCCTCTTCCTAGGGGGCTCACCATCAACATCACCAGGGTCATCTCGTCTGATCTTATACCGCAATGCACCGCATACCAGGCATGCGTTCAAATCCTCGTACGCACCGCGGTAGAGGATGCAGTCATTAGGGCACGCATGTATCTTTGCACCTCCAATCTTAGATGGCATACGACCTTCTTTGTTGCGTACGTACTGTTGGGCAATTCGTTATCATTTGGAAGTTTCTTCTTCAATATTTTCAGTAGCTTCTCAAATCCTTTGTCAGGCACAGCATTCTCTGCCTTCCACTGCAGCAATTCCAGTATGGTACCGAGCTTTGTGTTACCATCTTCGCAATTGGGGTACGACCCTTTTTTGTGATCCTCTAACATGCGATCGAACTTCAGCTTCTCCTTTTGACTTTCGCACTGTCTCCTTGCATCAACAAAGACCCGGCGAAGATCATCATCGGGCACAATATCGTCTGGTTCCTCTTGATCTTCAGCAGCTTTCATTGTCGCAGTAGAGTGGCACATGCGGAAGGGGAACTGTACAAGAAAAGTACTACAGGAGTCCTTCAAAGGTCTATCTCCGAAGAAGAGGGACGACAACTCTTGGCCGAAATACACGCTGGCCACGACGACCACCATGCCGCGGCTCGGGCCCTTGTAAGTAAGGCCTTTCGTGCGGGCTTCTTTTGGCCCATAGCTCGGGCAGATGCACAGGACCTCGTACAACGCTGCATGGGATGCCAGCTTTTCGCCAATCAAAGCCATATGCCGCCCACCTCCCTAAGAACAATCCCCATTACTTGGCCATTTGCGGTCTGGAGGCTCGATATGGTCGGACCCCTTAAAGGGGGAAGCCATAAGAAGACATACTTATTTGTCATGGTCGATAAGTTTACTATGTGGATAGAAGATAAGCGAGTCAAAACAGCTGAAGCCAGGCCGGTGATAGACTTCATATCCGGCGTAGTACACCATTACGGTGTCCTGCATAGTATCATTACTTACAAAGGCTCTAACTTTACAGCCGATGAGGTGAAAACTTGGTGCACCAATTTGGGCATCAAACTCAATTATGCCTCTGCATATCACCCTCAGACAAATGGTCAAGTCGAACTGGCTAACGACATGATAATGAGCGGCATCAAACCCACACTAGTGCGATCTCTGCAAGAATCAGACAAACACTCGGTCGAGGAACTCGATTCTGTACTCTGGGGGCTGCGGACCACGCCCAATCGCACGACTGGATACACAACTTTTTTCATGATGTACGGCGTAGAGGCAGTCTTGCCTTGTGACATTATTCACGACGCATCTCGAGTGCGCATATACGAAGAGAGAGAAGCCGAGCTCGATCGGCAGGATGACCTGGACGGCCTGGAGGAGAAGCGCGATGTCGTGAAGGCCCGTTCCGCATTCTATCAACATCATCCTCGGCGATACCAAAGCAGAGAAGTACGGGCAAAAACATAGAATGTCGGGGAACTCGTTCTACGTCTACCAGAGAAGAAAAATGACAAGCTCAAGCCCAAATGGGAGGGTCCATTTATCATAGATGAAGTTCTCACTGGGGGAGCGTATCATCTTCGCAATGCTTCGGACAATCGCTTGGAGCCAAACCCATGGAACGCGGCAAGGCTTCGAAGGTTCTATGCCTAACAGTTCGCACATATACCTTTTTTCTCCTCGTAGCTTCTCTTTATCCTCTTCGCTATTTTCTATTTTCTCGTTTCTATACGACCTTTTCAGTGTGTGTTCGGATAAACCACACACTTGAAGGGTGTTCATCCTTGAATGTACATACCCCACAATACCTGGGGGCTGCTTTTTACAAGAAGCTTATTATATTTATTTTGTGAGCATCAAGTTCACCCTATATATGTGTCGTCTACCCACATATGTCTTTTTTCCACCATTATATGCACCTTTATGACTTAAGTTTTTGCCAAGCTGGGTTGCCTGGTGTCAGGACCGGTCCTTTAGTAAAATAATTACCGGAAGACCGACCTTTTTATTAAACCAGCGAGGAATATTATTACCTGCTGGCAGACAAATCCTTGATACAGAATTCCAGTACACTGAATATTATACAAGGTTGAGCTGGGGTTTGCTCAACAATTTTATTACAAGCGCGCCAATATAATACATAAAGGCGGATATGACACAAGGCAGGGTGGCATACTACTAACTCGTAATAAAAGGTGGTGGATATGTCACAGTGAAGTGGGTGATGTGACTCCAATATATTACAGTTCATCGAGTATCGGAGTGAGACCCGATGAATTTATATGGTGGTAGGCGGAAGCGGTTATAAAACAGTGATCAACTCCAGGATCGCAAGGGACTGACTGGGACTCCACTAAGTGTCGGACTCGCTATCGAACTCTTCATCCATGAGATCGCCTTCGTCCACATCTGGCCAAATCAACAAGCCAGGTGAGTACTTTGATTGTACTCGCAAGACAGTTCGGACTTAAGATATAACAAATGCCAACATGATGCATATGAGTATTCCAGCAAAATACAACCGGGATAAAATATTAATGAGCAGCATGCAATGATAGAAGTCGGGCGGTAATCCTCCCGAAATCCATAAGATAAATAGAAGGAGACCAAACGAGTGTCTTAGTGATGCCTCGTAAGAAAATAATGAATGATAGCAGGCCACAGTCGGGCGTCTGAGCGACACCACATAAAGGGCTTATAAATAAAAAAGAATGCCACAGTCGGACGTCTGAGCGACATCACATAAAGGGCTTATAAATAAAAAGAATGCCACAGTCGGACGTCTGAGCGACATCACATAAAGGGCTTATAAATAAAAAGAATGCCATCGTCGGACGTCTGAGCGACATCACATAAAGGGCTTATAAATAAAAAGAATGCCACAGTCGGACGTCTGTGCGACATCACATAAAGGGCTTATAAATAAAAATAGGATAATGATGAAATACTTCTGAAAGTAAATCGATACTGAGATAGTTGGTGAGTTCATCTACCAAATGAACTTGACAAAAACACTACTATGGTTACCAACAAGAATATACTAGAGACGGTCACCGCGTTGACACAAAGATTGACCCTAGGCCATAAACATGGCTACTGAAGGAATTTTAACTCTGCAGAGCTTGTACTATTAGTTCATAGCCGACGGACTTTACTAGCCATGGGGACTAGTTCCGTCTACGGTGTTTTAGTAGAAACCCAACTAACCAGTACACACCCATTTAACATCCTGCTGTCCGGAATCACCCGTGACAACATTCACGAAAAACTCTAAGACGGGGAGGCTACAACCTCGAATAGCATGGGATCAAATTTATATATGCGCGCTCTAAGGGGTGCCCCCCTCTCAGTCCCAACCGGAAACACCCATGCCCCCTGACCGGATGACGAGCTTTAATCCAGGGCCATGGAACCCTCATCCCGGCCCCTCTACTTGGTGTGTACTCGGGAAGTGATTTACAACTGACTAGACCGTAATCTCAACAAACGGCCTATGATAGTACCCAAAAAAGAGACGAACGGAACCATGCCATGATCTCCGTTGATACTGAGTTAACCAACTACTGGCATGCTCCAACAATACCAGCATTCCACCCATCATATCACCATATGATCGATGTGGTTCAAACATTATCTTTCGGGGCTCACCCGAAACTTACTTGCATGAAATATAACCATACACATATGCCCATATGATCATGCTTATGAAATGAACTACTCGAGCAAACATGCAACACACTTATCATATCAAAAGTTCAAACATGCTTGCCTGGTTCTGAGAAGTCGGAGTCTAACACGGTGTGGTTCGCGTCTCCGTCACGACCTCCGGTATCTACGTATTCAAACAAATAAATACTAACATAAACACCGCGTGTGCAAATAGAGTTGCTCCAAATTTTTTCACATAAATATGACAAAAAACTAGACAGAAAACTAAAGAGGACAGAAAAAGAATCAACTCAAAATCATCTTTAGTTAAAAAGATATTAGAGTTTCTGTCCAGGGACTCATTTGTAATGAAACAGAAAAGTTCCAGGGGCTAGAACAGAAAACAGCAAAGCGAATCGGTACGCAGTACGTCAACCGCAGAGGGGAAACGTACTTTGCCCGAATGCGCTTACAGAAAACGGTTCGAAGGGGAGAGGTGTGAGGCTAACAAGGGGCCCCACGCGTCAGGTTTGAAAACTGGAGGAGTGTCGTGCCGGCGCCGGTGCTGCGGTGGTCGCCGGCGCCGATCCACGGTGAGTTAGGGGAGGGGAGTGATACGTACGGCTTCTCGGTGATCTTCCGCATCGAATGGTGGTGGAGTTGAGCGTCGGCGAGCTCCACGTCGACGGCGACCCTGCCTCCGGCGGACGGCGGCTCGGCTGGTCATGTTCCTCGTCGGAGAGGGTTCCTAGGATCAAATTGAGGTGGGGGTTAGGTCTAGGTGGGTGCCAGGGTGCTACGCTCGAGTCCACGGCGGCGGAGAAGCTCTCACCAGAGTGAACGATGCTGGAGCCCGAGGCGGAGGGAGTTGGCCGGAGTTAGGGAAGAAGGGCCCCTCGAGGCTCTTCCACAGGCTGGGCGTGGTCTAGGGAGGTAGTGAGGATGTGCAGGCTCGAGCACGAGCTCGGGGGTGCCTTATATAGCCGGCCCGAGGTGGTTGCCGTGAATGGATAAGTCCGGCGAGTCGATTACGGTGTTGCAGTGGTTGGACGATGGAGTTAGGGGCTGGAGCATCGTCTAGGAGGTGTAGTGGTTCCATTCCCGCACCTAACTCAGCAGGTGAGAGGGAGTTACGGGCTATCCTCGTCGGAACGGCCACGCGGCACGTCGGCGGCAGAAATCGCGCTCTGCGCGCGCCAGGCCTCGGTGACGGTGTGACAGGCGTGCGTTGGCACTGGAGGTGGACACGCGGAGCGCTGGGGTGATTTTTGCGGCGCTAAACGGCGTCGAGCTGCGGGGTTACTTCTGTCAGCCGCCACGGGCGGCGCTGTTGCCGTGGCAGTCGCCGGCGCGGTCGGGCCAGGGCGCCACCGACGCCCAGAAGCAGCCAAGCAACCGTGCGGCGCTCTGGATAAGAAGATGGTGCAGTGCAGCATCGAGCCAAGGAGGTTACTAGTGAGATTGTCGAAGTCCCTGACGAAACTGACGAACTGTCGAACTGTCTGTCGACAGCTTCAGTTAATAGCTTTTGAACTTGACAGTACAGTGTATGCTAAGTGTTTGATGAAATGTTTCTGGCATGTGTGAAATATTTCTGGTGCTGATATTTGGTGGAGTGGCCTCTTGATGTATCTAGAGGCTGCCTGATTTTTCACAGGATTTTTGGAAGAAGATAAATATGAATTTCACCAAATTTTGCAAATCTGGTCCAAACTTGCAGTAGGTGAAATTTGAAAATTTTGAACTATGGACCAGTGAAACAAGATGGATCTAGGTTGTGGGTACTAAGGACCATCTAGGAGAGTTGGTTTGGAATCAAATATCTGAATGGAAAAGGTGGCTCCTTTGTAAATCACCAAGGTCCATTATAAAGGACAGAAATAGTTTTGGAGTGAAATAAATAGAGGAAAAATCCCAATAAGGTCAAAACTTACTGGAATTCATGAGAGACTTGTCCTAAGGTGTGAAGAGGGTTTTGGAGATAAATATTTCTGTTGGGGGCATGGCAAGATGAAGGTTGGGGGGGGGAGGATAAGTCCAAGACCAAATTTGAAAGACAAAACTCAAGTAGGGGAGAAAACAAACAACCTCTTTGAAACTCAATTTGGGCTTGAGCCAACCCAAGAGAAGATCTTCAAGGTCAAAAACCAAGCTTGAGAAATCTCCAAAAACTTTGGCCAGAAAGATTTTAGAAGAGGCTCAAGAAAAGATCAAATAACCCTCTTCCAAAAGGCCAAAATTTTGGAAGAAAACCAACTCAAAAATTTGGGGTGTTACAACACCTACCCCCTTAGGAAAAATCTTGTCCCCGAGATTCCAGCTGATCTTCAAATAGGTGTGGTTGTTCTGTCCGAAGGAAATATCCCCTTTCCCACGTTGCCTCATCCTCTGTGTGATTACTCCACTGAACCTTGAGGAATTTAATTGACTTCTGACGGGTTCTCCTTTCAGACTCCTCCAAAAAAATTACTGGGTGTTCTCGGTAGTTGAGATCTGGTTGCACATCAAGGTTTTCATGTGACACATGTTTCTCTGGGTTGCTTACACACTTCCGTAGTTGCGAGACGTGGAACACGTCATGGACGTCTGACAGTTCCTTGGGAAGGTCCAGCTGATAGGCTACTATGCCTCTCCGTGCAATTATACGGAAGGGTCCGATGAATCGGGGTGCTGGTTTCCCTTTGACTTTGAATCATTGCAGTCCTCTCATTGGTGACACACGTAAGCATACGTCTTCACCGGGCTCAAAACTTATTTCCCGATGCTTTTGATCGTAATAGCTCTTCTGTCGGCTTTGAGCGGTTTTGAGTCGATCCCGTATTACTTTTACTCTATCCTCAGCTTCCTTTAGCATATCTGGACCGAATATACGACTGTCCCCTGTTTCCGACCAGTTTAATGGAGTACGAAATCTTCGTCCGTACAAGGCTTCGAAAGGTGCCACTTGCAGGCTAGCTTGGTAACTATTGTTATATGTAAACTCGGCATATGGTAAGCTTTCCTCCCAACTGGTCCCATATGTGAGGACACATGCCCTTAGCATGTCTTCGAGTATTTGATTTACTCGTTCCGTTTGTCCTCCCGTCTGGGGGTGATAAGCTATATTGAACGTTAGGTGCGTTCCGAGGGCTTGCTGCAACTGGTCCCAAAATTTGGAGACGAACTGAGTGCCTCTGTCGGATATTATAGTCTTGGGAACCCCATGTAGGCATACTATACGGGCGAGGTAAAGCTTGGCGAGCTTTTGGGTGGTGTGGGTTGTCTTGACTGGTATGAAATGCGCCACCTTGGTCAGTCTATCCGTGATGACCCATATGGCATCATTACCGTGTTGTGACCGTGGTAGTCCAACAATAAAATCCATTCCAATATCGTCCCATTTCCATTCTGGTATCTTGTTTGGCCGTAATAGTCCTGCGGGTTTTTGGTGCTCGGCTTTAATGCGTTGACATGAATCACAGCATGCAATAAATGTGGCTATATCCCTCTTCATGCCGTGCCACCAAAATCTTTCCTGGATATCCTTGTACATTTTCGTACCTCCAGGGTGGATTGAGTATGGAGCGGTGTGGCTTTCTGCTAGAATTTGCTGTTTAAGGTCGTTGCTATTCGGTATGCAAAGTCTGTCTCCGAACCATAATATCCCTTCACTGTCTATGGTGAATTCTGAGGCCTTGCCCTGACTTACTTTCATTTTTATCCCTTCGATGCTGGGATGTCCAAGCTGAGCCTTCTTTATTTGCTCTATTAGCGTAGGCTGTATTTCTAGCTTGGATACTTCGCCTTCCATGACCATCATTAGGTTGAGTCTGGCGAATTCTTGCTGAAGTTCGGGTCTCAGGTTCTGTATGCTGCCGCTGTTCGGGTTGGGGTTACAGCTGAGAGCATCTGCTACCACGTTTGCTTTTCCTGGGTCATAGTGGATACCAACGTCATAATCTTTTACCAGTTCCAGCCAGCGTCGTTGTCGTAAATTGAGCTCTGGCTGCGTGAAAATATATCTGAGGCTCTTATGGTCCGTATATATTTCACAGCGATTTCAAAGCAAAAAGTGTCTCCACTCCTTGAGTGCATGTATGACTGCTGCCAACTCCAAATCGTGAGTAGGATAATTTTCTTCATGTTTTCGCAGTTGCCGGGAAGCGTAGGCGACTACTTTACCTTCTTGCATCAGTACGCATCCGAGGCCCTTCCGGGATGCGTCACAATATACTTCAAAACTCTTGTGTATGTCTGGTACAATTAATACTAGGGCTGTTGTTAATCTCTTTTTGAGTTCTTGAAAGCTTTTCTCACATGCTTCGGTCCACACTAATTTCTTATCTTTCTTGAGTAACTGTGTCATTGGTTTGGCTATGGTGGAAAATCCTTCAATAAACCTTCTTTAATATCCGGCCATACCAAGGAAACTTCGTATATCCGTTACACTGGCTGGTGACTTCCAGCCAAGTACAGCCTTGACTTTATCTGGGTCCACGGCAACTCCTTCTTGTGTTAATACGTGTCCTAGGAAACCCACTTGTCTCAACCAAAATTCACATTTGCTGAATTTGGCGTAAAGTTGATGTTTCCATAATTCTCCCAGTACGATGCGGAGGTGTTCAGCATGTTCTTCTGGTGTCTTTGAATATACCAAGATATCATCAATAAATACCACCACAAATTTGTCCATGAATTTCATAAATACTTTGTTCATGAGGTGGACGAAATATGCGGGGGCGTTGGTCAGTCCAAACGGCATTACTGTAAATTCATAAAGTCCGTATCTTGAGGTGAATGCTGTCTTCGGGATATCTTATGTTCGTACTTTCAGTTCATGATAACCTGACCTTAGATCAACCTTTGAGAAAACCTTGGCTTGCGCGAGCTGGACAAATAAATCATTTATCCGTGGCATCGGATATTTGTTCTTGATTGTGACCATGTTGAGCGCTCGGTAGTCTATACACAACCTCATGGTCCCATCCTTCTTTTTGGCAAACAATACCGGCGAACCCCAAGGTGAGGAGCTAGCCCGTATAAATCCTTTGTCTAGCAGTTCCTTTATTTGCTTCTTTAATTCAACCAACTCGGATGGTGCCATTATGTATGGTTTCTTATATACGGGGGTGGTTCCCGGTGCTAGTTCAATAATGTATTCTATTTCTCTGTCTGGCGGCATGCCTGGTAGTTCTTCGGGAAATACGTCCGGAAATTAACATACAACTGGAACCTTGCTTAACTCAGATGTATCAACTTTGTTTAATTTTGGTTGCCGCGGCACCGGTCTTTCCTGAGCCGCAACTCTTATTGTTTTTCCATGATGATGAGTAAGAATCACTGTCCTGTTGAAGCAGACGATAAATCCTTTATTGGTGGTTAGCCAATCCATACCCAGGATAACATCCAGTCCTTTGTTTTCCAACATGATGAGGTTTGCGTGAAACTTTAATCCCTCAATTTCAATGGTCAAACCTTGGCAGTAATTCTGAGTGATCTGCTTACTTCCGCGGGACTTGATGGCCATTGATTTTCCCAAAGGAAGCATTGAAAAACCATGTTGCAAAGCAAAACTCTTCGAAATGAACGAATGAGAAGCTCCAGAATCAAACAAAACCGTGGCAGGTATTGTGTTGAGAGGGAACGTACTGAGTACGATATCCGGTGCATCCTATGCTTGCTCCTTGGTCACATGGTTCAGGTGGCCTTTCCTGTGATTGTTATTTGGGTTGAAGTTGCTACGCTTGGGCGCGGAATTGTTTCTGTTGCTGTTTGGCTTCGGTGATGAGTTTCTTGGCTTAGGGCACTGTTTAGCATAGTGTCCCTCTTCTCCACATGCGTAGCAGGTAACACCCGGGCGGTAGGTGAAATCCTTGTCTCTTGCATGAAAATTCTTATTTGGACGTGTGTCATTGGTCGTGGGTCTGTTCGCCCCATTCCTCTGGAAATTCACCTTATTCTTGTTGTTGCGAGGGTGGTTGGTCTGATCCCTTTTTCTCTTGCGAATGTCTTCCAGACTGCGACGTTCATTTTCCAACGTAATGGCTTTGTCTACCAGTGTCTTGAAATCTGGAAAAGTGTGTACGACTAACTGGCATTTTAGTGCTAGTGCCAGTCCGTCCAGGAATTTCTCCATCTTCTTATTTTTTGTCATTCGCTCTTCATTGGCATAACGGGATAATTGCGCAAACTGACTGTTGTACTCCTGTACTGTCATGCCTCTTTGCTTGAGGTCATCAAATTCTCTTTTCTTGATCTTCATAATACTCTTAGGGATGTGTGCCCCACGAAAACCTTCCTTGAAATCTTCCCAGGTGATATTATTTATGTCGGGATGCATAAGCAGGAAATTTTCCCACCATGACGCGGCTGCTCCAGTGAGGTAATGTGGTGCATACAACACTTTTTCACGGTCTGAGCATTGTGCCACAATTAATTTCCTGTCAATATCTCGAAGCCAATCATCGGCCTCAAGAGGTTTGTCTGCGTGCGAAAACGTTGTTGGACGTGTCTTCTGAAATTCACACAATTTTGAGTGCTGTTGGTATGGCTCACAGTGATTTCCCATGTTAATGACATGGTTCATCATTTCTTGGTGCTGTTGCTGACTTTGCTCGTAAAGACGGCATACTTGAGAAAATGCTGTCTCACTGCCCTGCTGACTTGACTGCCCCTGTGTGAAATTGTTGTCTGTCTGTGTGCCATAATTTTCTTCCGACGGACTTGGCATGGAACGTGTCCAGGGACGAGTCATTTCATACTCTGGGGTAATAAAGCAGAAATCCTGAGAAGAACCGAGCAGCAAAATAAACCAAGACTTTGCAAAAGCGACCAAATACGAGCTCGAAAGAGATTTTCAAAAATAACTGGTTGATTGCGCGCGGAGAAGGACTGCTAGTACATATTTTACACACAGGTTCTAATTATACATATGTCACTCAGGGTGTGCATACACATCCTAACATGTTATTTAAAACTAGTGCACTCCTCCAAGATCCTACATGATGCGCAAACAGAATACTCCCATCAACCTATTTTACATATCACAAACATATTACAAGCGAGCACAGTGCGTCGCGGAATAACGCGCTAGTCGGAGATGTTGAAGATTTCCCTCGGCCTGCCGAGGGTAAGGCACAGTGGTGCTGGAGACTCAACTTCCTCCTCACTAATAGGCTCCAGGCGCGGAGTATGGGTACGAGGTGTCGAAGCAGGTGCAGCAGGCGATGCAGCTCTGACTGGGGTAGGAGCAATGACCTGGTTAAACTCCTCAGTGGTAGGCAGACGGCGAGCGGTGGCTATGATGGAAGGTGCGTAGGATGCGACGGACGAGACAAATGTCATTGGTGGTGCAGTGTGGGGTAGCTCCCTCCTGTTGGCGGAGCCTCTGGACCAACTCCATACGGGTGGCCACCAGGTCGTCCACCAGACTATCAAAGGCTGCCTCAAGTGCTTTGAGGTACTCAACCATTGTTTCAATGGCTTCGTCACGCTCCCCATTTGCGCACGCAAATGCATAGTGACATGCATATGGCATGTGGCATGGGAGGTAACGGTAGCGACGAGTCTTCATCAAAGGAAGAATGTCCCGGAGACGAGCTATCGCCTCACGGGCAGCCATCTGCATGGCATGCCTCTCCGTAGGCATGGCTCTGCCCACAAATCGGAGGCGGCGCACTTCAGAACGCCCTCCTTTGAAGTGCACCACGGCCTGATGCATAGACACGATGTCGTTGAGCTTGTGACGGTAGAGTGTAAACTCGGGACGGGTGGATGGCCCGATCACGACTTTGGTGATGGCAAAGAGGAGCTTGACAAACCCCTCAGGAATGTTGGCGAACACCTATGCATCACAGTCATTGCTGGCCATCTACCAAAGTAGACAAAAATTCCGAATAGTCAAGCCATAAATTTATCTGACCAACAGAAAATTGCTACAGATGTAAAAATGCTGAAAAGCAAATTTTTCGCTAATAACCGATTAGCGAGCGCACCTAGTGGCTTCCTACGGTCAGCCTGGCTCTGATACCAAGGTTGTCATGACCGGTCCTTCAGTAAAATAATTACCGGAAGACCGACCTTTTTATTAAACCAGCGAGGAAAATTATTACCTGCTGGCAGACAAATCCTTGATACAGAATTCCAGTACACTGAATATTATACAAGGTTGAGCTGGGGTTTGCCCAACAATTTTATTACAAGTGTGCCAATATAATACATAAAGGCGGATATGACACATGGCAGGGTGGCATACGACTAACTCGTAATAAAAGGTTGTGGATATGTCACAGTGAAGTGGGTGATGTGACTCCAATATATTACAGTTCATCGAGTATCGGAGTGAGACCCGATGAATTTATTTGGTGGTAGGCGGAAGCGGTTATAGAACAATGATCAACTCCAGGATCGCAAGGGACTGACTGGGACTCCACTAAGCGTCGGACTCGCTATCGAACTCTTCATCCATGAGATCGCCTTCGTCCACATCTGGCCAAATCAACAAGCCAGGTGAGTACTTTGAATGTACTCGCAAGACAGTTCGGACTTAAGATATAACAAATGCCAACATGATGCATATGAGTATTCCAGCAAAATACGACCGGAATAAAATATTAATGAGCTGCATGCAATGATAGAAGTCGGGCGGTAATCCTCCCGAAATCCATAAGATAAATAGAAGGAGACCAAACGAGTGTCTGAGTGACGCCTCGTAAGAAAATAATAAATGATCGCAGGCCACAGTCGGGCGTCTGAGCGACACCATATAAAGGGCTTATAAATAAAAAAGAATGCCACAGTCGGACGTCTGAGCGACATCAAATAAAGGGCTTATAAATAAAAAGAATGCCACAGTCGGACGTCTGAGCGACATCACATACAGGTCTTATAAATAAAAAGAATTCCACAGTCGGAAGTCTGAGCGACATCACATAAAGGGCTTA
>LR738709.1:417899817-417918049 GCA_902687465.1 Secale cereale
GGGGAGGATAAGTCCAAGACCAAATTTGAAAGACAAAACTCAAGTAGGGGAGAAAACAAACAACCTCTTTGAAACTCAATTTGGGCTTGAGCCAACCCAAGAGAAGATCTTCAAGGTCAAAAACCAAGCTTGAGAAATCTCCAAAAACTTTGGCCAGAAAGATTTTAGAAGAGGCTCAAGAAAAGATCAAATAACCCTCTTCCAAAAGGCCAAAATTTTGGAAGAAAACCAACTCAAAAATTTGGGGTGTTAGACCTGGCTCCTGTGCTTATGCCCTACGTTCCCGTTTGTTCGACTATGGCATAAAGGGAGCACCTCTGCGATTGTTATAGCCGGGTTATCCGGACGTGTACCTCACACGGGTGAAGTCGAAAGCTAGCGTTCTTAAGGGAATGATCGGTCGGTGAGCAAAAGACGAACTGCCCTTGTTGCAATACAAAACCCCAGATGACAATTTGTAGTGTCATCTTTTAGCATCACATTTTTGGTTTGCACAAAAATCCGCATACTAACCTAGGGAATGGAACCCTTAACGGAAGTATTCTCTCTGGAAGATGTTTCTTACAACCAAATGTAATATAACATAACTCCCCGAATACAACTTGTCTGTTCCGCCGAGCAACTCAGCTATATGCATCCGTCGAGTTGAAGTCATTGAATGCTTCTTCAGTAAATCTTGATGGCGCTTTCATTGTCGCAGTAGAGTGGCACATGCTTCAGGTGGATACCATAGTCCTTGAGAGTTTGCTTCATCCACAGAAGTTGAGCACATCATGATCCAGCAGCAATGTATTCAGATTTAGCAATGGAGAGAGATACACAATTCTGCTTCTTTGAAGACCAACAAACAAGTGATCGTCCCAGAAAGTGACATGTGCCTGATGTGGACTTGCGATCAACCTTGTCACCAGCATAATCAGCATCTGAGAATCCAACTAGATCAAACTCTAAGCCCTTTGGATACCATAATCCTAGCATTGGGATGTAAGCCAAATATCGAAGAATTCTCTTCACAGCTAAGTGATGCGATTCCTTTGGTGCCGCTTGGATTCGGGCACACATGCAAACACTAAGCATTATATCGGGCCTAGATGCACATAAATAGAGTAAAGAACCAATGATGGAGCGGTATACCTTTTGGTCGAACTCTTTACCATTGGCGTCGGGACTCAGATGACTTTTGGTTGGCATTGGCTTCGTGTATCCATTGTAATCTTGCATTCCAAACTTCTTGAGGCAATCTTTGAGATATTTTTCTTGTGATATGAAGATGTCGTTGATAACCCACAAGTGTAGGGGATCGCAACAATTTTCGAGGTTAAAGTATTTAACCCAAATTTATTGATTCGACACATGGGGAGCCAAAGAATACTCTTAAGTATTAGCAGCTGAGTTGTCAATTCAACCACACCTGGAAACTTAGTATCTGCAACAAGATAGTTTAGTAGCAAAGTAATATGATAGTGGCGGTAGCGGCAATAAAAGTAACGGTAATGTTTTTGTAGTTTTTGTAATAGTTGGAGTGGAAAAGTAAATAAGTAACAAGCAATATATGAAAAGCTCGTAGGCATTGGATCAGTGATGGGAAATTATGTCGGATGCAATTCATCATGTAAAAGTTATAACCTAGGGTAACACAGAACTAGCTCCAGTTCATCAATGCAATGTAGGCATCACTACTGGAATCTGGCACTTTGCCATCTGCCATGGCAGATGGCAAAGGCATGATCGGCGGATGGCAAAGGCTTTGCCATCAGCCAGCAGATGGCAAACAGTTTGTCTGAATTCCAGTGGGCAAAGGCTTCTTTGCCATCTGCTGGCTGATGGCAAAGAGCCTGTGCCTTTGCCATCAGCTGGCAGATGGCAAAGCCTCTTAACGGGGTTAGCCCCGTTAGAAAGATAACGGCATAATTTGCCATCTGCCAGCAGATGGCAAAGGATGCAGGCACTTTGCCATCTGCTGGCTGATGGCAAAGGCTGCAGGCTCTTTGCCATTTGCTGGCTGATGGCAAAGGCTGCAGGCTCTTTGCCATCTGCTGGCTGATGGCAAAGGCTGCATACTTTGCCATCTGCGGGCTGATGGCAAAGAGCCCAAATAGGCCAGTCCAAATATTTTTCTCTGCACGCTCTTTGCCATCTTCCAGCTGATGGCAAAGTGTCTATATTGCCCCATTTAATTTTGTTTTTCTTATATCAATTAATTTTCACAGAAAATCAAACACAAATATATTTATATGACCAATATAGCATATTCAACACATATTACCAATAGTCATGAACACATATATATATCCAACACATGTTACCAATAGTAGCACGTTTCATCCATACATATACATAGTTTCATCAATATTACACAGTTTCATCCATAGGTAGCAAGTTTCACAAGGTCAAAACAAAAACTAAATACAAGCACTCCATCAACCCAAGCTTCCGTGATCTTAAGCAAATCTGTAAAATGGGAAAGAAGAAAGTTAGAAGAAGAAGACTAGAAGAAGAAGATTATTATGATGCAACTAAAATGTGAAGATTATTATGATGCAACTAAAATATGAAGATTATTATGATGCAACTTATATCTGTAAAATAGGTCATTTTGGAGCTAAGTAAGGTCATTATGTCATTTTTGAGGTAGCTAAGCATATGAAGTCATTCAGGAGCTAAAATATGACATTTCTTAAGCATATTATGTCATTTTAGAACCAGTTAAGCATATTAACTGATTTTGGAGGAAAAGATGCTAAGTATAGGTCATTTTAGAGCTATCCTAGGTTAAATCGGTCATTTTTAAGCTAGCTAAGCATATTAAGTCCTTTTGGAGGAAAAAAAATGCTAAGTATAGGTCATTTTAGAGCTATCCTTGGTTAAATAAGTCATTTCGGAGCTAATCAAGCTTATTATGTCATTTTTAAGCTAGCTAAGAGTATTGAGTTATTTAGGAGGAAAAAATGCTAAGTATAGGTCATTTTAGAGCTAGCCTAGGTTAAATAGGTCATTTTGGAGCTAAGTAAGGTTATTATGTCATTTTGAAGCTAGCTAAGCATATGAAGTCATTCAGGACCTAAAATATGTCATTTCTTAAGCATATTATGTCATTTTAGAGTTAGCTAAGCATATTAAGTCATTTTGGAGGAAAAGATACTAAGTATAGGTCATTTTAGAGCTATCCTAGGTTAAATAGGTCATTTTTAAGCTATCTGAGCATATTAAGTCATTTTGGAGGAAAAAATGTTAAGTATAGGTCATTTTAGAGCTATACTAAGATAAATAGGTCATTTTGGAGCTAATTAAGCTTATTATGTAATTATTATTGAGCTAGCTAAGCATATTGAGTCATTTAGGAGGAAAAAAATGCTAAGTATAGGTCATTTTAGAGCTAGCCTAGGTTAAATATGTCATTTTAGAACTAAGTAAGGTTATTATGTCATTTTGAAGCTAGCTAAGCATGTGAAGTCATTTAGGAGCTAAACTATGTCATTTCTTAAGCATATTAAGTCATTTTGGAGGAAAAGATCCTAAGTATAGGTCATGTTAGAGCAATCCTAGGTTAAATATGTCATTTTTAAGCTAGCTAAGCATATTAAGTCATTTGGGAGGGAAAAATGCTAAGTATAGGTCATTTTAGAGCTATCCTAGGTTAAATAGGTCATTTTGGAGCTAATTAAGCTTATTATGTAATTATTAAGCTAGCTAAGCATATTAAGTCATTTTGGAGGAAAAAATGCTAAGTATAGGTCATTTTAGAGCTATCCTAGGTTAAATAGGTCATTTTGGAGCTAATTAAGCTTATTATGTAATTATTAAGCTAGCTAAGCATATTAAGTCATTTTGGAGGAAAAAATGCTAAGTATAGGTCATTTTAGAGCTATCCTAGGTTAAATATGTCATTTTGGAGCTAATTAAGCTTATTATGTCATTTTTGAGCTAGCTAAGCATATCGAGTCATTTTGGAGGAAAAAATGCTAAGTATATGATTATGTCGCTAGTATCCTTATGGCAGAGAACCCGGGCCGACATGACTAGTCATAGAACCAAGGTGGCACAAACATACAGGGACAGGCATACATGACCCAGCAATGCACGTGTCGGTCATCAGCGAGTGCAACCAAGTCGTAGCAAGCTACAAGGACTTCGGTGATACACCGCGTGACATTTCCCCGTAGGGACAGACACAGGAGCAAAGAAGGACACATGCCGGTCAATCCATGTGTTCCGGAGCAGTAGCGAACTACCATGGCTCAGTGGAAGCACTAGGAGGCATTTCCCTGTATGGAAGGCTACCAAAGGCACACGACTAGATGTCGAATCCCACAAATACAATGCATTCAAACATACACACATTATGCACGATATGTGTAGATACAACATGGCATCACAACAAAACTCTATTAAGCAAAACACTTGGGAAACTTACCGTCATCACGGAGGTGTAGGTGTAGGTGTAGGTGTAGGACCGGTCGCGCCAGTGGCAGACGGAGAAGGATCGTTCGATGCTTGTCGGGAGTTACGCTGCACCAAAGATTATTTCCAATGTATCATTAGCATGATGCAACTCAAATGTGAAGACTAGTAACTAATGACCGTTCAAATGAAACTCACCGTGCCCGCCGGAGCAATGACTGGCATCGACGGAGGGGTCTGGCCGTTCTTCTCGCACATGGACTGCACATTTGGTTTTGACGAGTCAGTCATATTAGTTACTAATGAAAGGAACATTGTGTGCATGATTTAGCTAATATGCAGAAGAAACTTACCACGAAGAGATCGTACATGGCCCGGTTAGCCGAGTCGTTCCGGTTCCTCTCCTCCTCCAACAGCCTAACCGTCCTCTCCTCATTCTCCCTCTCCCTCTTCGTCGCCTGCCGGTCCCTCTCCGCCAACTGCCAGTCGCTCTCCTCAAAAGCAGACTGGGTCTTCGCTCTCTCTGCCTCAATAGCAGCCTGCAACACCACTCGTTAGCATTGTAATCATCGACGGTCGCAAACACAATGTAATGGAGGAAAGGCTACTGAGTCCATATAACAAACCTGGAATTCGATTTCCACTGGTCGTAAACGAGACGGTATCTCAGGATCAGAGCTGGTCTGGCGCTTCTTGATCTGCGGGAGAGTGCTACTACAACGTATCAGTCCATTACCCATGGCTAACGAGCCATGGGACCTCCCGCCACCAGATATCATCACTAGCTCTGGATCAAAAGGCCGGCTCGGGTTAAAGTCCGGCCCTTTCCTCTCCTTCCCCTGCTTAACGTACTGCACCATCTTGTGGTGGGAGGCCACGTTGCTGAAATTATTTGCATTTTCGAGGTCAGACTCAGAGAATGCCTTGGCCTTCTTGTACGGTGCCATATTGGACATGCCATAGAGGTCGAATAGCTCTGGCACTCGAGCCTTGTTGAATTTTGACTAAAAGAGAGGAACAGAGTATTAGTTAAGGACTCAAGCTAGCACAAAGAATGAATTTGCATGAATCATGAAGCAAACCACACATACCCAGTTATTCCCGTACCCATATAGGTTGACGCTGCCTAGATGGTGTGGCACGCCTTTCATTTTGAGACGCTTCTCCTTTGCAATGTTGTGGGCGACGCGCCATTGGGGAGAGCACCACTCATCCACCAACGCCTCCTAGCAGTCCATCTTGTCCGCACACCATCTCGGGGGCACCTAAGTTAAGCAAGAGAAATTTGAGCGCTAAGCCTACGAATCAAATTAAGGAAACTAAGTACAAGGCCTTAAGAATAGGTAATTACCTTCATGTACTTCTCCTTACTCAGATACTTGTTCCGGCACTTCTCTTTTCTCCTCCTAATACCAGTCTGTGCTAAGTAGTCTCGAACAGCCTGCGTCCGAGCCTCGTGCCGAAAGTTTCCAAGTAGGCGCCTGCACTCGGCGTCGATAACCCGAGCCGCGACCTCCTCCTGTCCCTCAGCACACCTGTAGAAGGTCTGCAATCAAACAAGAAAACACGGATTAGAAGGTCCACAATCAAACAAGAAAACACATGTAGAAGGTATGCAATCAAAGAAGAAAACACAACGTAAATGGCAAAGGAGAAATTACCCAAAATGTGGCGATCACAATGTCGGCCACCGTGGCGCACTCGACATCGCCGACCCTATGCTCCGGCGGGGCCGGGGCAGCCAAGTAGTGCTCCCAGGTCATTCCTATCTCTGGAACCCGGCCCTCACCGGGCAATGTGACCCACCCAGGAAAGCACTGGCGACAAATCACACCAAGGACAGTGTTGGGCTTGCGGACCCCGTCTGAGTGTGTCCAAGAACTGCAGTATGACAAGGCCAACGCATTAGATATTTGAAGAAACGTCAAGGCAAAAGGTTAAACAAGAGTAAATGCACTTACTTCTCCCCGTTAGGCGCAATCAACCACCTCTGGTCGGGGGTCGTCGGGGTGGGCGGGAGCTTTGTACCACCACGCTGGTAGACTTTGCGCCCCTCAACCAACTCACCCTCGCTATAGCTATCAGAACTATAGTCTGCACCCTGAACACGACCATGTGCACTCGACTCCGTCCAGTCCTCCCATGGGCTCGGGTCCGACTCAGCGTGACCCCGTCTGAGCTCCGTAGTCTCGTGGGGCGAAGACTCGGCGGCCCGAGGCTCGTCGATGGCCCGAGGCTCGGCGGCCCGAGGCTCGTCGACGGCCCAAGGCTCGGCGGCCCGAGGCTCGTGGAGTGGAGTCCGAGACGGGTCCACCTCAAATGGCTCGATCTCAGACGGAGCAGTCCTGTGGTCGGGTGACTCAGCTGGGGGTGGCGGCGAGGAAGGCGTAGCAGCCTTCCTACCTCTCCCGCCGCCACGTCCACCTCTAGCAGCCTTCTCCTTCTTCTTACCCCCCCGACCTCTCCCGGCCGAAGAAGAAGCGACCGTCGCTGGACTATGCAAACTGAGATCTAGCGCTCTCCGGAGGCTATGGGGGGGAATGGAACTACCCTTCCCACCACGCGCCGAGGTAGGAGCCTCGGAGCGCTCTCGACCCGCGCCCACCATGTGTCAACACCTGGAATGACAAAGAGTAAACGAAATTAGTACAACATAAAAAAATGAATACCTGACATGAATAATAATATGTATATAAATTCATTTTAGAGGAATAAATGCTAAGTATAGCTCATTTTAGAGCTATCCTAAGTTAAATAGGTCATTTTTGAGCTAATTAAGGTTGTTATGTCATTTTTGAGCTAGCTAAGCATATACATTTATTTTGGAGGAATAAATGCTAAGTATAGCTCATTTTAGAGCTATCCTATGTTAAATAGGTCATATTTGAGCTAGCTAGGTTAAAACTTGAACTAATTAATAATATATATGTATATAATAATAATGGAATACCTGACATGAACTATAATTTTAATCTTCATCGTCATCATTAATAAATGCATCATCATCGTCTATATATGCTTCGGGGTCAATAAATGCATCATCCTCATCACTATCAGTAATGACGTGCTCATCATCATCATCATCAATAAATTCATCAACATCTGGAAGGCCTCCTGTATGTAATCGGTCAAGCATTGACAGGTCATCCGCTGCAGTAACCTCTTCTTGTTCCGGCTCTTCTTGTTCCTGCTCAGGCTCGGATTCACTGTCGCTGTCTACTTGAATGTTCCGAGGTGAGCGGTTCTTGAAACGTCTTTTGGAAAGACGTGTTTCTTGGAACAATTCTCCTTCATATGTGTCTGGATTAATGTGAGGTTCATAATCCTCTTCATTGGGGGTAGGTGGTCTAACACGTGGCGGCACTTCATAAACGACATCCCAACCTTCGAGATTTGGATTACTTTGGCAGGCCCACAGTAGATAGAAAACTTGGGTTGCCTGTTGAGCCGTAATATAGACATCGGGAACATCCAAATGGGTGCTTTGTTTGATTTCGACTAGCCCTAGATGTTCATGAGTCCTTCTAGTCTCTTTCGGCTGGAACCAATGACATTTGAAGACTACGACATTCGGTGGGTTTGCATCATAGAATAAAAGTTCATAAATTGCTTTAACTCTTCCATAATACTCGGTATCTCCTTCGCCGATAGCAGAGACACAACAATTTGTAGACTTTCGGTCGGCCATAGATAGCTCTTTGCCATAGGTACGAAAGCGATACCCGTTGATGTCGTATTTGTCAAATGAATGGACCTTATAGTCAAAACCATTAGCGACTTGTCTCAATTTGGCGTCCATAGACTCTGAACTAGCCTACAAGTTTAATACGAAAGGATTGTTGCATTAGCCAGAAATTAGAAGAAGAAATGAAATGGTCTAATGGAAATTACCGTTTGTTTGAACCAAGAGATGAAACCGGGATAGCCGCCTCCATGCATTGCCAGAAGCTCATACTCTTCGACGGAATCCTTTTGGATAACCGCTCCATACGAGAATTTGGCGACGTATCGACTGTATCAAATATCCGGGAATAAGAGTAGTTCAAATGAAGTAGAGGTTGCGAAACAATGTACCGAGAACTTACTCTATGTACGGCCGCACTTCTGTTAAATTGTTCAAGATATACAACGTAATGGTCCGCCATTCCTCGTTATCCAACGATAAGGGAGTATAAGCACCGGCTGGTGCAAGCTTCCCTTTGAATAGGCTGAGGTTGGATTCACCCTTTTTAGGGTCGCCAACATTGTACCGAGGCTTCGGATTATGCAAATGACGATTTTTGGCTTTGTAGTGTGCTGTCACGAAGTTTGCCGCCTCCTCAGTAATGAATGCCTCGGCCATCGATGCTTCAATTCGACGTTTGTTTTTACATTTTGCTCGAAGCGTCTTCTGCATCCTCTCAGTTGCGTATCACCAACGATTCTGCACGGGCCCCCCCAATCGTGCCTCGGTCGGGAGGTGCAAAATCAAATGCTGCATTGGATTAAAGAAGCCAGGTGGAAAGATCTTCTCCAACTTGCAGATCAACTCCGGCGCCAACTCTTCCATTTCTTCTAGCAAGCCAGGCGATAATTCTTTCACGCATAGAACACGGAAGAAATAGCTCAGCTCTGCCAGTACTAGCCATTCATCCTCAGGGATAAAGCCACGCAACATCACCGGCATTACCCGCTCAAGCCATATGTGCCAATCATGACTCTTGAGACCATATATTTTCAATTTTTCAAGGCTCGCTCCCCTCTTTAGATTCGATGCATACCCATCGGGGAACATCAACTCCTTTTTCACCCACAGGAGTATTTCCCTCATAACCGGCCTTCCAAGATTGAACCATGCCTTTGGCTTCGCCCAGTTCTTCTTTCCTTTTGGTTGTTTCATGTTTTGTAGCGGTCTATCACATAGAGCCTCCTGATCGACTCTGGCCTTAGGATTATCCTTCGTTTTCCCCTCTATGCCGAACAATGTACCAAAGAGGGCCTCGCCGACATTCTTTTCAGTGTGCATCACGTCGATGTTGTGTGGGCAAAGGAGGTCTTTGAAGTACGGCAGCTCCCACAAGCATATCTTGTGGGTCCAGGCGTGTTCCGTATTATACCCCTTGAAATACCCTGGACGCTCTGGATCCGGCTCGAGAGCGTTTAACTGATCCAGGGTCTGTTGGCCTGTCAACGCAGGTGGTGCAGAGTTTTTGACATCTCTACCTTTGATAAAGTTCTTCTTGTCTTTCCCGAACTTATGGTGAGGATCCAGGAACTGTCTATGCATGTCGAAGCAAGAAAACTTGCGACCCGCCTGCAGCCAACGAAACTCAAGAGCTGCCTTGCATGTGGGGCACGGGAACCTTCCATGCACACACCAACCAATGAATAGCGCATACGCCGGCAAGTCATGCATCGAGTACATGTACCACACACGCATTAGGAAGTTTTTTTTGTAGCGGCGTCATATGTCTTGATCCCATTATCCCAAGCTTCTTGCAGTTCATCCTTAAGCGGCTGCATGTACACATTCATATTCTTCCCCGGATAGTTGGGGCCCGGAATTATCAACGTCAGGAAAATGTTCTTTCTTTGCATAATCTGTCCGGGGGGGGGGGAGATTGAGTGGAATGACAAATACAGGCCAACAACTGTATTGGGCTGCCATCATACCAAACACATTGAACCCATCCGTGCTGATGGCTACTCGAGGATTCCTTGGATCTGCCGCTTTTTCATCATGCAATGCATCGAAGTGTTTCCATGCAGCACCATCCGATGTGTGTACAATCATCAGATTCCCATCTGCATCCCGTTCGGTTCTTTTGCCCAATTTGTGCCATGTCATCTGTCTGGCCGTCTCTTCGACCATGAATAGACGTTGAAGTCTTGGTATGATTGGCATATATCGAAGAACGTTAATGGGGATTTTGGTCTGACTCTTCTCACCCATACCGTTGTCTACCTCAACATACCTGGAAGACTTGCAAATGGGACAATAGTTCAAGTCCGCATACTGAAGCCTAAATAAGGCACATCCATTCTCACAGGCATCTATCTTCTCATAGGGCATCTTAAGTACACGGAGGATTTTGTCCGACTGGTACAGGTTTGCAGGCATTATATGGCCTTTGGGTAGAAAGCGTCCAAATAGTGTCACCATCGCGTCATAGCATTCTCTGCCCAAGTTGAATTGAGCCTTCAGAGCCATTACTTGTGCGATGGCATCCAGCTGACAAAGCTCGGTGTGCTCGTGGAGAGGACGCTTCAAAGACTCCAACATATCATTGAAGGCCTTTGCAGATTCCTCCATCTCATCGTCCGAATCCCGAGCATCATCAAAGTCTTGCACCATGTCTTCCATCCCGGTACCATGCTCGTCCGTGCGACGACGGCCCTCCTCAGCTCTGGAACGTTGGGCAGACTCACCATGAAATGTCCACATCGTATAACCGGGCGTAAAACCCCACTTCTGCAGGTGTTTGATCATTTCAAACTCTGACATCTTACGATAGTTGTCGCACGCGACACAGGGGCACCAGGTTGTTTCCTGTCCATTTGCAAATGCGGCTCTGATAAACCCCTTGGTTTTTGTCATCCATTCAGGGGTCATGTCTTTCTGACTAGGGTGACCGGTGTACATCCACGCACAATCACTCATTTCGCCTAGCTACTGGACACACAAGAAATACATACATAATTCAGCAAACCATATTCATCAATAAATAGAGTTTCTCAGTTTTATTGCGTCCATGCAACCTAGACGCTAATAGGTAAAGATAGGTCCTAATCCCACCCGGGTATGTGCAGATTGGGTTCATTTTCCCATGCTCTGCTCCGGATCCGGCACAAAATTTCGGCTGCACCTCCCCGCTGTTCTCCTGATACACGTCTCGGCAATAAGCAGAGAGGATGTGTACCCGGAGAACAACAAAGAGGCACTGACGAAATTCTGCATCGGATCCGGTGCAGAGCATATGGGAAAACGAACCCAATCTACACATACTCGGGCTGTCCATGGATAACGTTGGACAATTCGAAAGAATTACGGTTATAAATATGCAAATGAATGCATATTTATAGATGTAACCCTTTCGAACGGGAGACGCATAGTGGTCACGCATACTGATGATTGAATACACCTATAGCTAGCAAATGAAGGGGGAGAGGAGGAGATGTCATTTGTGCTCACCCAGGGGCGGAGCTCGTCGAACACACGGGGAGGTCGTTGAACACCAGACCCTCACAGCGATGAAACAACTGCACATTTAAATCCACCCGATCAACGCAAATATATATGATGTTTTTCATAACATAATTGGAAAATATAGGACCTAACTCATAATTCACAAATACTAGAACATAAAGGCGCGCGTTGCGAGCAGATCCTAACAATATTGCATACCCAGATGGCAGACCATTCTTTCAACTCGGATAGTGCACGCCTTTATGCGATTAATTTGGTAATTCCAGGATTTCATTGCCAAATCAGCTAAATGCAAACAGGAAAAAAGGAAAGATCACTAAAGATGATTTTGTGAATTATAAATGATATGAAATATGGAAGCTAGATGGCAATATAGAGTGACATTAGCAGCAGTAGAGTCATAATTTTTCATGTTTTTAGGGCAAAACTTCAACGGGCACATGACTACTAACAAATGGATACTACTGCCCGACACATCACCTGCCGCATGCATTTGTGCATACCGTCTCCTCCTTGTTGTAATGCTTACAACCACACCGACTGGAGTAAGGCAGGAGGACTATTGGGACGACTTCAGCCATCCTATATAGTTCAGACTACAATTGCTCCTCGATGCGTGCATCAATCATATTCGAATCGATTGACCTCGTTGCAACATCGGTAATGATACTCAGGAGATAATCTTAGCATGTAAATCTATTTGTTTAGTCAAAAGTACACAAAAATCAACAATAGATTGTTTAGTCGAGATCTGATTTTTTTAGATAAAGTACATTTGAATAGAAGCATATAATGAATTCAGGTCATATACATTAGAAGCCTACAATAACCTTAGAGGATCCATGCTGGACTCTCTTCTATATTTAGAATAATGCTAGCTCCAGGGATTGTCCTATGTGCATAAACTAAAGAAAAAACTGTAAGTACTTGCCATTCCGATAAGTAGAGTTTCATCAATCAAAAATGTTTTATTTGGAACATAACATGATGATTTTTTTTATGATATCCGAATCCAGTCCCAAAATTGTACATTCCATAAAATAGGGACATCAACAAATTCATTCGATCCATACATAATCAAGAGAAGAAGACAAAGCACGTATAGATTTTTTTTGATTGAGTAACTATTAATTAAGTCCAAATGTAACGCTGAGAAATAATTTCGTTGATAAACTCAAGTAGCATATATAAAACACACTATTATTATCCTTTTGGATAGTGGAGTGATGACCCAAGAGGCAAGGATGCCTTGCGAGCAGATCCTAACAATATTACAAAGGGTAGGCAATACTTTCAGTTGCCAGAGGCTGCATTTTAAGGAAGACTAAACACGTACATGTTCGGCAACGTGAAGCAAAGCAGCCCATTACTTCCACATACGCGGACCAGCCTGATTGGTCCTGCCTAACTGCAATTCTTTTTTCCTGCATGGGCCTAATTACAATTCATTATGTCATGCTGACATCAGGAAGGCAACATGCATATAGGGAATTCAATTCAACAAAATGTTATGGTACTTCTCTGGTGTATTAGAAGCACATAATGGAATAAGTACCAACAAAAAAATGGTTGGGTAGTCTAGAATAATAGATGCAGATACTTGAAATACAAATAACTATATAAACAAAAATATGAAGTTATTCAATACGTAATAACTATATAAAGTATGTACCACAAAATGTTAGTGAACAAAAATGTACCAACTCATGCGTAGATCTATTCATCAAAAAAAATCATGAATTCCAAAATCCATCGATTCTAATTATAACAGTGAGTTTAAAAGATGGAAAAGTTAGGCATATGATTAATCACATAGAAACGAGTTTGTCAGTAATCATGCAAAAAAAAAGATTACGTAGAAATGAGGAAACTTATATAGATGAGAGAATAAAGCAAACTGATGTGCTAGGCTAACACATAGCATGTAGACACGCAAGCAGATATTAGACATGTATATTTGCACACACAAGGCACCTACGGCCACTACAAGGACCACCAATAGATAGGAAGAAGGCAATATTTTGCATGAGGCATATGTCCACTGGCGGAGCCACGGCAAGGCCGAATAGGCCGTGGCCCGCCCAGTGCTGAAGCCGAAAAAAAATATTATACCTAGCCCAGCCCACAACGCAGCATATATCAGCCCAGCTGAACTGCCTCACATCGTAGCAGTCGCCGCCCCCACACAGGTCACAGTAACCGCTGCCCACTGACACACCGCACAGATCAGCCCCCTCCCAGCCAGGCGGCCGATTCACGAGGCCACGGCCTAAACGGACACACAGCTAGCAGTCTGAATCCCTGTAAGCTGCCTCACAGGTGAACAATTACTTTGAATCATCTACAATTTCCTTCCCCTAAATTCGACTGAGGTCATCGTCTATTCGTGTGGTAGCACAAATAATTCACCAGACATCTGTCATTTACATTCTATGCAAAGACATTGTTACATATTTTGAAAGGACAAAGGATTGAAGACCGATTTGTAGTATATGACTTAATATATGATGCCTTCAGCTCCTGTAATGGATAACAAAATAGTCTAATGCAACTATATATTGGTATAGATTTTTATAATATATATGCCTGCTCATTTGATTTTGTAAAAATGGAATGGAACGTAGTGATTATTGCCAATGACTTTTTTTGTGTCCTTTAGCTTGGCCCGCCCAACATTCTGTTTGTAGCTCCGCCACTGCATATGTCAATATTTCTTTTTGCATGAGGTATATATTGGCCTACACAAAGCTAATGGGTAATAGGAAGACAGTGGAACCGAGCAAAATGTAAAATACCACCATATTGCAAATAAAACAAAATTGCTAGCCGCAACGTAGGGAAACACCACGTACATGCAAAGACCGGCGACGGGGCGGGCGGTGGACGGCCGGAGACGGGGCGGGGGATGGCCGGCGACGGGGCGGGGGAGGGCCGGCGACGGGGGCGGGGGAGGGCCGGCGACGGGGGCGGCGAGCTTCAGCGACGGCCACCACGGGTGGTCTGGTTCGATGGGGGGGGGTCGATGTTGCGGGTCTGAGCCCGAGCGCGCCCATATGCCAAAATATTGGCGCTCGCGACGCCAAAACATTCGTTCGCGAATTTAAAAAAAAAAACTTTGGTTCGCGAATTTAAAAAAAAAAACTTTGGTTCGCCCCCCTGACCAGCCCGAGCGCGCCCATGTAGTTTTGCCTAGTAGTTCAAAAACCAAAATTCACTACGCCGTGACTACATTTTTTCAATGTTATACCCAATTAATTTGGAGAAAATTTCATAACCAAATTTTTCATCCATTTGATCAGGTTTAAAAAGAAAGCAATCAAAGCAATAAACTTCATTCATCGCAAAAAATGTCACCAATCACCGCATTGTTGTTGTAGATTGTACAACTTTAGCGAGCTCACCTGCCTGCCGCACAGAGCTGGGGGCTCCACTCAAATCGCCGCACAGAGCTGCCACATGGACATCAATTGCAATAATATACCGTACGGAGCAAGTACCTGCTGGCCGTCAGAAACGCGAGTACACGACCACGTCCCCGTGCTCCTGCTGGTCGTCAGCCTCCCAAGCGCGCTTGGCGCTCCTGATGGCCGTCATGAACGCAGGCCGCTCCTGGTGGCTGCTAGGGTTCGTGTCGAGGGGGAGCATGGCTTGGCGAGGACAAACGTAGGACTGGATAGAGCGAGGCTGGTTCAGGCCCTTCTAGTTGCTACGGCCCAATAAGCTGTCCAGGTGGGTGCAGTGTTCCATCACGGCCCAAAGATATTTCACGGTGATTTTTAACTGACTTTGTTTCTTTAGCGATCGATCAGGGCTGTATACGTATATGTATATAACAGTATCGCCAAAAATCAAGGTAGGGCGAGTGCCCAACCTCGCCCTACCGGGAGCTCCGCCCCTGGCTATAATCCAAACAAATATTATCTCTTTTTTGTTTTTTTACCTGAAAAAAACCCATCTCTTTGCCATCTGCTGGCAGATGGCAAAGAGGTGGGGCTGGTACGCCGTTACCCACTTAACGGCAACAGGAGTTGGCTATCTCTTTGCCATCTGCTGGCAGATGGCAAAGATTTTTTGCCATCTGCTGGCAGATGGCAAAGAATTGGCTGATGGCAACCATGTTCTTTGCCATCTGTCAGTTCTTTGACATCTGTTTTTTATAAGCAGATGGCAAAGAAGTTCTTTGCCATCAGCTGGCAGATGGCAAAGAGCTGGCTGATGGCAAAAACCCAGATTCCAGTAGTGCATGTATTCCGAATATAGTCATACGTGCTTATGGAAAAGATCTTTCATGACATCTTTTGTCCTACCCTCCCGTGGCAGCGGGGTCCTATTGGAAACTAAGGGATATTAAGGACTCCTTTTAATAGAGTATCGGACCAAAGCATTAACACATAGTGAATACATGAACTCGTTAGACTATGGTCATCACCGGGAGTGGTCCCGATTATTGTCACTTCGGGGTTGCCGGATCATAACACATAGTAGGTGACTACAGACTTGCAAGATAGGTGTAGTGACCAGACCTCAAACAGTCTGATCTCTGTGCATCAGTGTCATCCCTAGATCAGTAATGCTGACACGCACAGTACTTGAAGGATTTATAATAGAGTAGCAATCACACACTTATTACATCGATAGTTCCAACGATGAACTTATTACAATAAAAATGGCTGAAGGCCATCTAGCACGATAACATCGGAAGGCTTGGAAGATAAGTGAGTCCATCAACTCCAGCGGCATCACTGAGTATAGAACCACGACCTAAAAGGCACCTTACTCGTCGTCTGAAAAGTCTGCAACATGAAATGTTGCAGCCCAAAAACGGGTCATCACATGGAATATGCTGGCAAAGTAACACAAGAGAGCAAATGAAAGTAAAGCTATACTATATGCAATATGGCTGGTGGAAAGCTCTATGGTTATAGTTTGTGCGTAAAGCCAGTTTTTCCCTACTTCAAAGGAATAGTTTTTAATTAACTATCATGGTAGTTGAAACATCGTCGAGAAGATAGACATCCTCTCAACCCCAATTAAAGTTCATCATCAAACCCAACAAAATTAATTAAAGTAACATGATGAGATTCACATGATATCCAAGTACTAGATACTCAAGACGTCCGTAACCGGGGACACGGCTAATCATGATCAGTTTGTATACTCTGCAGAGGTTTGTGCACTTTTCCTCACTAGACCCGATCTCCTCCGTTTGATTTCTCGCACCGCATGATGTTTGAGAAACGGATGACCGAGACACAGTCTTTCAGAAGCACTAGCCCTTATGCCCGGGTGGACCGTACCAACCTACACCCCCTACATCTGCAAGTCCACCATTGTAAGAGTTCGCACGACTTACTCATACTATGCTAGAGCCCATAATAGCATTGTGGCTGCACACAATAGTTTCTAGTATGAATAATCTCATGACCCCTTTGAGCCTGGGTGGCGGTCCAAAAGAAAAACAAGCAATCCCTGAAATACCCAGATGCCTCAATCCACCAAGATGTTTATTAAAGTTGCCACCTTAAGTTGAACCATTAATTAACAAACTCACATCTGTCATGGATACGCTCACCCAATCCACGTCTTCGAGCATAGCATGTCCTACCAGCAAACGTAGAAGTAACTCCCAAAGGTTTGAATGTAATGCAGGTAATAGGTACTACCTCAATCTACTTCCCAGTCCCACAAGTTAATTGATCCTACTCATGCAATGTGTGAAGGTTTGACTAATGCATTGAAAACTGGGTAATTGGAAAGTATGATCAAAGTGTTACTTGCCTTGCTGATGATCCGCAAAACCTAGAGATTCAAAGTAGCAAGCGGCGCCCTCCGGGTATTCTATCGCAAACAAACAAGCACACAATAAGTACTTAACTAATGCACGGGTAAAACTCGAATAAGAGATCTAACCAGAAAGTTCAACTTAAGAACTCCGGTTTGCAAAAGAAACGGCGAAAGAAAAGCAACGAAAGACAAACGGCGAAAGAGAAACAACTACCGATCCAATCTGGACCTAAGTCTAAATTTAGCTGAGGCAAACGCTTGAGCGACTAGGTTAAACAGAAAGAGAATTTCGAGATGAAACTCCAGGCGCTTGAATCACCTGATTCCGATAAACGAGCGAAAAGATAAACTAAAACGAAAATCGGATCAGAGATCGCGATCAGAAAATAACTGCGAAAAAGAAATCTAAAACAGCTTAACGACGGACGTTCGTCAGCTGAGACTAAACGACGAATTCGTTCGTTGGAACGAACGAACGGGTGAACGTTTACTACTTAACTAAACCAGAGAAATAAAAATAGAAAACTGATCTAATAAAACCGATTCTAAAAAAACGACTAGGGTTCTAAAAATAAACCAGCGGTCTTCTAAAGAAAACCGGGCGGCCGCTACCTCGTCGGAAACGGCCACCGGCGGCGGCTTGCGGTGACGGCGGGCGGCGGCAGCTGCGAGGTGGTGGCGGCGAGGGGCGACAGCGGCGGCGGCGGCTTCGGCGCGGTGGCTGGCGGCAAGGGACGACAGGGGCGGCGGCGTGCGGTGCGCGGCGGCGGGGCTGGCGTCGCGGGGGCGGGGCTGGCGTGCGGCGGCGGGGCTAGCATGCGGTGGCGGCGCTGGCGTGCGGTGGCGGTGCTTGAAGGGGGG